>JACSVZ010000002.1:107216546-107688502 GCA_014706295.1 Lycocorax pyrrhopterus obiensis
TTGGCTGAAGGTCCAAACAACACAAGTCTTGGTTCTTTTTTCTTTTTTTTTTTTTTTTGTTTTTTTTGGTACAAATATGCCAACTTTTAGTAGAAATGTTACTGGGGACCTACCATTATGAACTGTACCACCCCTCTTCATGTGTAGAATACTGTTCTCTGCACCTCATTAGAGTTCTAGCCTTCAGGTCATGTTATGCCTTTTCCTGCTAAGTTAAAAATCATTGTACTGTCAGAAAATTTCTAATTATATTTATATCAATGGTATTTAGAACTTGAAAAGAAGTAATAAATTTAATATCAAATTCAAGTGGAAGGAACAATTTGACTTTACCAGTAAACATGTGATGTATTGATCTGTCTCCATCTGTAATGACCTGCACATTTACAGTTCTCTGTTTTAAGAGACCTGGAAATCTAACCAAAGCAATATTCACAGAGATGGTGTAAAGTGTTCATACACTTCCTAGGAGCATGACTGGAAGGCTCAAACTGGAGAAGGCTGCGTTGGATTTGGGTCCGCAAGATTACATTTCCATTTTTTGTAAAATTAGTGTCTGGCTTAACATGTACTACTTACAGTCAGGGCTCTGCATTAGCAGGACAGCGTTTGCTTTCCTGGTTTGCTGCTTTGCATCTTTGCACCTGGTTTGCATCTTCGTATCACGCTGACCCAAAACGTGTGGATGTAGAAATCTGACCGCCACTAACTTGATGGGTTTGTGCCTGGCCCTTGCACAGTCTAGATGAATTCCAAGGTGGGTAAATGTTCTTTTGTTCTTTTTGGGTAAATCTTCACTGGCATTCACGTCTCCATTCACCCCTTAAATATCTATGTGCACCTTAAATTCTGCTTGCGATTTTTCTAGTGATTTTTTGGGGTATGCTCATAATAAGCCAAGTCCAAATACAGTCAACAGGCTCAGTTCCAACTTCCCAGCTATCTCCTGGAGCAAAGGAGATAATGCTTTATACTCTCTCTGACGCAGTATGAGTTCTCAGAGGAGAATGAAGACAGCCAACAAGGGGAGGGAAAGCAAACTGAAGAGAGTCATCTGAGCCAGGGCTCCCACCTCCCCGAGGACTTCTCTAGCCAGCAGTGAAGCCTTGTCTCCAAGGCACTCTGATATTCACAAGTGCAGCAGAAGCATGGGAGTTGTTAGGGTTTTGTTCAGTTTCCCACTAAATGCCATGTGCTATGCTCTCTATCATTATGTCTGGGAGGAAGGTTACCTGACCAAATTTTCTGAATATTTTGAGGCAGGATGAAAACTCCTGTGAATGCAGGGTAGTAGGCTGCTTTTTCTCACCACAGAAGAGGAGGGCTTGTCTCTCTAAGCAACTACCATGGCCCTGGGTAGCAGTAAAATGCTCAGCACTGAGGACCCAGAATCCGTGCTGTCTGCATTGCAGGGAATTGCTTTGCATGAACTTTGGTCTAATCCTGTGATTAGAATGTTGTTTGGTGTTTGCAATCCACCACATGCATTCATGTGCTTTCATCTCAAAGACAGCTAGTTCAGGTGCTCCAAGACAGCAACTTCATGCACTCCTGTCCTGAATTTAAAAATTCAATAGAGATGCTCTCTTTGAACCCTAGAAGGCAGAACGGGGCTATGAAGGGGGAAAACACAGGAGGGAGAAATTTGCTAGTGTGAGTACCTCCTTGCAGAGCCTGAGAGGTGCAGAGAGCCAGCATGCAGCAGGGAGCAGAAACAGAGCTTAGACTCCAAGTACACAGAAATGAAGACCCCTTTACAGGAACACAGAAGGGTGTGCATAGAGCTTGCCTGACACAAGAAATCGTTGCTGTAATGGGCAGAAGAACTGGTTGAAAAGTATCCGTGATGCATCTGTCTTCATGCTTTTTATTTGTCTCTTTTCCATCAGATATAAATTTCAACTATTGACAGATCTAGCTTTTTTTAGTTTGTCACTTCTATGTTAGAATAAAAATTATTTGTGTAAATGGGGAGTCTGACATGCCTTTTTCTGTTTTCAACAAATTTTAGAGGATGTACGGGTTAAGATTTCTGGATCTGTCAGGTTAAAGAGGTAGTTGGAGACATGTTCAGTCTGCTGTCATTTTTTTTAGCTTATGATGCTTCTTGTCCCTCTGAGTTTAGTGAAAGAACTAGAAAGAACAACATGTATTTTGTGAAATACTTCTCTTTGACACTTTTAACGCGTTATTTCATCCACAGGTTTTCCACTAGAGAAAGGGTTGTTTAGTCTGGCCCTAAGTTTTTATCCTATCCACACTGGAACTAATCTTACTGGCAACAAATATAATCTTATTTGAATGAGAGAGACTGAAAAGTGATATCAAATTCATTTCTACATTTAAAAAAAATATTTTAATCTGCTGTGCTCTTTTTAGTTCCAACAATGACTCTATTCAGTTTATCATTCCAGACATTTCTTCCTGCAAACTTCCTCACCAGGTTTTGTAAATGCTTTTTTTTAAGAACTATTTCACACACCCTCCCACTTTGTCTGAGAAGCACAGTCACGTGGGAACTGATTGCTATCCCCTGGAAGGATGTTTTCACTCAGAATTAATATAGCTTTATTTAATTTATGACATCACATAACATGATAAATTATGAATTAAAAATATCATTATTTGCTGCGTGAATGCTTGTCATCCATTTTGATAGCAAATTTATCCAGAAGCTTTTGAAAAAAAGCTTCCAGCAGCACACGGTAACATCATTAGTAGCACAAGCTCAGAAAGGTCCTTTTGCAAATGGACAGTCCTAGAATGTGCACTGCTCTGCTTCTTCTGGCTTTTATAATTTACTGAATTTTCATGTATAATATATTGTATTCAAAGTTAAATAGAATTGATTGTTTGCACTCAAACAATAGTTTGTAGATAGAAGGATTTAAATATGACACATGCGCTGCACATCAGTTCTAGCAAGGAAAGAGGTGTGGATCCAGCTACGGTACTCTATAAAGCAGCTTGTTTACAAATTACTAATTTGCATGTCTGCCCCAGCATGCAATTTTAAATCTATTTTAAAATTCTTTCTTATAGTTTCGTATTGTTCATTCATTTGCTTTCAAACTCAGCCAAACATGGTAAAATGTCCTGCATACTGTTATGTGTATATCTACAAAGAATCCGTAGGTTTTTTTAAAAAATGTGAGAATATTTTTTCGGTTATTTTTGTATTTTGATTTCACTAGAAAAGATGAAGTGATGGGCTAGAAATAATAACACGAAGCTAATTAAACCCCTTTTTATCCTTGAACATTTGAAATTGTTTGGCTGAAGTTTCAGTCAAAGATTTGTACTGTTTCTTCTTTAATCTGAACTGATTCACCCGTTCCAGTGAAGCTAAGAATAGATTTTCTGTCTTTGTATGATTCCTGACTGTCTGTAATCTGAGGAAATTAAAAAGGAATGAAATGACTTTTACATTTACTTAGGACAGTACTTGGCTGAAATTCTTTCTGTTTTTAAACAAAGAACCTTGAGAACAGCTTCCAGCTTATTCATCATCACACATAAACTGAATCAACAGCACCTCTTGGTTGAGTTTCTAGCTGTGCTGCTTGACTCAAATATCTCACACTGCATCTAATTTTCTTTTTTTTACTGATGATATATTTTATGGCTGTTGTTTAACGTAGGCTAGATTTTCAGTTAAGGGGAAAACAAATGAAAGAAGGGGGGAAATATCCAGCACTACACAAACGTCATAAATCCCAATAATATGAACCAGACAAATATGGCTCAGAAAAACATGGTTAAACCTTATTGGTGAGTTTTCCTTTAATATGCTTTGCAGGATTTTAATAGCAGCCAGTTTTGGTTGTTGTTCATTTCAGACAAGAAAGGTGAAATGTGATAAGAGCTACAGATAGTTTGGGTGGTCTGTGTGTGGCTACGAGTCTGTGTCTGTCTGTCTGCCTTATTTACAACTAGGACAGCTATTTGTGGTGGGCAAACTGTATATCAGGAAGAGAGGCAGCTGCAAAGAAAGAAAAAGCAATAGTAAAGGAAAAAGCTCATTCAGAGGTTTCTGCCAGGGGAAAAAAATAATCAAGGAAAGGTCAGGTTAGAGGAGGTTCTGAGGGTAACCTGTCAGTGCCCAAGGCTGAACATCTGAAATAAAATGCATTCACTATAAACACACTTAATTTGTTGCTTATTCTGGTGCAAATCATGTCAATTGCACCAATGTCTGGTGGGCAACACGAGGGCAGTGTGTTTCCTTCACTGACATTTAAAGAGGAAGCTGGTTTAGAGCTGAGTACAGACAATAGGATGGGAGAAAATAAATGGGAGAAGTTAAGGCCTGAGAAGTTTGCTGGGGTGATATATATGTAAACAAACACCTAGAAGATCTTTGCTGATAATTAGAGTTTGACACTGCTGAAATCTTTAGCATCTCTCTCTAAGTCATGCATTCAACAAAGTATTTGAGCACAGACAATTTCGCAGTTACAGGTAGAGCTGTGAAAGACACTGTGACAATTTCCATAGTTAAATAAGTGCGTATGTTCAGGTAGCTTGCACTGAACCAATGTATGCCATTCAAAATGCCATTTATAAATTCTAGACTCTAAGGAGCACCAGCACATCAAATGTGCTAAAAGCTCAAACAAAATAAAGGTTATTGAAGGAAAGATTATTCTTTTGATAGACATCTGAGCTGTATAAATGTAGCCCTTTAGAGCAGAAGAAAAGAGAGAATGATCAATATAGCAGTTGCTCCAATGACAGTTCAGTGAAACTTTGAAAGCATTTATTAGATATGTGTTGCTGTTTTCTCAAATGGATTAACAGAAGCAGCACATAATATACCATTAATTTAGTCTGTTTAATGATTTTTTTAAACAAAAGGTTTGTAAATTGATCTTGGCTGCTTAACAAACAATAGGTTACATTGCCAATAGTTAGCAGAAAGAACATTTTTTTAAAGACTCCAAGTAAATCAAAGGAAACAAGATACAGAAAATAATTTTTTTAAATTATATGTGCCAGCCATTTGGGAGTATTTTAAATTTTACATGTTCTAAGCCCACAGTAGGAACAGTCTTTTTATTGTTAAATTTGTGAGGAAGAAAGAAAAAAATCAGCATTCGCAAACCAAAGCCTCCCAATTTTTTTTTACTTTTTCTTTTTCCTTTTTTCTTTTTTTTCTTTTTCTTTTTCTTTTTCTTTTTCTTTTTCTTTTTCTTTTTCTTTTTCTTTTTCTTTTTCTTTTTCTTTTTCTTTTTTCTTTTTTTTCTTTTTCTTTTTCTTTTTCTTTTTCTTTTTCTTTTTCTTTTTCTTTTTCTTTTTCTTTTTCTTTTTCTTTTTCTTTTTCTTTTTCTTTTTCTTTTTCTTTTTCTTTTTCTTTTTCTTTTTCTTTTTCTTTTTCTTTTTCTTTTTCTTTTTCTTTTTCTTTTTCTTTTTCCTCTTCACTGTTTTAACATAAATCTTTATTTTCATGCAAAGAGTCACGTCTGGTCTCGTCAATGTAAAACAGGAAGACATAATTTATTGCTAAGAAACACACGATACCATAGATATACTTTTGAAACAAGCAGCCCTAAAATCACCAAAACACTAACACTAAAAAAGGCAGAGCAACATTGTAATGGCAGCCTTAATTCTGTCTCTGTTCCGGCAGTCATTCTCTGTGCACTGTATCTGCTGTAAAGAAAAAGTCCTTTTTCAGGTGTAGCAATGGAGTAGTCACGCCTTCACCTTTGATGACCAGTAAAAAATCAGAAAAATATGTGCCTGCTATGAAGAAGGTAGATGGAAATTCAAGGTAGAAAACTATCTATTGCCTTAATTATCGTTTTTCCTTGGTTCTTCTATATATATGCCAAAACTCCACCAGAAAACATGGAAACCAACACAACACTGCATTTTAACGGACTCTTGACTACTTTTACATTTAGAGTTTTTTCTGTTACTATACCACTCAGGGCTGAATAAGGTGCTACGGGTCTGATAGTGTGTTAGAAACTGTGCCATAAAAGTCCTCTGATTCAGATCCAGACTTGAGCTCTCAATCGGCTCACTAGAGGTGCTGACTAATAGGACAACAGTTCAATATAATTTCAGTTATTCTAAACATTGCTCTGCCTACTCAGAATCACTGCTGCATTAATGTCTGTGCTTGCCATACCTCGAGGCTGGAATCAAAGCTTTGGCAGCCCAAATACCTGCCTCAGGTTTTGTGACATTTTCATACATTTAACTATAAACATGTTTTCCGCTATCTGAACTGCAAAGTAGAATTGCAAAGCCCCATGTTTTACGTCCTGCATCATCATCCAGATCAATGAGTATGGTTTTTATTCTAAAGTCTTTATCACTGAAAAAGAGAGAAGAATATTGTCTGCTTTCCAAGTAACATGTGGAACTGCAGTACTGGCAGTGAGAAGAATCTTGTTTTGACTTGCAAAATGAGCACAATTGATAAAGAAGTCACTGAGGGAGAATAAATGTGAAATACTAGATACCATTTTTATAGCATCCTTTTTCTGATTATAACAGCCACTTTCAGAAAAAGTAACCTTGGCAATAATTTTATTTATTGTTTACATCCACTTTGAATAAAGTTGAGACATGGGAATGCAATAAATAGCACCAACAACATTTCTGAACAGGCTGCAAAAAACTGTATTTATATTCAGCTGCATAGGACAAATGCAAGGAATAACACAGAGTTTATTCTCCTCAGGTGTACATGTGGTCTTTATTTTTTTTGTTAAATCAGACCATTTTACATTTTCACATATAATTGGCTATATTAAGCATGCTACAGACGGAAAACATTAAAAAAAAAAAAGGCATAAAACCAGCTTGAATTACTGTAAAAATAGATTTGGAAAGCTGACTTTGATATCTGTTGTAACTTAGGGACCTGAGGGGATGCAGTAACAAAACAGTTCTGGGACAATCCAAAAATCAGAGTAACTTTGCCCCGGCCTGCTCCTGGTGTGGAAGTTTTAGTGGTTGAATTACAACAGTGCAGTAAGTTCCCTTCCAAAGGGAAGTGCAAAAACAGACTCCAGAAATCTTTGGAATAGCTGGAAGTTTTCATTAAGAAGCAAGTATTTTAGGAGAAGCAAAAACTTATAACAATTGTCTGAAAACCCAGTCTTTCTGTTATTTGCTTTCGTTACTCTTTCTTGTTTCTTCTCCTCCTGAACTGTTACAACAGATCAGATCAAGTTATCTTTCCAACTTTGTAAAATTGATAATAGTTACTATATTATAATTACATATTCTGTTATGATTGATAATAATGAGTTCCTGGTTTTGGCTGGAATAGAGCTAATTTTCTTCCTAGTAGATGGTGTAGTGCTGTGTTTTAGATTTAGGACCAGAATGTCGACAAAATAAAAGATATTTTAGTTATTGTTAAGCAGTGTTTACACTAAATCAAGGACTTTTCCTTTTCTCATACCACCTGACCAGCAAGGAGGCTAGAGGAGCACAAGAAGCTGGGAGGGGACACACTTGGGACAGCTGACACAAACTGGCCAAAAGTATATTCCACACCATATGACATCATCCTCAGTATATAAACCAGGAGGAAAGGTAGCTGTGGGATGCTCTGTGGGAACTGATGGGGCATTGGTCAACAGATCGTGACCAATTGCATTGTGCATAATTTGTTTTGTATATAGGATTGCTACTATTATTATTATTATAATTTATTATTATTATTATTATTATTATTATTATTATTATTATTATTATTATTATTAGTGCTTCCTTTCTGTCCTGTCATACTGGTTTTATCTGAAGCCATGAATTTTAATCTTTTTCCCATTTTTCTCCCTTATCCCAATTGGGCTGTGAGTAAGAGAATGACTGCATGGTGTTTAAGTACCTGCTTGGTTAAACTACAATGGTCCTATTTTCGTGCCCTGAGTGAGACCTCTTCAGCACTTGTCACCTCCTTTCTCTAGTGGTATTTTGAAATCTGCCTTCTGCATAGTCCATGATCACTTCCAAAATTCCTGAATGACTGGGTTTTCTATTCAAGCTAAATGTGTGATCAGTGTGACCCACTTATTCTGTGTAACATCAGCTTTATGATGTGTAGAGGGAACCCTTCCTTTCAAACATCCAGCCCAGCACTGGCAGACAATGTTCTAGCAGGAGCTGTGCTTCAGCACAAATAATTTCTGAAGCAGCTCAAACAGCTTTTTTTTTTTTCTTCTTTAGTTGGAGTATAGCAGGCCTCAGATCCTGTGTATCCCTGACTCCAAAACCCAAAGGGTTGACCTAGAGTCTCACCTGGTTCTTTCTGCCACAGGTTCCAGGTAGAGACATTCCTCTTGGCTGTGTTGTAGAGCACATTTTTCTTATCTTGCTCAGTCCAAAGTAGCCCAAGGTCTTCTGCATGAACTATCTACCTCCCGACTGATTTTTTTCAAAGGCTTTTCATTGCTCAGGGCGCCATTTGAAATTGTTCTTCTTCTGGGTCACTTGAGAGAGAGGACTGACAATCAGACTGTAATTTGGAATATGCATTCTCCAAAACCTCACAGTGCCTGAGAAAGCTGGTGTTTCCCTGTTTGCCAAATGCTGTAGACATAGTTGTTGTTTTATTGGTCGCATCCATTGGCCCACTGGCATCTGACAATGTCCATATTGCTGTTTTCTTTCTAAAAACTGATTCTCCCATGCAGGTTCCATGACTTTACTTTGTTCTATGGCAAAATGACTTTCAGAAGGATTCAAACTATTTTCTTCCCCTTCTCATAAACTGCTGTATAGCACAGCACAACAATATCACCAATGTATTTCAGATTTCTGGGGCTCCACTCTGTTCCAATGTAGGGTGGATCAGTCCATGGCAGATGGTAATGCTGTGTTTCCATCCCTCGGGCAGTTGATTCCAGGCGTCCTGACCACCCTTCCAAGTGAAAGCAAATTGTGACCTGCACTCTTCTACTAAAGGGATTGAGAAAAATGAGATATGAGTTGTGACATACCAATTGCTGCTGGGGGACAGGTTGGGCATCAGTCAGTGGGTGGTGAGCAATTGCATTGTGCATTACTTGGGTTTTTTTGTTTATTCCTCTCTCTCTTCTTTTACTTACAGTGATTAATATTGTTATTATTATTATAATATTTTATTTTATTTCAATTATTAATTGTTATCTGAACCCATAGGTTTTACTTTTATCTGATCCTCCTCTCCATCCCACCAGGGTTGTGGGGAGGAGGGCAGTGATTGAGCAGCTACATGATACTTAGTGTGTCTGGAGTTAAACCACGACAGAAGTATGAATAATTCACCCTTACGTTGCCAGCCCAGATCCACCTGAGCCACTTCAACCTTAGCAGCCGGATGCACCTTCTGGATCTTGTTTTGTTCTTCAGTGTCCTGGGTTGACCCATGACAATGGCGAGTGTTTAATCACTTTTATGGACCTCAATTCTAAAAGTTAATCCTTGCAACCCAGTGAGAGAGTGGAAGGGGTTAACATGCCGCACACCTTGTCTGCTGGCTGTTACTGTCCTCCTGCTGGAGAGCAGCACCCCTCTAGCACAGCTGCAGAAGGGAACATTCATCCAAACCTCCTTTGTTCCAGTTTAGCTAACAAATGTATGTTGAAGGCTTCTACTGTTTCAGCTCTACTGAGATTTCTTGTATTTTTTCCTTCTCTGTCCCCTGGAGGAGTCACAAGCTGACAGCTCAAAATGCAGTTAGTAAGGGTGAAGAATTTGGCCTATTAATGGTCTATACTGGAGCCATGAGAGTGTTTCTAAGACTGTGACTAGGAGGCAATCAAATACTTAAAGAGATCCTCAGTTCTTCCATTTGCTAAAACAAGGTCTTGGCAACCTTGTTCTTCAATTCTGAGCTCTCATATAACATGTATTTTTTTTCTTCTGCACACACATTTTTATTCCATATTTTTTCCTGCACTAGTCTAAGCATATTATCAGAAGGCTTGTCCATATGTTCTTTTAAAAATATTTTTATTGCTTTTGCTAAATCCAAGGTATTTTTCTCTTTCTTGGCTGGGATTTTAACTAGTACTATTACTAAACCTTCCTAGTGCTCGCTGTTTGTTTACTTTCCAAGGACTCTCTATTACTGTATAAAAAAAGAAAATTTTCTAATTTATTTATGTCCAGCACAGCTTCCTATCTTATAAAAATGAGCCACTTAATTTCTATCACGTTGATTTAGGTCTAATTATATCCACCTTGACTGATAATTGCTCTTTTTTTTCTTTTGTTTCATGCCCTGATCCATGCTCTCAAGACATAACCAGTTTTCCAGAAAGCAAAATATGGGCTAATGAGGTGTCATTTTCTCCTACAGGACTAATCTCTCTACAGACCATTTTCACTCATGGGTAACCTCACAAAAGTCAATGAAATATCAGTAGAGCTACATCTGGCTCCACAAGTCAATGAAACTACTCGTTACATGCGTCTGCCTCTGCTTTTATTCCTCTTATACCTCTTAAGTTTGCTGGATGAACACTAACAACCTGATTCCAGTCATGCCTGTTGTACTTATTGCTTGATGCGTGCCCCTTAGTTTAACAACTAAATGGCAGAACAGAAGAAGAGAAAGGAATAATCTTCTTGTTCTGTGATCCTGCTGGCTGTGCTTTGTGGGATGAGTGTGGGATGAGTGTGAGCCTGTCCTCTTCCTACATTCTGCTTGACGAGGACAGGAGGAGAAAGTGCAAAGTCAGCGGAGATCTGTGGGAAAGGATGAGTTTTTGGATGATGAGATCATGCAACTGCACAGCAGAGCCCAGATCCTCATAACTGCATACATTTCCTTTCACAATCTCAGCTTATCCTTGTGACCTTGGTTAAGTTAGGCAATCACAAGGCAAAGGAAAGCTAAACTCTCAATTTCTTTAAAAAAAACCCCACGCATCAAACCAAATGAAAACAGACCCTAAGTAATCTCTGCTTCTATGTATTACAACTATAAAATAGATTTCTGAGCTTGTAAAAACAAACTTCCCACATTACTGAGGAAAAGATTGATGGATGGGAAGAAATTTCAGCAAAACTTCTTCCATTGCAAACCTTACCCTAACTTCTTTTCCCAGAGAGAGGCAATTAAATTTGGAAACAAGTAACTGCTATGCTAACATGTTTACACAAGCAATCTGTGCTATTCCATCAGTCCCCCAGCCTCATTTGACCCACTAAAGTCCCTTATGAAATTTATAATGTCCAGCTCCCTTTGTTATTTTAATTCAGCTGCAGCCACTCAGAAGTCATTCTTGTATGATAGTAGGGTTAATTCTTTAGCACAAGCACTATATGGGAGTGTAACTGGGATAACCACCCTGGAGGCAAGTGGCATTAGGCTCATTTTCAGGGGTCTTCAAACACTTGTTTAGAATTTCCTGCAGACCTTGGGCAAAGCTGATCTTCGAAGTATGGGGTTTGCCTGAGGATGAAAGTGGTCATTGTTATACATAATTAAAGAGAAGGTTGAAATTGTTTAAATATTTGTTTTTAATGGGAAAAATATCGCTTGAATATATTTTTTATTCAGTACGAAGAAACCTTTAGACTGTGTGCTAAAAGTGATGCTTTCATCAACATTCACACAAAACTAGGATCAGATATGATCTACAGCTAAAAATACTAGGTATAATTGATTTAGCTACAAAAAATAAAAATAATGCATCAAATTGAGCCATATGAGGTTCTGCTGGTATTTTCTCTCCTGAGTATTGGTTTTATCTGTCTGCTGTCACCTCAGCAACATGAGCTTCTTTCTTTGTAGTTGAGAGAATTCCTAGGGACTTCAAACTACACAGATTTCCTTTTATTCACTTAAAACTGAAACTGAAAAACAACAGGAGAAAGGAATGCCAGCTCTTCAACTGCACACGTTTTTTTGTCTGTAAATTCATTGTCTTCCAAAGAAAAGTTCAGACTCATGTTATTTGAAAAGTGCCAGAGGTTGTGTGTAGAAAGACCACTGTAATGTAGTGAAGCATCCCAGTAATAAGTCTGGGGTGGAAGATTAGTGATAGTGGCTTATGCTGAACAAAGAAATTGGAAGGGAATTTTCTAGTGGGAGTTGCACTCCTGCTGGCTTTGTTAACTTAAGCTCTGTATATGCACTTGCCTGGACATGACAGTGTAATTGACATGCACTATTAAGCATGATATGGAATTGGGAAAAAACAAACACGGTTTTTCTATTCCTCTTTAAAAAGAAAGGTCTAGATAAACCATACAGATACCAGTGTGGTCATGTAGGACTAAAAGGGAAGCGTGTGTGTGGAAAGTGTCATCACAAGGTTGTGACTGTCGCTCTTCTTCTGTTATACAACACTCAAATAAGTGTTAGTGTGATACTAACCCAGCAAAGCAGACAAAGAAAGTAAAAGCAACCTGTGCTGGGACTGAGTGGCTCCTGTCAAAAGAGAGAAGTAGAACTTGACTCTCAAGTACCTGATGGGCTGTGCCACATCACATCAGGCAGTAACACGACTAGATGTGTCAGTCTGATAAACTGCTGGGTTACAATGTAGTTCTTCAAAAGTTAAAAGGAAAAAGAAAAGAAGCAAATGTTGTTACCTCATCTCCTTGCATCAAGCTCCCTTGTTGTATTTGGGCAGTTTGTTTTGCTTCAAGCAAGTGTGTTGAATTAACGCAAGTACAGAGTAGCCAGAACAGAAAGATTAAATTAATCTAATGGTTCCCAGTGGGTTTTTTTCATGGTGCAGGTGACTAGCAGTCCACAGAATCACAGAATATGCTGAGCTGGAAGAGACCCACAAGGATCATTGGGTCCGACTCCTGGTTCTGCACAGCACCATCCCAGGAGTTACTGTAAGTGACACTATAAAATGTATTTACTCCCTGAGTGAACCGGCAAGTTATATTTGTGCCTATGGGATATTCAAACATTTTTGAATGCGTGAGAGACCACATGCAATCCCTCAGAATCGCGGTTGCTCCTAGGGTTTCTGATTCTGTGGCGTATATGATGAAAAGCTTTCATGTATGCCATTTTCCTCTTCCATTTTATCAAAGGGCAACATTTACTAGTTTATTTGCATCCTTTGAATAAACTTAGTATGCTGAGTATGTAAATTGTACCAGAAATTAAATTGAATGGTTGGGTTCAGTAAATGGTAACAAAACAACATGGATATCTACAACCCTTTGTGAACTGCTATAGATAGGGACCTGCAGATTTTGGAAGACTTTTGATTTACTTTAAACAAATCACAACCTGTTTCTAGATATCTATCATGAGAAATGTTTCTGGAAGACTGCCTTTTGCTTTCAAAGTTCTCTCAGGATGCTCAATCTTTAAACAGAGCCTTCCATTACCTTTATACAAAGAACAGGTCTCAAGCATTTTGCTTTTCTCTTCAAAACAGCACTGTTTTAAATAATGAACAGTTGCCAGGAGCAATGGCACAGGCTTATTTGTGCTTGTGTATTTGTCTGTCTGATCATTATTTCTGCTCTTTAGCCATCTCTAACCCAGCAGGTACAAATAAATCCTCAGGGCTTAAAACCTTCTTACAAGTTATTTTCTCTGGTCATCTGTCAACAGCATATTTTTTCCTTTCTTTCTTTTATTTTTCTAATTATTTTTGTTTGGTTTTGTTTTTGTTCTGAAATACACTGGTTTTGGTTGGGTTTTTTTATAAAAACAGATCAAGATGTTGACATCCAGTGACTTTATTTCTGTCTGTCTTTTAGTATAATTTCTGTGAATATAAATTGATGCTCTACAGATAGTAGAGTTGAAAAATCTGTAGATAAAAAGTGCACCTTGCTCAGTATTCTTAAGAACAGAGAAAAAGAAATAGTACAGAAGTTAGATGGCTACTTCCTTTAATTTTTAATCTTTCTAAATACCATGGCAGTAGAAGAGGAAAGGGTATATACATCAGTGATGAACAATAATAAAAATACGTCCTATGTAAACACTGTGTCTAATAATGACACTTTTACATATCCTGAACCTGATTTTCGTTGGTGCAAGTAAGAGTAGTTCAATTGAAATCAGCACATCATTTGCATTCCTTGCAGAAATAGCACATTCCATGAATCAGTGGTAGATTTTGTATACTTCGATAAAGACTTCTCATTATACAACTTTTACTGCTACCATATTTATACTCTGTGTGGGTATTAAAATATTGAAACTGAGGGAACAAATTCTGCAGATCCAATCTAAGAGTGTGCCTCCACCACTCTCCTAGGAATTGATCCCGTGTATTCAGGATTCTCACTGGATGGGATAGCAGAGTCATTAACAGGCTTAACTCATATTTAATAAGGATTAGAAGGAGTGCTTCTATCTCAAATAACAAGCTGCTTCTGTACCTGGGAAATTACAGTTGTTTGTTGTGATGGTTTATTAAAATGAAAAGTTCTCAGGAAAATGTTCTTTCTCTGGCTTTCATCAGTAAAATTAATGAGAACAGAAGAGAGAAACAAGTGGATAAACAGTCCATAACATTTTGAGAATGGGAGACGGCACGTCAGTCTGCTGCTCTGAAGTGACTTTCATGTCCCTTCATGGTTCTGAGCTCTAAAAGGAACTTAGCAATGTGAGTTCCTTCTTTGTCTACACTTTCTTTTTAAGAATTAAGTTTTATTTTAGAGGAAATTATGAAATTGCAAAATATTAACCAGATTAGTTGCTTCCATTTCAGAGAAGCAAAACTGCAAAGGATCTTTCCATCAGCAATTGCTGCACTGCTGCAGAACACACAAATCATCGGCTTCTTAAACCAGTAAATTTGCTTTTCATTTGGATGCAGCAGATATTCTGTGAGATTATGGAGAGATGACATTTGATTTGCTCCTATAACCTGGGAGGCTTGCAAGTGTGTTTTCTTTAAAGTTAACCTCTCAATGTTGTTTCAAAAAACCTGCAGAAATCAAGATCCAGTAAGTTTGTCTCACAAAGCATGACATAACCTGAATTGAATTCTGGAAGTTATGGATTGTTTTTCCAACAATTCATCTCTGTGTGCTTAGAGTGATTTTCTTTGTAATTAGATCCCATAAGCTGACTTTTCCCTGAAAATTTGGTGGTGACACAGCAAATTCATTCATTTAAGTATCCTAAACATATTCTAAATCCACCAAGTGATTATATATCTTAATTGGAGCATTTAAAACCTTTGGAATGGCTCAAATATTAATTCATGAGTAATATGTTTTATGCTTGACAGACTCATACTTATTTCTATGATCATATTTGATTTAATAAGAAAAAAATCTTGGCTTCTTAGAAGTAAACTAGGATGGTTAGAAACACATTAAATTAAAGGTCAATTTTCAACAGAAATAAGGAAAGTTTGAATCAGTCAGATTATACAACTAGTTCAATATTATTGATGATTATTCAGACAACTGTCTGGCAGTTTTGGAAATGTGCAAAGGTACAAAACTTTGAGGAGTATATTCACAAATCGATACTAATCTTAAAAATTCCCCTAGAAGTCTCATATGCTGTAAATCACAATCCTCTGGTCTTTATTGTCTGGCTTCAATGTTTTAGCTATCCAGGTGCAAGAAAAAATATTACCATACAACCAAGCCACTGACTATAACTACTAAATAATAAAAAATAATTCATCTGTAAGAGATACTATGTTGAGTACTGTTTACCTGAGAAGTGTACTTATTGAGGTCAATGTTGACTATGACAATTTGTGACTAAGCAGGATATAAAATCACATAGATTAATCTGAAATGTCATAATCTGGACTGTTGTAACAGTTCCTTAGTAAACTAGATAAAAAAATTACAGGAGGGTTATACTTTGGAGAAAAAAAAAGAAGTGAGACAAAACCCCACTTTATTCTTTTTATATTAAAACAACTGAGTAAGGTTTATGTGTCTCAATAGCTGAGTTATCCCCTTATAAGTCTTGTAGCGACTTCACCAAGTATGTTGGGAAAAACTTGGTGTTTCCTTTTCTGCTGGGTCACCTGAAAGCTCTGCACATTAAACTGTCGATTCAAGCAAAACCAGTCCAGATCTCACCTACTCTAGCTTCCTTAAAGTGTCACCTTCATGGCTGTCTGTTTTGAAGATTCAGTTTTTGCTCTGGAAAAAAAAAAGGCTCAGAGCTTGAGAATAGAAGGTAAAATGAATGAACAAAAGAAAGAAACAGGAGAGCTCTGTTTCTGGTGATACTTCAGGAGATATGAGAATATTTTTAGAATTTTGAAAGTTTCAGACAAAAATTTTGTTGATAGGAACGTGTTTCCTCACATTCCCTTTAAAGGAAAAAAAAAAATTGCGACGTCATTGGGCCTGGAAAAATCTAGTAGAAATAAATGGTGATATTACCGAGTTAACAACCAGAAAAGAAATGCCATTTAATTTCAACTAGCAAATCTAGTTCTCTTCAGCTACTGAGAACATGGCATCAGAATAAGCATGTCAAGAATGTCCTTGTTGTGTTGGAAGTCATAGACAGTTACTCAATATGGGCTGTACAAAAGCAGGGACAGTTTCCAAAGGGCAGAACATCTAATGTTCTTCCTTGTAGTGTCACCTAATTCATCTTTGAATGCAACCCATCCCACCACAAACGTGTATCAGGAAGGGATCAAGTGTGTTTTTCTCTACACGCGATCAGACCCTACTGCTTCTGTTAGAGCTGGATAACAGATTAGCAAAGGCCTGTGAATGGTTATTGGTAAAGGAATATTAGTAAATGTTAACCACACTTAAAATTACCTGGATGACTAGTCCAGACCTAAAAAGTTAAAAGCTCAATCTATAATTGATTTTCCTATCTTATGTAGAATTAAGGCAATATTCAAGAGCAATTTTGTAGTTCTTCTCTGCGCTTTCTTCTCCCTACATGATTATGCAAGGTCTGTATCTGATGAATTGAAATCAGAAGCTGCAAAATAACCTATTTCTAGGTTAGACATAAATGAGTGAATGAATAAATCAATTAATTAACCAACATCAGGAAATAAAAAAAAGAAAAGAAAGAAGCCAAGGATTGAAGAAAAAAAATCTGCAAACTTACTGCCTTACGTTGGTGAAAAATGAAGGAATACCTCAATAGATAACTGCCCAGCTCCCGTCTTCTGCCTCCAAGTAACTATTCCATTACCTGCAACTACTGTTCAACATGTTGAGTGTTAAGGACTTCATTTCAAGTGGAAGATGTATCATAATAGAAATAAATAAAATGGTACAAATCCTGCTAAAGAAACTAAATGCCTCTATTATTTGAGTTAGATTTGCAACTGATTTTTACCAGATATAGATCTTTACTCACTTATTTTATTCCCCTTCCAGGTTAATGTTACTGTTGACCAGATATACATCACACCATCTGCATAATTTTTGACTATATCAGATAAAGCCAGACAATTCAGCACATGTAGAGGGTCAGGGTATTTTCCCGTTTTTTCATTTGTTAAAGGTGCTGAAACTTCCCGCTCCAACAGTAACTGAGAGCAGTTAGTTATTTGATGAGCAATCATGTCTAATGGGCTTTTTTGTTAAATTATTTTTCCCCAGCTACGCAGTTCCTAGGAAAATATTCAGCTCCTTGGTGAGTCAACCATCTTGTCAAATTATGTAAACCAGGTCTCCTGCAGACAGTGTTTGGTTCTCTGGATGAGGAGTCACTCACAGCCACAGATTTCTGAATCTACATAATTCTACTGTCCTTATCATGAAAGCTGATAGAAAGGCATCAGGATCACAAGATCCAGGCTCAGAAAACATTTCAAGCCTGCCCTCTTGCATGATGGTTTCTGAAAGATGTAACCCTTGGATTTTCATGCCATTTGAAGTGGGAGGGTGACAGTGACTGGATGTGGACTGATGTCAGCCCCCATTAAATGGTTACCTGGGAAGACAAGTGTCCCTGCGCAAATGAGATGACAGTTGAGCTTTCCTCCAGAGTGCGAGAATTATTACTTCATTCAGAGCCACTGAGTGTGCAATGTGTAGGTACTGAAAGAATTCACTGTAGCGTGGTACACGGTACACAGAGCTGCAAATAGGGTCATTCTTCTGTTCAGAGCCCCAATGCCCAGAGTAATTAACTTCACATGCCATGGCTCAGTGCTGAGGCTGAGTTCAAGTGAAGTGGTGAGGAGCCCAGCCCTGAAGGGCATGGTTGCTTGAGTTCTTTATTACAAACACAATGAAAAAAGTAATAGTTTTTGCTGCACAATGTTTCAGTGCTTCTGCTCAGGAAATGAATTTTGATGTGTTTTGTATCTCATGAATTCTGCATATTTTATTCCCTGGAGTTTAGTGTAAAAGGCACTTTTTGTATTGCTAAGTAACATGACTAATTGCACAAACAAAATAAAATCGGCCTGGTACATTACGAGGTTGAAATGTCAGGAGCCATCAGGAGGTCCCCAGGAAAGAATGCCTATGTCATTTTAAATATTCTTTACACAGCATTATCTTAAGGCAAACAAAGACTCTTTTAGCCAATTTGTGTTTTAAGATTAATAAGAGCAAAAGCTATTTCAGTTTACCTTTTTTTTTAACAATCCCAGGCAAAAAGATTTTCAGCTCTGCAGGTATAAGATTTTAATGTAATAATTTGTACATATAAATATAAATAAAGTACAAGGTAAATAATAAATGCTGAGAACTAACTCTCTTCTTTAAAAAAAACCAGAAATCCTACCCTCAGTACCAAACCATCTGGAATGCCTTGATTTGACTGAATTATAGCAGTCCAGTATGGATAATAAAATGCTTTCCTTCCCCTCTCTTTCTAATTGTGGTACTGATTTTCATCATCGGATTTATACTGTTTCTTTTTTTTTAATTGGTTTGGGAAGGCACAGGGAAGGCGGTTGCCACTAGTGGGCATTTACTGAGCCTGAGGTGTGCTTTGTTTCTTCTCCTCTGCTACTCATTCTGCTGCCTACCTAAAGCAGGTCATCTCTGTTTTTCCTTTCAATTTGTGCACTGATAATCACATCTGTGGGTGGATGTAGTGTTTGAGCTGGCTGCTGCCTGCATTGAAGCTTCAGAAAGAGAGAATTTAGAAATCCAGAGGTCTAACATCCTGGGTTTTTTGAAACTTTCCCTGGCCTCCTTCCCTCTAATCTAGGGGCTCCACTTACATACCAGAGGGGAGTGTGTGGGGAAGTGGGTGAGAAATAAGAGGGAAGTTTTCTAGATTTCATTAACAAGCTGTTTGTTATAAGCAATTTTGTTGTGCTGCATCTCTCCCACAGGTTTCGGTGAATTGATGTAGACAATCAGCGTGCATGTAGGCATACCTGTTATTTTGTCTCCTAGGGAAGTTTTGTATCAAAAGAAATAGAAGTGGCTCACAGCAGAAGCCATCTACAGTGAGTGGTGAATGCATGAGGGTTTGTCTTGTACATTATCTTCATTGTAGGCTTCAAACCTCTGGTTAACAAGTCCCAGTGAGTGTGATAATTGGGTAACATCCTCCAGTCTGAAAGAAAGCTGCCTGAAGAATGCTTCTACTATTGGGGAACTGTAGCCTTTGAAGTCTTGTATTTGAAAAATATACAGGATAAAAAAGGAGTAAATATTTTAAAGAAATCCTAAAAAGGCCTTCAAGAGTCTATCATGTCCAGCCTTTGCTCGATGATAGAATAAACTGTATCTGTATTTTTTTTTCTGACAATCCTTCATTCCTGTGGAGAACTACTTCACATACTGTGAGTTATGATTAAAAAGCTGTGGTGAACTACTGAATAGTCTCTGTGTGTTAGGGAATTTAATTTGTAACCTACGGACAAGAAATCTGTATCTATAAAACAGGATGAAGGACAAAACTCATTGTCACTACTCAACTAGTAGCCTCTTAAAAACTCTGAAAATCAGAAATTTCAAGACAAATGTCTTTGAGGTTTTAAGGGAAGGGGGTTGAGTCACTACTCTCTGTAGCAGTAGTAGAGTGACCTGTGGAGTTCTGGGTCTTTGCCCAGGGTTCAATAAACTGTTTAAAGTGGATGATGGCTGTGAGTCTAAACAAAATTCACTCTGACCTAGGATTGATCACCACATGGAGGTGGCTGTGAGCATCTTACAGAAAAAAAAATTGTTGCCTCTTCCTCAAAACTTCTTATAAAATCCCAGAGTCATGAGATATGTTTCAAACCATTGGCTCAAACCCTCCAATCTTGTGTTGTACCAGTGGATTTACAGAGCTGCGATACAGACACAGCTGCTAACCTGTTCCTTTCATCCTCCTGTCATTAAAAATATGCTGCTTTGTCCTGCAAATAGGATCAAGCCTTGACAAAGGGTTTCTGTAAGCAGTGGAAACAACAAGCAGCATTTGTCTGCTGGGCAATAAGAGAGCTCCATGTGTAGATCATGTAAACAACCTGGCAAATTATTAAGACTAGTCAGAATACCACTACAGATACTATTGTGCAAACTGAAAAATGATGCAGTGATGGTTATATAAAATAGGAAAAGATCAAGGAAAAAACCCACAGCTTGACAGGTCTGAAGGGGCAAGGAGAGGAGAAAGAGAAGAAATAAGCTAGTACTGCAGTCAGAGCTCTGAGGTGCCTTATAGGTGAATACATAAAATTTGAGCTTGATTTGGTTGATCAAGCAGAGGGAGTTAAAAAGGGTCTATATTTTCACCATTATTTAAAGATAATCATGCCTTTGAATGCATCAGAGGGGAGCAATTAAAATACCAGAGGACAAATCTTCAGCAGCAGATTCATTCTACTACTGACCTTTGCTTCCATTTACCTATTTACTGCTTGATAGGTACTTTGTATAATTTATAAGGCACAAATTAGTACTCCCTAGAACATCAGAGAAATATGTACTCCCAAAATCAGTTGCCAAGCCCAGGCTGTTTCTCCTGAATGAATGAGATCGCTAAAGATATGAAGAGTGATTTGAAATTCTCCGACAAGCGAGTATGTGAAGTTAAGCCAAACTGCTGCTTCCCTGCCAGTCTGCTTTTTGTCTTTGGAACAAGTGGGAGCCTCATTGAGCAGTAATACAGATAGCGCAGTGCTACCTAAAATGTTAGATGCTTATTAGATTAGTTACAATGAGAGAAAGATTCTATCAAATCATGATTCCGTTCATTAAATGACCTCTAAAATTATGGAGAAATGAAAGAAATGATTTTCCACACACAAAGAGATTTCTCCTTATATATTAATTTAAAGAAGGGAGAGAAGACATTACATGTGGTGTCAGATTTGTAAATCTCAAAGGCTAATGTACGGTTTCATTATCTTAGATATATTCTCACTAGATGATAAAAAAGGCACCAACAGTGCAATTTTCGACAGCTGAACTATGCCTAATGGAAGAGATAGAGTACAGTATATCTTTTTATAATTTACAATGTAGTGCTAAGAAAGCTCTGGCCCAGTTTGGAGATTCTCACTTATTCAAGTGGTTCTATTTAAGTCAATGGAATGACTAGTGCCAGGGTTTCTTTGCCTTTTCCTGGGAAAGGACCTCTTGAATTTGGCTGATTAGCACACTTGGATTTCAGGGATAATGGTCTGATTATTTTTTTTTCCCACAGAAAGAGAATAGTCTTATGAATATCAACATACTTATTTTTGTGTGTGTCATTCTGTACCAGAAGTGGGACAGTATTTTATTTCAGAAGTGGAAGATTGAAGAGACTAATTTATTATTTGCTTTATGTAGTTTATATCAAGGCTTAACAAAATCTCACTGGAATAAATTCTGTAAATTTCCCGACCAAAGTTTATTTGAAACTGTTACCAGCACTAATTGCCTTTCTGAATTGCTGTATTTTTTTTTTCCCCCAGCTTCACATATTTTTTTAAAAGTTCATTTTATATTTGCTCAGGGCTTTTCTACCTACTGGGAATCATAGCATGTGTGATAGAGATGCCAAGATTTATATATTAAAAAAACAGGAGAATTCATAAATTTGACAACTGAAACAACTACATTTGGAAAGCATGATAATAGCTCTTAAGAGACAACACAGTTGTACATTTATGCTAATCAGCCAATTTGCTATTGCTTTCTTTAATGGTGAAAGGTGCTTTTAATACACAGAGTTCTGCTCCATGAATGATAGATTGAACATTAGGATATTAACTCATGTCAGCTTTTCCTCTGAAATTTGGACTCCATGCCTATACGCAAGTATATCCATGTTATATATAGCAAGTAACTGAGCACACTGCTAAGGTAATGCAGGACACAATTTTAATTTGTATTTACTTTCTTTTATAATTTCTGGTGCTTCCTCTGGTGGAATTTGTGTTACTCTGTTTACACCATGAAGAGGACTCTGAAATTTAGTGACTAACCTGTTCTGGGGTGTATGGTTGCACGGCACAGAAACAGGTGGCAGCACTGTGGCAGAGTGGCCCACAGCTGTCTCACACCTGTGTGGTGCTCTGGTAAAGCTGGTATAAATGCAGAAGCAAGCACTTTGAAACTAGGAGACTGCAGAGATGAGTCACAGATGGTTTGAAAAAGCCCCAGTTCAGCACTGAACTCAAATGAAGTGAGAGTAGTGTCAGCTTTCTGAAGCTTTACTGGTTTGCCTTTACAAGACTTGGCTTTGTACACCTTGTCCCTTACTCAACCATGACTGCAGTTTCAGAATGAATAGGTGTAGTAATAAGAAAAAACATAGCTGGGACCTCTGGGTTATCTTGGCTATTTTACTGGCTTTAGGGTGATGATATGTTGGTTGCTCCAAGAGAGCAGGGAGAGTATAAGGTGAATGTCTCTCACAATCTACTGTCTGTGCTGGAGGCAATTACATGTCATAGGTGTTGCTGCTCTCACTTAGATCCTCTGAAGTGACCTGATCCCTAATAAAAGGCCTATCTTTCCTAGATATGTCTGTTTCTGCCTGCTCCTTGCTCCTGCTAGCATCAAAATATAACTGTAATAATGAGGGGCTACCACTTAAAATGACGATTATCAGAGAGGTTAGTAACCAGGTATGGTGGAATTGGAGAAGTAGCTGCTTTAAAAAGCAAGCACAGCTCCTCCCTCCTAAACAAAGTTTAAGACAAACAAACATAATTTAACTAATCTCACATTTAGAAATGTCGTTACACTTCTAAAGAGCAATGCATGTTGTTTTTATAAGAAAATAACACTAGTAAATATACCCATGGCAAGATTATTTGCAGTAGAAAGTAGTGATAAAAGTTTTACAATATTTCTACTATCTTCTACACTGGGAATATATCTCCTACTTAGCCATAAGCAGAGCAAACATGCTCTTTATTTTAATATGACTCACTTTCTGCCATGCCTGACGTGCCTTTCTGTGTGAGAAAAGAAAACCAAAAGCCAACATCCCTTTCTCCATTTTCCATAATCTCGACACTAAAGTTACAGATGCCCAGGGAGTAAAGACTTGCTCCTGACTCCAGATGTTTGTCAGTTATCTCGCCAATAGATGGGGCTGGGACTTGTGAGAAGCTGAGTACTTTTGGCTTTTAGGAAAAGTGGTTATTATGTTACACCAGTCAATAGACTGACAGCATCATAAGTGCTATATTTTTAAAAGACATTTCTCTAGCCCTACAGCATTATGCCATGTTGCACTTACTTTACTAATCTTTATTCCTTTAATAGACCACTGCATACAGTGCACCTGCTGTGACAGTTGCAAACCTATGTTTTGCTCAGGTACCTGCACTAAAATTTTAATGCAAGCTGAAAAAATGATGGTTACAGTCTGGCCTTTCGCTGGCATGAGGTAATTGTTGCCATCTAGTATACAATGCAGTTTTACTGAAATAAGAATCTTGGGCAGAAAAGAAAAGCAAGTATTTCAGGATATTTTATTCTTTTTCCTAGCTGTATGGATTGCAAGCTTTTAGGAGAAGGCGAACATAATTGTATAAGTGCTGCTTCCATTAAAGAACAGCTGATAAGGCTAATACTTTTGAAACTGTGTAATAGGAGTTTGTAACACCTAAAAATAGTGGCTCCTTTTAAAGACTTGATTTTTAACTCTTAGAACACTTAATAGTTTGTGAGAAATCTCTTCTGGACAAATAGCTTGTGTTCTGGGGAAAAGATAGACACCTGAAGTTTTTTTTTGCACCAGGTGATGTTTTGCATGATAGTGTATGGGATATTCTGGAATCTGCCAAAGAAGGAATAAGAAGGTCTAAAGACTAAAGATGTAAGGCAGTAGTCAGCATTTATATGACTATTCAGTAAAAAAATACTTTATCTGCTTGCAGTTACAGCCGTAATGACATAAAGGATTTTATACCATTATAGTGTTGGATGGATTGGTTAAACTATTTGGTTAAGCTATTGGTTAAACTATTGGTTAAGCTATTTGGGGAAAAACTACTTCCTTTCTAGTTGGAAGCATCTCATATTTCTTCCATCTGACCAACAAAAATTTATTGTAGACTTCAGTGCAACAATTTTTTTTCTGAGCCCGGTCAAAATTCATGCTGCATAAAAGTAGACAGCATTCTTCTCAAAGTCCAGTTTCAAATGCTCTGCTTTTTGGGCAGGAAGTTTGGATTTTGAATGTGAATGTGTATAACCCATTCTTCCATTCAGATATTAATTAATCTGTCTCAAGAATGTGTTTGTACCAAATAAAAATGTACCTTTATATAATTTGAATAAATAATGTGCAGATAACCCTTGACATTAAGTCTAGTGCCTTACATCATAATATACATCAGCATACATCTGGTCAACTCCTTTTCTCTAGGTGTGGAGGAAACCTGCTCAATTCTCATTATGTAAGTTCTGCAATCACTCTAATCTCTCCAAATATTTGAATACTATCCAGCAGTTCGTTAAGCTGGGTGACTACTTTGTGTTATAGGTAAAATTTTCTTACTCTCTTCCCAAGAACAGATTGCAAGCAATTGCTATTTTGTTTTTAATTTTTTAACTAGAGAGTGTTCCTTTCTCATGCACATTCACATGCACTTCCTTCCTTAGTGCAGGTGTTGCTAATTGTTTATTTTTTCATGTAAGAATATGAAAAAGGGCTGAGGAATGTACCTTGCACAAGGAGAGGCAGATCTGGATAAAACAATCATGAATGACAATATATTTAGATACTGCATCAAAACTACAGCCAGATGAAGATGCAAGTTAGCCACAAGTTGTGGGACAGTAATGTCCATTACAATTACTGACACAGGCTTTAATCCTGTATGAGACTTATCTAATGCACCTATGTTTTTTCAAGTCCTACTTGTTTCATATTGGGACAGAGGGTAAGTACTCATATGCTGTTTATTTAGGAATTAACATTCTTATTATTATGTGTTAACCAGCTATATACAACACTTCTGGTTTGAAAATATGCTGTTTACAAGAAATATGTAAGCTATTTTCTGCAATTAAATATGGACTGATATAATCCTTTGAAAAGAGGCATGTGGCATCAATGTGGCAGGGTTGGCACAGGATAGGACATTATCAAAATGACATTTTTCCTTTTCTGGCAAGCTATTTATGCAAATCCACTACATTTTATGTTAGGGATAGGATCTGAGCAGCCCCTGGGCAGGCACCTTGCCACTATTACAAATGAACTGGAAGGAAGGAAACTGTGCATGTCTATCAACAATTTCTGTAAATATCATAGCTATTTTTTCAGGGTCATTAAACTGGACTATCCATTGTGATTATGTCTAAGAGCCAAAGGTATTTAAGTAGAGGTGACAATAAATACTTATGGCACCATGATTCATAGTGTTTCTTCATATAGATTTGAAAGGTTTATGTAATTAATTACACTGTGCACTTTGTCCAGCTAGTTGGCTAACGTTAGTTTGGAAAACTTGTAAGTTAAGAACAATGAGCTGGGCATGTAAGTAATGCTAGTAATGTCAGTTGTCAAAGAACATTATAATGGTATTATGGGGAAAGCCAGAAGGCTCATAAAAAAGAAATGTATTCTTGCTGCAAATTTGAGGGACTTGAAAAAAAAAAAATCTAGACCTCAGCTGTTTGAAAAGGAATGCCATTTTTCTTTATGAATGATGTGGTCCAAAGGAATTAATTAGCTTGGTTAACCCACTTGCAACCCTAAAATGCTGAGAGCATTCCAAAAGTCCCAAACGTCCATTAGCATAGGTGATCTTTAAAGCAAACCGTGTGAGTGTTTTTTGCCTTCAGACAGTGTCATGGTGCTTTGACAAGATTCTAAGAAAAGCACTGGCTCATAGCATGCTACACGTCCAAGTGAATATTTCAGCAAATGGTAGGTGAGTTTTCTATGGTATGCATTCCCTCGCAATGTTTTCCACAGTGTGCATCCAGAAAAGATTATTTTCATCTGGTATTTCATTCTTTTCTCACTTTCGCTATAGAGTTGCCAAAGAAATGCTATTTCATTTAAAACCATCTCACAGTGAATTGCAGGGCCATTAGAGCAATCCCTGAAGAATCTCTTGGAACTCACATTGTCTGGGGGAAAACAGCCAGGAATAGGTTTCACTGTGGGGACCAGCTCCAAAGCACGGAGGAGTCTGTGAGGAAGCTGTCAACTTTCAGGAAAATGTAGTAGGGAGTAAATCCCCTTCTTTCCTAATAGTATAGGGTTCCAGAAGAATGAAACTTTTCTATGACTTGAGACCAGCAGTGAAAGGCAGCCAGTAAATGAAAGAGAGGAGCTAAAGCATTGATCAGAAGATGGCAATGCCATTCTACAGTAAGAGCTATCACAGTCCCACACTTTCCAAGAAATAGAGCTGCATTCATAATAAAGTTGTTCTCAGGAAATGACATGAGCTCTTAAAGGCCACAGAGAATGTTAGGATGTGCCTCAGAATGTACTAAATCATGGGAAATGCGAGATATACTGACCTTGTTTACATGACTGTGATTTGTTTTCCACAATAACTGTAATCTACTACTCTCTTTCTTATCTCTTATAATATTCTTTAATTCAGCTGGTAAGAGATGGGTTTTGTGGTTTTGGTGGTAAAGATTCAATCATGACTTGGAACCAGAGGCTGTCAGTAACCGCAGCCACAGATAGGTTGCAACTATTAGTGGCCAGTGTCTGTTGAACTTAAATATACTGGTTATGCTGAAAAAAATAGGGGAAGTGATGCAACACGACTATGTGTAAGAGGAGAATGAAATTGCCATTGGGCTCAAAGTTAGTCTAGGAGAAGTTAAAAGTTAGGCCAGGTTCCGTTACTACAATTGTTAAATGGGGAATTTTTATAGTAGTTGTTACAGAAATAAGTACCTTCTCATTAAGGTTCCATTTTTGGAAAATCATGATAGAAACATATTTTGATTTTTACTTATTTGTCCCTTAAAAATGCTAATGGACACTTGTACTATTTTGAAAACAAACCAGTGGGAGGCACGAAGTGAGAATAACAATTTAATAGGGAAATTAAAAAGAAAAAAAGCGGAAAACACTGGTTTAAACTGACATAGTCAGGATACAACCTGACGCCCTGTTAGTCAGGGTGGTGATAGCAGTCTGATAAGATGGTGGCTGAAGTCCTCCTGAAGTGGTGGATGTCGTTCTGTCAAAGCAGTGATCCTGTAGAAGGGTCTGCTCTTCCTCAGAAGGTCCAGTGGTGGCTATGTAGCTCCCGTCCTCTGGGAATCCAGTGGGAAGGTTGCCTGTGGTGTTTGGAATCTCAGATTATATCCAGGATGGAATGCTTGGTTCCTCCCTCTGGGTGGAGCATCTCACAACGGCATAATGAGTCATGAGGAAAGGTATTAATAGGTTCATTAACAGAAGATAGTCTGCAGGGAGGAGGCAAGGAAAACACTGCCCCACCTGGTTTCAACAGCTCATGAAGATGGTAATAGAATACACTGCAACCCAGGACAAAACTGTTCTGACCAAGAGGGTACTAGAAGAAACAAATATATAATAAATAAGTTACTTACGTGTACTTCTCCAAAATATTTGTACAGATGTAAACATTACATTCGTTCAGATGGATAAATATAAAAGGAAATTTGAGCAAAATATATAATAATACTAGTGGAGATGAAAGTCATCTCATGCAAAATCTTCCTGATAAGAATCTTGATGTAATAAATCCTGTAGATAAAAGGATCTAGAATTTTTGAATGGGTTTTGAAAATGAAAGACACAAGTTTCTTCAACAATTTAATAATAAAAGTAGTAATTTGGGATTAAATATATATCCTACTTCCAAACATAATAATGTTGGACATGTTATAATTATTCAAATTTGTGCATACTACAAATTGAACCCTACCAAGTGTTTTAAAGACAAGTCCAAGAACTTTCAATGGTCAGTAAGCTTCTTATAGGGAAGCTTTCTTCTTGTATCCTAACCACTCATGTCACAACTAGTGCTTAGAAGCCTGAGGACTAATAAGAAACACTGAGGTAGTTATGGTAGTCTTAATTAACTGGAAATGCAGCTGTTCATTGTCCTCTTGGTAATGCTTGGTCCTGTGTTGGACTGTCACTCCTATGGCAAAGATTTTGCAGGTAAATTTTGTGTACTTGGAGGATTTCCTGTCAACATTTAAAAAAATGCTCTCTCTCCAGTTTCACTGGATGCTTCATTGCTGGTTTAGCAGACCGCTTTATGAAAAAGGAATACTAGAAGTGTTTCTCCTACACTACAGCCTGTATTAGTATATTTATCATGATCTTTCTTCCATTTTCTTTTTAAATAAGGCTTTTCAGTGAACATCTCTGGGCATTTTTTCAGGGCTGCTAGCATTCTTGCTTTCTGTTTTCAGAAACTCCCTAGTTACAATTCTACTTACAGAAAAGGACTAAATTCTGTAAACTAGAGGAAGAAAAGAAAACATTATAAATTTGATGTTAAAATAAATTATACTTTATGCACATGTAAATGTGGAATATATATGTTTTACATACGTAAAAATACATTAAATATTTTCCCCTCTTTTTTTATAACTTTACTCTTTTAATTTTTAATAGTTACAATTTCAACAATAATTTTGAGCTCTCTCGTGCTTCTTATGATGAGAGGAAAATACCATTGAGCTATCCCCAGCAATTCCTCTTCTGTTCCCTGACACATCACAATTAATTTGATGTGTATTAAATTTTATGAGCTGTAGAGACAAGTCAATTCAATCCAGATCCACTGAAACATTTAGATGTCAGGCATAACAGGAAATTGTTGCAGAGCACAGATTTGCATCCAGGTTAGTACTAGCTCTATCTCCTTGATTTGAAAGGAATGTGCCAATGAACTCTACTTGGAAGCTTACGACATAAATAAATAAAGGACATGAAACAGACAAGGAAACTTAATCAATTTTGACTGAGCATAGAAATATTGGACTGCTTCTTTTAGGATGGTGTTCCTTAAAAAAAAAGAAGCAAAATTCCCATCCCGTCCTCAACCCTTCAACAAAGAAATCAATAAAGTAATTAGAAAAAAGTGAACTGTATTAAGGTTAAATAGAAGTTCAGCTCGCTTATTTGAGGAATTGTCAATACTTTCTTATCAGAAAAATATAAATGCATGGGATTTACTGATTATATCGATTATATTAACAGACACCATCTGCTACACAATCCTGCAAACAAGAGCTTTGTTTTCCAGTGATGGTTCCTGAAGGAACAAAGAGAAATAACTGGCAAAAATATTCCTAAAAATCATTGTTAGTTTATAATCTACCTCAAAGTTGCATTCTTGCTTCTTCTACTGAAGCAATACTGTTAAACATATCTACTTTAATTGTTATTAGTTGGGAGAAAAATCTTCATTGATATGTGATAATATTTTACAGTCTCTGTATCAGTATCAGGTAGAGAATGATGAATTACTAAACAATAAGCAGTGAGATTTAGGAGAATGGGTATCAACTTATCTGTTGCTGAACATCTTAGAATAGAATTTAGTCTTGATAACGTTTCAGGAGGAACAGATCAATTTGAGGATAACTTTCTCTTACGGAAAATGTTTAGCTTTAGATTTCCTTATGGTCTGTCTCAACTGACCTGGAACTGCTTTTTTCCATTGATTGGTTGTCTTACCAAACAGTTCAGTTCCTCTTTTCCTTCCCTTGCATTTCTGTCTCTCAGGGTTAGACTGCTTTACAGTCATTTCAGTGCTGGAATTTCTGGGGTAGGAAGGAAGATTTTGCCTTATCATATCTGTATCCTGACTTCCTCTTGGTATTAACTTCCCCTTATAAAAATTTCTGGGAGGTTGAATGCCAAACCAGAATTAAAAAGCTAAATGATTTATGGAATTCAGATACTTGTCCATAACTGAGGTCACAGACAAGTGACAGCAAGTACATCAGCGGTGTTGTACATAATGAATGAAGTTTGTTTCCCTCATGCCTCAGAATTTTTGGTTTGATTTTGTTTGAAAAGCTGTTGGTGCTTCCATTTTATTGACCTGACTAACTTCAGTGAGTTAAAAAATATTCTTTTGCTCATCTCAACTATGATTATAGTGCTAAGCTTGACTATGGTGTAACCAATATACTAAATATTGTCGACACGCTTTTGCATTTTTATTCAGTTATTTTTAGTTTTTATTTAGGAAATTGTTTGCTCTGAGATTTCGTGTTCTTTCCTCTTCTCCACTCTTTGTCAAACTTTCTGTGTAAGAGTTAGAATGTCTGAAGAAACAGTTTTGTTTTTCTTTGCCTGGAAAGACTAAATATATTTGCTGTTGTGGTAATACAAATACTACAGGATAACAAACCCCAAGTATTCTGAATGCAGTAAAAAAAAGCATAAGAAATTTTCCACTGTAAATAGATCAACCTTGATGCATTTCTATCAGCTTAGTCTTGCACTGGAACCTGTAAACTGCAATATAACACTGAGAAAAATTTCAGGAGAAATCAGTGTGTGGGGCAATAAAAAGGAACTACTAGAGTTTGACCTTCTTGATTATAACATAACTTGAAGGCAAAGAAAATAAGATACACAGTTCACCCAGATTTTCACCGGCATCTTCAGCTCATTAATACCTTTGCGGTGCGGAGATTGTTATGAGCCAGTTACTATATTTTGTCAGTTAAGCAAAGCAGCAGAAGCAAACAAATTAGAAAAATTCAATGTTGCTTATCTGAATTCAAAACAAGAAATTAAATTGAATGTGGGTAATCTTAAATTTGGTCATAATGTAGATAAACAAGGATAAGTAAATTGGTACAACATTTGCAAATATATGCAATATTTTAAAACATTTTCTTTTTAAAAACCAAATATTTGCTCTGTTTAATAGCTATCTGTTTATTTTTGCAGATGAAATAATTTCTCTACTCTCTGTCTTTTTTAAACACTGGGTTTAGAAAAGATGAGTTCATACAAACAAGAACTCAGCTTTGCCTATGCCACACCGAATTCTTTAAAAAGTAACAATGTCATTATTATAATCTGGTGACTTGTGTTTTGGCTTTTGGTACATAGCCAAGCATATTGATATGGTTTAGAAATGTTTGATGCTGTTGAAGTGTATTCCATAAATTTAAAGAATATTTTGGCACAAGCCTTTATTCTCATTTTTATTTGATGTTTTCCAAGAATCTTACTTCCCCCCTCCCTCCAAAGAAGAGCCATTGAGAATCAGTGGATTGTTGAAGAGAACTTATACAATAGAGAAGTCACATTTTGAAGCTACCAGAAGAAATAACTGGTACCTTGAAAGGTCACTTTCAACTAAAAATAAAAATACATTCCATCTTCCTGTTTTCAGATCTTAAAACAGTATGTCCTGAGCTACCACATCAGTCAGAAGTATACCTTTCTTTTTCTTTACAGGCATCTCTAAGGTGAGTACTGACTCATTTACGTGGGAAACGTGTCTGACTTCCAAAGGACAATGAGACAGCTGAAGGTACTTCTTAGAGAGGTATGTTCACTTGAGTAATTCAGCAAAATACTGAAATAGAAACTGCATCTCTTGGGACACATACTTCTTATGAAAAACAAATACATTAGGCTCTGCAGTCAGATTCATACACTTTCAGTTTCCTGGAATTGCCAAGACATATCAAGCTGTTAATCATGTTCTGAAGATCATCTGCTGACTCCAACAGTTCATTTTAGTAGGAAGTGTCATTGCTGAGGGCTGAGTTTTGCGTTCCTTTCTCCAGCAAAACTTCAAGTAGGGTTTTTTGCTAAGCAAAGTTAGCAGGATATTATACAATAGCGCATATTCATATGGTTAATTCTTTTCTCCCTCTTCACTCTTGACACAAAAGAATCTTGGATGTAGTGAAAAACAAAGAGTACTGCAAAAGAGAAGAGCACGGCAGTGATGGTACAACATACTTTGTTAATGGGCAAGGATTGATTTCTGTTTTGATAGCTTGGTGTCACAACTTAGTGAGGTGTACCTTTTGTTTCCACACTTCACAGACACAGAAAGGTGGAAAATACAGTAGGTTTTACCTGTGATATAATGGGGAGCATTCTTTTATTTTCTATGAAAGGCTCATTCCCTTCCACCAAATTTTGTGAGTACTGAAATAAATGTTATAAGCACATTATGTTTGCCAAGCCTCAGAATCCATTACCAAAAAAAGGCACTTTGACAAAGTGTTTTTATCATTGATTGAATCCATGGATGTTTTCTAGAAGATACTGGATATGGATCTATGCCTTTCCTGGTCTGATTACCCATATAAAATTTACTAAGACTCCTTGTTTATCACAAAATTGGTGTTCAATTTTCAAGTGGAAATTTCATCACCTGTTAAATCTGAGAAACTTCAAAGAGGTTAGAAGGTGTGAAAAAAGCCCCCAAACAAACCAAAAGGAGCATTGTACTGTTTGTGGCTTTTTAACCCCTTTAATGATGACCTAGATGGGGAATATCCCTCAAACATGATAAATTGAGGAACGTGGACATTGTCAGCCTCTGAGTGATTACGGCAATCTGGTATGTTCAGTGCTAATTACAGCTGAAAAAAATCAACAGTCATCTGATTTTTACAGCTGGCAGTAAATGTTCTCATGCACCTATGAGGAATAGGAAGACTAAGAATTCAAAACTGTTCAGTCAAGGTGCTTCTCCTTTGTCCTAAAATGGTAGCCGTGAAGTACCCCCAAAAAGACAGGATGGTTTCTATATCCATTTAAACTGTCAAGGGAGCACAGCAGGATGCCTTTGTTTACCATCATCTAGAGAGGAGATAGATTTGGACAAAAGTGTAATTTTAAAATATTGACATAGGATTAGTAGGCAGAATTTAGATTAATGTAACAGAAAAGACATGCCTGTTGTATGCTTTATCTCTCTAGGGAGTACAAACATGTGGAATGATATGTATGTTTATTGTAGAACCATTTTCTTCTCTGATGCTTATAGTATGTTATAGAAAAACAAAATGTTGTTTTGTATGAGAAAATCGCTTTGTGGCATAGCTTTGTGAATCTCTGTACATTTAATAAGGCTTACTGTGAGAAAGAATCACTTTGGCTCTCTGGGGGAGTGGAAAATAAATAATTAAAAGAGGCCAATTATATAGCTAATACTACATTATGCAAATATGCAACCCAGGGAGGTTTGACACACAATGCATTGAATTATATGCCATTTAAAGGCACCTTAACTTTCTGTTTCTTTATTTATAAGCTGGACTGTATGTATGCATATCCAGAGAGAACTGAGGAGCTGCTACTTGCCTTGGTGTCTCAGCCCACAGTTTGGAACTGGTTGAAATGGAGATCTAATCAGAAAACAGGGCTTAGTATGCACCCATAAATACCATGAACTTCGGCCTAAGCTGTGAGCCCTTGGGCAACTTCAAGAAGAGGGACTGGATACTTCTCTCTTGGAAGTTTTATTTGTTCTTTGGGTGATGGGTCAAGTGAAAGAATGTTTGACAAGGGTGATTTTACAATAGATTCCTGTTGTAGTATGGTGGTGAGTCACCATATCTATTTACAGAAAAAAGGATAAATAGAGGTACTTTTCAATGCAGAATCTCTCTTAACAAAGAGGGCTGAATTTAAAAGAGAAGGAAGTTCTTATTTAGAAGGATGCCAGAAAAGATGAACTAATATGAATTCTTAAGCCATGAATCTGCATCAGTGGTTTCTTGAACACAACAAGATTTAAGCATATTAGTTCCACCACTTATTTGGGTTACACACCTCTGTTTTTGCTAGGTACAAGCAGGGAGTCCCAGAGAAGCCTAATTCTGGAAACATGCAGAATTAATGAGTACTTCTGGTGGTAGCCCTGGAGGCTAGCAATGTATTTTTGATCTTGCCTTTGATTTGCTAAATTTTTAAAATGTAGTTTTCATCCTAGTTCATGCTAGTGTCAGTGTGTGTGAGAACTAAATTAGTGTTTGTTCATCCAGTGTTGCTTCCACCAGATGGAAACAGTGACGTTCAGCCTGTCCTGGGGATGTAGCTGTCAGAGAAACAGTAAAGAGCCGTCAGTTGGCGATGGCTTTTGGATATTACTGACGTGGATCAGATTTGATCTGTGAATTGGAGTCTTGTATGTTGTATCATTAATTTGTGAGAAGTTACTGTTGTTGTGGCTTTTGTTTAAACTATATTAATATAAGTTGTTAATTATGAAAACTCTTTTATACATATATATATATATTACCCATCTGTATATGTTCAGGGAAACATAAAACTGTAGTACTAAAGTGAATTAATCATAAATCTAGCTCTGTAGCTTTAGGAAAGACAGCAGATCACCGTATTTTCCCATTAGGAAAAGAGAATATTTGAGATTTATCACAGTCTTTCACAAGCATAGATGTCATGGTACAGTGGACTGAGATGCCAGAAAAATGTAGCTAGAGACTCTACTAGTATCTTAGCATATGTTTCTGAAATGCTTTTCCTATCAAACATGGCCCATGAGCTGTTGTGAAGACACTGATGGATTATCTATCGACCCCTCCACCACAATGAGTAAAAGCTCTGTGAAACAGTGACAAGGTACAAGACAGTTTCCTTAAAATTCAGCACCAGCAGATTATCTTTGAAGTGAACTTCCCTTAATATTTTTTCTGATATTGGGTGACTGGGGAGAATTCTCTCTTTATCAAAGGTCTGTTACCCCAGCGCAAAGATGTTGATGGCTGATGAAAGTGCTACAGCGCCTTGTTACATTCAGCAGGTTGAAAGCCAATGAAAACTAGTTTTTGTCTTGTTGAATTCTTTTTTTTCCTTTCCTCTGGAGGTCTTTGCTATAGGCAAGGTAAGCTATTAAGTGCTTCTTTAATCTGAATGAGAAGACTTTTTACACAAGTTTTAATATTTTCTTTTTAAGTAGCCTGTTATCAATTGAAGGAAGCCTGAAGACTAGAGAGGCTTCATTTATCTTAGAGAAAAAAAAATAGTAATTTCAGTGTACTGTTGATGAATATTGTTCCTGTGATTAAAAGCATGTGGGTAGCAGTTGTGGACACTATTCTTTGAGAACAATGGCCATATACAGCACTTTAATTGAACTGTAAAGGCATGGGTGGTCAATAGAGGGTAAGAGTTGTTAAAATTAAGATTTTGAGTGAAAGCCAGACTGGAAGAAATGTAACCCTTATATCTTATTTGGGAAGAAATCAGCAATCCTTGGACTTGGGTCATTTCGTCATTGTCCTGGGAGATCCAGGGTCATCAGGTTTAACCAATGAGCTTGTAAGTGGTTTGTTGAGACACAGTTTTAGAAAAGACCTGATTGTACTTCTCTCTTTCCCTCTTTCATTAAAAACAATAAATGGCATGGCAGGACATTGCAGTCTCAGGATTACTTCCTCTATTTTTCAGGCCTTACATTGCAGTGAACCACTGCATGACAAGAGCCTGCAAAATCTTAGGAACTGCTATGGTCATCACATCAATGTCAGCTTTCTAACTTTCCAATTTGAACTCATTTCCCACACTTCCTTACTTCCACCCCTACCTTAAAGAGGACAGAAGCATCTCTGTGACCTGCTTTGACAGACATTTAACTGTTCTTCTTTGTTGCTTTTTCATGTGTCTTGCTGTTCTTACCAATGCTGAAATCTCAATATCCCAGTAGAGCAGCTACAGGTCAGTAAGCTATTACAGCAAACGAAGGCTGTCACAAAATTAAACTATAGTGCTGAGGTTTATGTGAGGAATGTGTTTCTATTACTTGATAAGATGCAGATTCTTTCTACGCAAGTTGTATTAACACTGTTTTCTCTGTGAGAAATATCTGTTCTCTTTCTCCATTGCTTCCATTCTGACCGATAAAACCACAAATCTCATGGTTTTCCCAAAGCAATCAGCTTTCAGGTGTTTCAGTTACAGCCAAGAAGCTTTTATTCTACCAAGTATCTAAAAAAAAAGATAAAAGGAAAAGTACTTTTTGAAAACTTATATGGTGAAGATATCATTAAATGAATTAACAGCTTCTTAATTTTTCCTAATATTTAGACATTATCTGTCACAGCACAAGTTTCTTCTTTCTAAATTTCACTAACACCCTACCTCTCTCAGATAAGGTGTAAATTAGTCCTTCTTGCCTAATCTTGCATGTATTCATTTCAATACACTCCTTTATTTTGTATACTCTGTTAATAAAATGTGTCATTTATGCTGTACTGATGTTCCATTCGAACTTAAACCATGTGTCTTTTCACCTTTAGTGATTGCAAGCTTAGCTCTAAGTGACCATAGTAACTGGTAATGTCAGAGTCCGATTCACTGGCTACCTCTCACTATATTATTACCCAGAGCAAAAAACCCACATGAAATCTACTCTTCAATTTGGAGCCATATTTAAATAATGACAGGGATCTCACTCTCTTGTGGAGGGCCTTTTAAGTCATTCCGTGCTTGGTAGCACAGCTTTTGCATTCTAATTTTAGGCATTAACCACATGGTTGAGAGGAGAGGAATTTCTCTTTCAGCTCCTACAGCAGCGCTTACTTTATTCCCAAGTATTTCCTGTTGTAGTTATTATCAGTGGAGCTGAACCGGTTGGAATGAGGGGGTGGGAGCGTTGGCGTAGAGCTGGTGGTGGCCCGGGCGTTTGCCGTGTGCTGCTGGTAAACTGCCGCTGCTTTGAACGTGCATTGTCTACTCCTGTTAACATCATTTAGGCACTGCGTGGTGGTGACAGTGCCAGAGGTCACCTGAGCGTTGTGTTTCCCTAATTGCAACAGAGGCCATTTTGGCTACAGCTCTGTAGCAGATAGGGCATGACAGGCCTATGCATACTGTGGCCTCCTGATTGCAGATTTTCCAGCTCTCTGAAAGCTTGGGTCTTGAGGATAACATGATTTTCCTTTTTAGCAAATCTGCTCATAATGTTTGAGTTTCCAGGCTCATTCTTACAGGTTTTTTATTTCAGGGAAATACAAACCATCTGTTATAAGTTATTCAAATAATATATATTGGTTTATGCAGAAGTGCCTGTATCACTGAATAAACATTATAAAGTAAATTAATGCCCATTGTTCCTACTTTTGTTGATTTAAAAGTTTCTGGAACTGAAGCATTGATATAATTTAATCTGAAATGAAATGGGATTGTGACAGGATGGGAGGTTACGTTTCTGAACATCACTTATTCAGGTGCTCTAGCTGTACATGAAATGTGCCATCTTCCACCAGAGATAAACCTCCAAAACAAAAGCATGCTATATGTAAGTGCACAAACAAAAGGAAACACACCTCTGAGTTGTCTTGTCTCACTTATTTCAAGCACTTACATATGTAAATGTAAACTCCAGCAAACCAGGGCCCCACAAGGGTTTGTGCAAATCCAAATGTTTGTATATTCCTGAAGCAATGACTTCATGAAACTTAATTTGGTTTGTTTCATAGTATAAAAACATTCTTTAGTTAAAAGTTACTGAAAGTTTGATGAATTTGATTAATGTTAGGAATAGACAGAATTTTTATTTAAAATATTTCCAAATATAGGTAAAGAAGGTTAAATAACTCTGAAAATTGCTTGGAAAAGTATTGAAGGATGCATGAATTTTCTTTGCATGTCGGTAAAATTAAAACCCTGCCTTGAGACCACCCTTCTGAAGAGGTAAACTCTACCTAAAGCCAGTTCACTGTAAGCTTCCCATCACACTCAAAAGCAAGCTAAAAAGGAAAGAAAACAAACCAAACCGAACTCTTCCCTCCAAATAGGTCACAATGGGATACGTAATAGTGTTATGTGAGATTTATGACTGCACCAGTTTTGTTCAAATGTAGAGACAAGGATGAATATTATTTTCTATGTGATGGGCTTACTTGGGACTCTGCAGCTCTCTTTGAGCTGTTGGAAGGCACCAAATTGCTGTTCCACTGAAGCAGCTGGGAAGTATCAGCGGAAAAAGAGCTCTAAATACCTCTCACTTCATCCTAGTGTGGATGTTATATTGGGAAATATCTTGAAGATATTGAATTTGGACATAAAAAGCAATAAAAGTTTGCTAAATCTGTCATATTACAGTGTCCTAAAAACCCAGGTGTCCAGCAGCCCAGGGGATGACATGAGCACAATAGTGACCCAATTTAATCCATTTTTTCCAAGGAGATAATGGAAAGGATAAGAAATTGAGTCTGAATAGGCTAGAAATAATGAAACGACACATACAGATTTGAAAAAAGTATGGTGAACTATAAGTGGACACATTTCAGACAAAGCTTTTCATTCACAAGCTTTTCATTTGTGGTTAAATTTGCACACAAACACTCAGCAAATTACACAGCTGAGTAATGTAACGTGTGATATAGCTTATCTTTCCTTTAGGAGGTGTAAGGACAGAGGTGTTTTCTCTGTGTTCCAGCAACATTAATGTTTGGTAGCATAACAGACAATGCCCGACTTGTGTGTAGGAAGAAAGGAGGAAAAAAGTGAATGAAACTGTTAACTTTTTTTTTAAAACTCAAAAAAAGCGCAGTGGGAATTCAGGTCTACTCTTATTTTAGCAGATCTGATTAACCTATTTATAATGATAATAATGATTATAACAACAACAACACAGCATTATATTATATTATATTATTTTATATTATGTTATGTTACGTTACGTTACATTATATTGTATATTTTATTTATTTATTTATTTAATTCCTTTGACGTTCAGTGACAGATGACTGATCCTGGGAACAATGGGCTTTTGTACTCGTTATAGCCATTTCCCAGGAGCTATTCAATGCTCTGGAGTCCCCACAGCCCATCTCCCTCCAACCTTCCTTTAGTCTGTGAGGACTTCCTTATGGTATAGTTTCCTTCCTGAGGAACAACACTCCTGGGAAGAATAACGTTTGACTTCTAGAACTGATGGAAGGTTTAGAAGAAAAACGTCATCTTTGAGAAGACACATGTTGGTTCAGTGACTGGGCTTCCTAACAAAGTTGATCCCGGAGACGTAAGACTGCAGGTGCTCAAGGAGAAGCTTCAGTTAGGCTTGGTGGGTCTTGCATTTAATTTTTGGCTAATTGAGGAATGGAAAAGAACCTGTGTTTTAGTTGTTGTTTTTCCCTTCTCTACCCACAGAGACATTTTCAATGTGAATAACTACTTGTTCCTACCAGAGCAGCTGAGACCTCTGAAATGGCCATTTTTTCTGTTTTGTTTCTTCTGCCAGTGACAAAATCTAGTACTTGGACACAAGGCGAGTTCCCTGCAGGAAAGCCACCAGGCAGAACATATACAAATCAAGTGGAAGATTGGTGTGCTGCAGTATTCTGTTACATCTATACTATGGATGCAGGAATCCCTCTGTGTGTACCACGGGCACCTTCCAACCCCACTTCACACTCTCTTCATCCACTTTCTCGCTACCACAGAAATGCAAGGAACCTGTATCCAAAAATCATGTCATTGGAATGATTTCTAGATTCCAAGATAAGCACATGCAACTTTCTTGAACTTGGTACCTTCTGGTTCTTGTCATGGTAAAGATTATATGGATATATCCTACAGGAATAATTTTCCAAGCATAATCACAATTTGGGCCACCTCTGAAATTTCTACTGCACCTTTTGGTAACACAGTAGGGTGCAGTTTGTAGCCAAAAAAGGGTTGATTTTTTTGCTTCATGTAGGAGAATTACCAAAAGCCTATATGGTAGATGTCCATCATGTTTTTTAAGAGTTTTTAAACTCTTAAAACATTAAAATAACATTGTTTATTAATCTATACCTATTAAAAGATACAGACTATTTTAAGATTAAATAAAGCAATTTAAGATTTTGTAGAAGGTCTTGCTAGTTAAAATAGAAAAAAAAGACTTCTTATCTAAAAAGAGTGGAAGAAATACCCTCAAAAGATTCAGAAACTCTTTATTCATTACTTGTCTAGACTGAAATTTCCATATATATATATATATATATATATATAAACATATCTATAAATATTTTGAGACTAAACAATAAGAAGATTGTACATCTGAATTGAAAGTTGTATCAGCAATACACAGTTGTGCCACGTTCCCTGTGTGAAGTCCTGGCAAGCATGAGATGTGCTAGGAACTCAAGGTAAGGCCCCAGATTTCATCAGGACACCAATTACTGTGTATGAGTTATGAAGCACTTCTATTGTTTTCCTCCGAAATATTTTTTCGAGTGAGTTTAGCACACATGAAAGATATGAGAATGACAGCTCCAGAGAATGAAGGTTTCTGTTTATCTCTGTAACAGGCAAAAAAACCAGGCAACTGAGGAGTGAGTCTCCTCAGCACAGTTCTGGCAGGGAATTTCTAGGACTGGGAGCACAGTAATGTATTGTGATCTTTGTCTAATAACTTAAAGAAACCATACAGGCATTGTCAGTCCAAATACTCACAAATGCTAAGCATATCCTGCATGCAAACCTAGTTATGTGTACTCACGGCTGTTTTGACTAATTTTTAAAAAAGACTGAACCCACATAGAATAGTCTTGTAGAATTACAAAGGGCATTATCCTCTTTTTTTTTTTTTGTACTATAATGTTTTCATGTTCACAGGCTTTGACCTCTCCATTTACACTGCTACAGTGATATCCGTTAGTGGCAAAAGAGGTTTTCTTTTTTGTAGATGTTTGCAGAAGCAGCCATCTCCACACCGACTCCAGATGCACTGCAGCTGAAATACAACCACTGGACTGTAACAATGATACAACAAAGCAACAGGAACTGGGCAATAGTTGTCACTAAAAGCCCATGCCACGGCTTAATAGTCTTTCTAGCTGTTTTGGTAACACAACGGCAGGAAGTTAGTACAATAAGCAAGGCTGAGGTTTTGTTGGGGGTTGTTTTTGTTTGTTTATTAGGGTTTTTTCCCTTTATTTTTTATTTCTTCTTTTTTCTGTTATTTTGGTTTATACCAGCAGCAGACACAGAGTGCTGGTGACAAGATCACTCTCTGGTCTCAGTTCCATTGCATTTAGGCACATGTCTAACTGAACAAATGAATAGTCATCTATTTACGTGTAGGGACGGTCTTAGTGTAATCCAGTCTTTCAGATAAAACACTCACACTTCTTTATACCTAATTCAAGGTTTTAATAGAGTGCCAGCACCTAGAATGCAAGCTATTGTTCCCTAGAAACCCTTGGATAAATTATGAGACATGAATGCCTCTCAGTGAGATTTTGCAAACAAGAAGAAGAAAAAATTAATGGCCATCGTTGGCTGTATGTTTTCAGAAAAAAATGCTCCAGAGAGTATTGATATTTGTCAGTTAACAATTAATCACCCTGAAACATCCAATGTGGAAAAAGAAGGATGACAGCATTCCCACAGTATAGCTGTTGGAGAAAACTTTAATTATCTATATTACTCTAAATTATCGGGTATGTGAAAGGAAGGGCTCATCCTGCTTCTCTTCAAAATAAGTGCTTTATATGAGTCATGTTTTCCTCCTCAACTTTCTAGAAAGACACCCCAGCCTCCCTTTCGTCATCCTATTTTGTAATCAACAGCCTCGTGTTTTGTTATATAGAATTCAGGCATCTTGGGACAGTATCGCTGTAAATCTTGATGGATGACAGAACATCAAATGAATTGCTGTAAATATTAAGTGGCTCTATTCTGGCACTGCTGAAGAAATTCAGCAAGCATATAAAATGAGATGGCAAAGTCTAAGTAATATGATAGTAATAACTGAAATCTGAGGTCTGAGTAAATAATAGGCATACTTAGTTTTTCTGCTGAACTTTAGCTTCCCAGACCAAGAAAGGGAAGAGGAGTACAGCTAGAGAGAAATCTTTCCAGCATGACAGTGTGTTGTCTCACATCACACTGGATTAGTTACAATAAATTTCTTTCTTTTCTGGGGTTTAGAATTTGTGATTCAGAAGGGTTTTGCAGTCCTGTGTTTCTCTATTTCTTTCATCCTTTTTTTAAGGAAAACAAAGACTATTTTCATTTTAGATAAATTACTCATAAATAAACCTCAAACCCAGGTCTTTATTGTAGGCTGTTGTGTGAAAATGGACCAATATTCAAACATTCTGACCACATAAGGCTCATACTAATTTCTGGTTGCCAAGTCTTTTTAAAATTAAGCTCTTCATGTGCTTTAGTGTGATTTTTGACAGGAATCTTTTGGTGTTCAGGGTGTGATTTAGATGCACAGGTTTAAAGACTGAGACGATGTGTGTGTTAGTGTAGATAAATGTATCTTTAGCTTTGATCACCTAAGTAGTCAATCTATTTTCAAGTCTCATACCTAAGACTAAGGCTGTATTTATGTGGAGTAAACAAGGACTTTGTTAGAATGGGGGTCCATGTCACAGGAATGAATGTGGCTTACACCAGTCACAAAATGACACATCATTTGCTTCAAAATAATGTATTTAGTGTTTTCTACGAAATATTTATGACATATCTTGCCTTTGGACTTTTGCTTCTGCTTTCCTACTCACTTGGTAAGTTCCTCTGCTCAGGGCCCACCTTCTGTCAAACCCATTATTTGAAGATGTCACTAGAATAGTGACATAAGTGGGAGGTGAGAAGCTGACATACGAGGCTCCTCGTACAGCAACACTCTGTTGCTCATCTGTGATGAGAACCCATGATAGAAATAACAAAAATTCTCTCTTTTGAATAGGGTAGAACCAGTTTACGTGAAAGGGATAAGGTCCTAATTCCAGACTAGTGACAGCATATTTTACTGTACCCATAATTCCACACAAAGATTTCGGGTTGATTTGCAGCACATTTATGACTCTCTCAAGCTCTGTGGATTGCAGTGGCTTGGTCTTGTTTCAGATTTGATTACTGTTTTGTAATCCGTTACACCAGTTTTACGTTAATGAATCAGACCCTAATTCTGAAATTATATCTGCCATCTTTTTATTCTACTGTACATCACCTGGCAGCTGCATATGTAGTTGCCATGTAATTTATACTTTGCAGGTGTCGGTAACTCCATGTCAGAAAACAGAAAGATGCATGGATGTATTTGGTAATTACTGTGTTACTAACAGGGTAATTGCACACTTATTTCTCTCTAGAAATTACATGGTAGTTGCACTCAGAATTACCATTAAAGACGTCTTCAATAGTTGCCAGTAAATAATTGCTTTTTAATTACAATATAATTACATGCTTATTACTGTCTGGTAGAATAAAGCACTACTTGATTTTGTATACTTCGCGCCATTGTCACAGCAGCCAAAGGTCCACAGATGTCATTCACATAAGCACTGTCAGTGGCAACACACCAAAATTTTTGAAAGTGTGTTTAACTGAGAATAGGAAATGGCTATCTCTAAGGAGATGATACCACTCTTTGAGGAATCAGCTTATCCTGTTATCAAAGTTACTCTCAGTTAAGGTTAAGTCTGCCATGGTTTTCAAATGTCATTGTGACTCCCCTGTTGTAAACTGACTGGAATGGTGTCAATGGGTAGACCAAGGATCAGAGTTTGCACAGGGGCTTCCACCAAGAAAATTCCAGCCCAAAGCCCCATATAATTGTATATCACTTTCCCACTGACAGTGGTGAACTCTCACCCAGTAATTGACTCCAAGCTACCCTACAATAGACTGGCTACAAATTTGAGAGCCAAAGTAGTATAAAGTTCATAAGCAGTGGGGAACAGCAGAATATTCAAAAGATAGATCTGTTTTCAGGGAGGTCCCCTCAAGTGAATCCCAGGAAATCGAACAGAAACTGTCCACATGCCATGCCAGTAGCAAAGATGACTCCAGATCTCATGAAAAAACAAGACTTTCAAATTCTGCTAAATTTTCTAAACTTTCTCAGCCAGGGGTATTTTCCTCTCTGAGCCTGGCCTAGATGAGCTACAAGCTTTTAGCTGCAGCAACACCTTACCAAGAACCACAGACTTGCTGAGAAATGGGTAAGAATGATTAAGTACTTTACTGTAAGATTTTTGAGTCTGGTTTATTGCAAATACAATAAGAAAATTACATGAGGTTCAATTAATCATCAAGATTTGGATAGCCTGAGCTCTGCAGAGTGTTAATCACAGTTTAAACAAATAGGTAGCTTTTTCAACCACTTAGAGCATGCTGTGCTGTTCAACATCCTGTGCAAATGAATGAAATTCTTCCTGTGATTCTGCATAGAGAGACAAAACAAACTAAACAAAACCAGGCACTGAAAAAACTCAATCTCTATTTTGACTTTTAAGGTGTAAAAATCCTTTCTGTCTGCTAGTTTATCATCCTCCCTGGTGGCACTTTCAGGCAGTGCTTATTTTTATACATTGCCACTTTCAATAATGTTCTGATTTGCAGATAATGGGGAAAATATTTTCTACTTTAAGTTACAGCCTGAATCTGATCTTTCGTACAGGCAGAAAGTGAACTGATTAGATGTAATAGAGATGTAAAAGCTTCAGCTAATCATGGGTATTGAAAAAAGATAAATACTTTCAGTTAACCTTCAGCTACATTTTCATAAAGTCCTGCATGTAGTCCACTCTACTGACATTTTCATCCTCAAGGATGGTTTACATCTTGCTCACAAATTATCTTATCAATAGATGAAGTTGAAATGCAAAGAGCAGTCAAGAGCTACTGTGAACAGAGTCACTAGAACCATTATCTATTTCACATACTCCTTTGATTTCAGTTCACTTAAATCTATTTTTAAGGGCTGGCAAAATAACAGTAGGCTAGAATAACGAATTTCTTTGTGCTTAACTAATAATATGTTTTGTTTGAGCTCAGAATTTACAAAAGGATTTAGCATGCATGGCATATTGGTAGTCTTAATTTTCAGGGACTTCCTTTTTAGTCTAAAATATTGCACTTTATTTTTGAAACTGAGTTGCTGGGGTGGAGAACAAACTGCAGACCACTCAGTGGTACTGCAAATAATTCAAAGGGAAATGCAGTGTTTGAAAGTACTGTCATTTGCTAAAGGGCATTTGCTAGCAGACAGGAACACGGACAGAGCTACTGTCTCAGATGAAATCTGCTACACAATAAAGTCTTGTGTGTACTGGGATTTAGAAATTAAAGACCTTCTACTGAAATAGTATATTAAGATTTGAGTGTTTAAGAAAACAAAGAACTGCTGGACTCCCAGTATCCTGAGAGGCCAACCTCAAGTGGGTAAAACAATGCTTTCTTCATGGATTTTGGGACATCTAGAATAATTTTATTGGAGCATATGCTATCTGTATACTGAAAGTTTTCACCAACTTTTTGCCCTTCTAGTGTTGAAAACCTGTGCTGATTATTTGCCTATGATCCATCCCCTTCATAAACCAAAATAAATCTGCATCATGGTTTCTGTAAACTTGCAGGGGTTGACAGGAGGTTCTGACTCTGCTGGCAGGGAGAGGACTACAGTCACAGGAGCTCCCCAGTTCAGCATTACATTTCCACTTAGAGGCTACGTGGTCATACACACCACATTCTTGGAACAAACTTTTTCACCTTCAAAGCTTTTTGCTGAAGCAGCAATATTCTGTCAAGAGCATTGAAGCAGAGGAGTGTTATATAGAGTGGAGAGAAGCAGTAGCTGATCTGGAAAAAGGACCATTTCAACTTGATGCATTCATCCTAAAAAAAATCAAGCAAGGCTTTCATCCACCATGCTCTTGATTCATGCATGCTCCATTACTGGAATAATTGGACCCGGAGTAGTTCCACTAATCAAAAAAACATAAAATCAAAACACAAGAGGAAAACAAAGAAGAGGATGGAAAAATCTGGTGAGCTGCAGCAAAAGGCTATGAAGCAGATCTGGGTTTGCCACTTGTTTCTGTCTTACATGTCAGTGATTTGAATAAATTTTATAAGATTTCAGTAGGCCAGGTACAACACAGGAATAGCAATCCTTCCTCTGTTTCCCTTTTCCACCCTGTCTATTTAGCCTGTCAGTTGTCTGACACATGGGCTCACCTCAGTATCTGTTTATAGCATTCCAGTTTTGATGGGGGTGTCTGGCTGACACTCATATTTGATGGTAGCAACACAAATCAGAAGCCTTTTTCATGGACCTTTCCTGTGTGGCCAGGATTTACAAGTGATTATACATGGCAAGTACAGTGTGTTACCCCCTCACTCCCTCTCTCCACAACCTCTGTTTCTTGTTTCTGTTCATTTGCTGAACTGTCTTATGATGCATTTTTAAGCCTCTTTTTTTAACTGTACTTTTGATTTAATCCCTTTGTGCCTCTGAACATAACTATAGGTTCAGGGTTTCCTGGACATTTTATGCATAAAGAACTGATTCTTTACAGATATGTCTAACATAATATTTTAAGCTGTCCTGTAGACCCATTAAAAGACATTTTAAAAAGTAACAACATATTTTTAGGCTAGTGTCATGTACACCGTGTATTTGGGCTTTGCTATTAGAAATAACAGAGAATATTATTTACTTTACAGTGACTGTGTGCTGTATCTGTGCATGATTTGGACAGAAAGGCTCAGAAGGAAAGGATATTCTGAAAAAAGCTGGTGTGAATGGAGCTATCTGCAAAATACTGAAGTGGTGCTGCTTGTACCTGTTTTATTTGCCATTTTATGGGAGGAAGCTGGAAATGCAGCTGGAGATGAAGAGCAGCACGAAAAAGAGAGGGTATGAGTAAAGCTAAAAAGGTGGAAAAGTCTGAAAAAATGTATGAGGAGCAGCTAGTTTGGTAGGTTGCATTGTCTGAGTAGTCAGTAATGGGAGGTGAAAGAATAGGTAGGAGAAACTGGAGGTGAGGATGAGTGGTTTTATTTCTAATTGGATGAGGAATCCAGGAAGAAGGTGTCAGCAAGGGAAACTAAGGCAGTCATTTGCTTTCAGCATTTTCTTCTATCCTTTTTCAAAAAGCTACCCATCTTGACCAAATATTCAGAATTTCTTTTACAGGCATTGTCACAAAAACACACATGATCAGTTGTCTATATATTGAAGCTTGTCTATGACACTTTGCTCTAGCTGGGGATTTGGACATTGTAGAGGAAAAAGACATATTGCATGCACGTGTCTGCAGTAAAATCTGGTAACAAACAACTATAGGCTGACTAACAAAGAGTGTTACATCATATCCAGAAAGAAAGAATGATTTCAGGCTGACAGCATTATTTTAATTTTACTATAACATGCCTCTGAAATGAGTCGTGACTAATCATTTGAAAAGTTAACATTTGTTTTTGAATGAGTGGACTTGGGTAGGCATGAGAAAGGATACACTCTCTACTAGCGTATCATTTTTATATTAGTCAAAGCAAAAGCTTTGCAGCAAATGTATGTAAATCACTAACTTTCAGGGCACCAAAGGGAATGTACTTCATGCTATAACTTAAATACTAATGAAATCAAGTGAAAATGATAGTCATTAGTCAGCTGTGCCTTGATAGGGTTCCCTGTGGACTGATACAAATTCACCATTAGAAATGGATTCTCTCACAGTCCGCAGTGAGCATTTAATCCCTCTGTAAAGCAGATTTAAATTTGATGTTTAATGTGTCAGTTTTTCATTTCAGGTCTCTTATGTTTCTGTATTTGCAGCTTGTGTTTAATCTTTTTTAAGTCACTCTTAAGTTTTTTATCTGCATTCTCTCAGTTTTATGTGCTTATTATTGGCCTATGTGAATCATACAGCCACAGGTATTAATGTTAATCAGTGAAAGTGAACTAATTAGCACACAGCTCAAAATAATGATGTCTCTTACAAGCCAAATGACCCACTTTGGTTTCAGTTCATAAAAGGAAAGTGTTTTAGGGGTAGCATCTTGAAAGGTCTCCAAGAAAATGACAGCCATGAACATTTTTCATCTCTTTCCTTGTAGAAAAATAATTTAAAATACTTTTTGCAGCATCTGATTCTGACGGATTATTTGAAAATAAATAAACAGAGGCTCACATGTCCATGCACACACATACACATGTTCACACACACAACTTTGGAAATCTTAGCTGACATCATTTGAGATGAGTAAGAAGTCAGATTCTTTCCAACATTCCTGCGGGTCAAATCCTGCCTGGCACTGGGAGTTTATGCTTCCCACCCAAGTTTTGTACTAAAGCTAGCTCCTCATTCCCCACACTTTTGTCAGATTTGCGTAGGAAACACCAGTGGACCAGCATCAAGCCTTGATTTCAACAGACTCTTTACTCAGAGAAACCTCACTCTTAAATGAATAGAAACCTTTCTCTACATTTGAGAACGTAAAATTCGTAACATTTCTTAGGAGTATTGTATTATCTCCAGGTTTTCTTGACTTACTACCACATCTAATAATATTTAGTATTGCAGTGTTGCCAGATGATGAAAGAAATAAAGCACAGGATCAGTGTCTCATGTGCACTGTGCACTTTTAAAGTTGGAAGGGAAATCTCTAGGAGTAATGAGAATTACTCTGGGCTGTGTGTTTTGCAACATTATAAATTATAAATCATAATGTTATGTAAAACCAAACCAGAGAATGAGCTCAAGCACAGATTACTAATTGTCTAGATTCCTAATAGTCAGCATGTCCCCTGCTAGCCAGCACTTTCCAGTAGAAAAATCAGACATGGTTTCGGCCATGGCTATATCATTTCCAACAGACAGTGTAGACAAGACAGCACAAGATACGGTTTTCTCCAAACTTTCAGGGTAAAGTGCAAGCCCTGAAATGGCCCTCCATACTCTCATTTTATCCTTTACATGCCTTCCTTTCATGCTCCCCCCACCTTTCCATTCTACCAAACCTATCCTTTTCCTTGTTCATTTAAAACAAATGTACATTACATTTCTTCTCCTCAGTCAGTCTTCATACAAACCCCCCAAATTCTTAAAAACTTGTAACAAATCCTTCTGGTATTGGATTTGAAGCAAACTATGATGGTGTTGACAATGAAGACACCTTTGTGGCAGACAGATATACGATAGTTGTTCTGCTTCTTTCATGAGCACACAGGCCTGACCTGACACTGCCTGGCAGCCAGGTGTTGGGAGTGCTGCTCTCCTGCTCCTTTTTGATGATGCAAAAAAGTTGGTGGGACTTACTTTCTTCCTAGAAAGCAAAATTTTACTCCTCTCTAGTTTGCTTTTTCAGTCTGATTACCAGCCAAGAATATTATTGGTTTAATCCAGCTCTGATCAGCAGTTCCCCAATCCTGCTTTACATTAAACAGTTTTAATTGACAATACTGAACAGGAATTAAGATAATTCCTACTTCTGTATCATAGCAAGACGAATAATTTGAAAGCAGCTCCATACAAAATTCCTTAAATTGGTAGGTCTGAACTTCACCAGCACAGGAAAAACAGACAGCTTTTGTGTAAATCTGTTTAGATATTTTGGATTGAGTTTTAAAAAAAGTTTGCCCTTTATTCTAGCAGAGTTCTTGTGCAAAGATATAAACTTTTGACTTGTTGCTGTTGCTACTAAAAACCCGAGCTAAGAACAGAACACAATTTGAATGTAAACTCCAATCAGAGTTTACAGGCAAAGAGAAGACAAATCAGGCAGAGTTTTCAGCACTGTCCTGATTCACACGAGAGTGGATAAAAAGCTGTGGGCTTGACATGTGACTCCACCTTCCTATCCTGACGTTACCATTGTGGCTGTGCTATGCAGTCTGTCATCTCTCTTCCTCAGGGCTCCATCTCCACAGTGTTTGTTTCCCACTCTTATCTTTCGCAGTGGTCTGGCCTCTGCCCTGAGGAATGCTGGTAGGTGGGAAAACACAGGGTAAGGGAGAGCAGTGAGTGCTTTCAAAAATGTGATGAATGTGCCACTTATGTTCAGTTTACAATTTAGCAATGTTGAGGCTTAGTATGCCATTTTACAACATATTTTGTTTTCACAGTTGCCAAGCAGGGGGTGAAGTGAAATTAGTAACCTACCCTCTAAATCCGAAACAAATCAAAAAAAGCAAACCTAAACTTTTTTTTTGTGTAACTGCTCTTTGTAATAAATCGGGAACTGCTGTCTAATAATTTATGCTGGCCTGACATTAGTTTGTTTTCTGGATGAATGTGTTGGTCTAATTCCAGAGGCATCTGCCTGCAAAAATACAGAGAAAAGAGAAGACTGTATTAAACTTATCCACTGCTTAGCAAATACTTGAGGGGGGAATCATTAGGTCAGATTCTGATTCAGTGTTGTGAATCTACTGGACTTAAAAGACTAGTTTGACTGGTAAGGCTCGAAGCCCAGAAACAAATCGTATGAACTAATGACAACTAAGCACTAAGGACTGTCGATGACAACTCTTTCTTCAGACAAAGCTATTAGGTTTTTGAAGTGCCCAATTCCTCCTGTGGGTATGTGAAGAATTTAGTTTAGGGAACCCGAAACCAGCAAATGAGAAAGCTTCTTTATTTGTAAAAGAAAAAAAAAAAAAAAAGCAGCGTGTGGACTATAGATCCATTAAAACAGTAAGGCACTGGCAAGGAAGTGACTTTGTTGCTACCAATGACCAACACATTTTGTTTCAAGAGGGTTTCCAGATGGAAGAAATGCAGGTTCCTGAACTTACTTCAACCTATAGATCACTATACCTCTTGATACTTGATGTTTCGATGCAGGGAACTTCAAAATGTGAACATTTTGAGAATTATAGAATAATAACATCGGTGTTATATCTATATATATAGCACACACACACATATATATACATACATACTGATAATATGAATCATAATGTACTATTTTTAACAACTAAGAATTCAGGTTTGATGCAACTACTTTTCTTGGAATACTTCATACTTTTTCAAGCAAAGTCTGATGGTCAAAAATTCCAGCAAAATGGAAAAATAAAAAGAAATGGAATCATAGAACAGGCCAATTTTTCAAGGTCAAGTAAAAGGCCTATAGTAGATGGTGACTTTTTGTTATACCTAGGTTATCTACAGAGTGTAGTGATGTCAAAGATGTGATATCTTAGTCCTCAGTCTCAGTTGCTTTTCCCAGCTTCTCCCATTTACAGAGCCACAGTGCCCAGTATGGTTCCTTCATGGAGAGTTGGTCTTCCCAGCCTCACATACCTCAGATAAACTGGGGTAGCGGTAACAGAGAGTAACATGAAGCTACAGAAACCACATGGACACTTGGAAAGAAGTGCTGAAGCTGAGGTTTTCTGGAGAGAGGTTTTTGGCCTCTAGAAGATCTCTTCCAATAAATTTTAAGTGACAAGGTACAAGGGCTATGTCTTTGGCCTTTTTCACAGACAGAACAGGTTCTCTTCCTGCCTGTGCTCAATAAAAATGTGGAAAAAGCCTGATGGAAAAAATTCTCAGGAACCATCTGTAAAATGCTCTCTACTTTCTCTCCTTTCTCCCCCCAGGCACTGCACACAGTCTGAAATCAGAATTTACTGCCATTTTGCTGATGATTCAAGAGGCAGTGACCTTCTCTCCCAGAAAAATAATGAGTCATCATCACAAAGCACAGTAAAACGTGGTCTTTGAGTGGCCCTTTTTCCATGTCTGCCTATTTATCTAAGGACTGTGAAATACATCATGAGCATTAATGGCAATAAATTAACTGGCAGACGGTGGGTTAATATTTCTAATCCAGAACAGATTCCTGATGTATTCAGTGAGATCAACTATATTTTAACTCTGCTACCCTTTATTGTGTTTATTTAGCTGATGAAGATCCACTGGTTTAGCAATATTTAGTAATGTGTTCAAGGTCCTGTATGAACACTGTGGCAAATTCTGTAATGAACACAGAGATTTTAACTCCCACACCTCTGCTTCAAATACATTTTCTTGGTACGCTCCATGGATGTTGCTCAGACGACTCATAGGAAGCAGATGTTTTTGTTGGAAATGCCACTTTTCTGGCAGTAACATTTCGATGTGATGGTTATTTGAATAGCACAAATGACCTCCCTGTACCTTTGTTGTATCTGCTTGAGAGTTTTCTTTCTGAGTTTTAGCTTGAAATTGTATTTTAAGGGCTGCTTCTGGCACCATTCATAGTAGCACAGCAGCTATTAATTCTGACTGCCCTGATTTTCTTTTTCTCTTCCCTTTAACAAGTTTCTCACAAGCTTTCATCAGCGCAGATGAGGCCAGTGAACACAGCAAATATAAAATAGATCTGTGAGACTCACTCATTAGACTCATTTTATTTAAATGTGGGTGCAGCTAGCCATAGCGCCAAGCCAGGCAACGCATAGAAGAAGAAGAGCACAGCCAGCAAAGATGAGAGAGGGGAGCTGGGGTTGCTCTCTGCTTTGCCTTGTCCTCACACTGCTGTGTGCCTTGGTGATTAACCTGCATTGTTCACCCAAGACTAGACACATGGAGAAAGCTGGACGGTAGGTACGATCCAAACATAAAACCTAAAGCTTTAAATTGAGCTATGCATACTAGCCTTAAAACACAAAACCTTTATTTAGGCATGCAGCTAAAGATCACAATGTTTATAAGCTTTGAGGGTCAGCAGTTTTCTCTTTCCTTGCAGAGTGATTTAGTTTGCTACATTTTGCACTGGTATGTGCTGCTGGTCACGTGTGCCTGTACATAAATTTTTATACATACTTTTGTATGTATATTCTGTGGTGTATGTGTGTGTCTGTGTAAGGGTAACATATGTGCTTACACACAAAACGTGTGTGCATACAATCCATGCAAAGTGTATCAGATTTCTGTGAAGCTTTGTGAAATACTTATCTTTTCTCTCAACTAACCTGCAACAGAAAAAAGAGAAGTCCAGTATGATACCTTTTTTCTCCAGATGAAATAATGCAATGTGAAGGCTGCAACTTGTTGACAAAAAGTCTTTACACATCTGGTTTGTGTCATCCAACATCCAATAATGTATATGACATCACTCTCCCTTCAACCCTCTTCATCTGCTTACTTTTGTGTTATTCCTCTATGTGCAAATTGTTTGGCACACTAGAAATGGGATGTGGATAATGATCTTGCTAGTGCTGATGAAATATATTTCCTAGAAAAAATAAGGCGGTATAAGATCTTTTATAGATATTGGAAGAAGGAACGTGTCCGTTATTAGGTATTTTGTCCCTTCTGCAGCCCTCTAAGATGTCTGTCATTTGCTTTCCTATTTTGTTTTTGGAAGTTCATAGATCCAGACCTTGTTTGTATTAGAAAGATTGCAATAGTCTTAGGGAAAAATATAGCAGGCCCTTATTCCTAGATAAAGTAAACTTAAAATTTGATTAATTACATCTCTTTTTATGTTAGATCTGCTTAAAAATTCTATTCAAACTATAATGTCATCATTAAGGCTCTTTCAGCATGGCAGAACTGACAATAGTTAGTTCCAGCATGTAATTAGGACATATAAAAATCTTCACTATAAACAGAATTTTAATACCTACGACATCATCAGAGGAGAGATTTTATTTTATGGATTGCTTTTATCCTATTTTGAGCATCTAGCATGAGTTGGTGTTTTTGTTAATGTGCAATGAAACAATGACAAGATCAAGTCAACTAGCATCCAAATTGTCTCATGTCAGGAGGAGTTGTGGGCTTTTTTCCCCAGCAGCCTCACTTGGTTCTTCAGTGCTAAGGCAATGCTGCAGCAGTTCTGACACAATATGCAAGATTTAATAGTTTCGACAATGTTCCACTCTTACTTAGCCGGTGTCCATAATTTATTTTCCTTTATTGATTTATTTCTTTTTGCTAGATGTGAAGATAATAATAGAGCTAACTTTTATTTTGAATAGATAGGTATTAGAAGGGTATTCTTTATCTTTCTGTCTGTATGGATTTAGCTAGCATTAATTTTCATTTGCAATCCTGATTGCAAAAGGCATGCACAGAAATCCTTATATTGCTCAGTGTTCTTACTGGAGCACAGAGGTGTCAAATACTATCAGGTACTAAATTAGCAAGGACATTTTCACTGAAATTGATTTCTTAAGTCTTTGGAATCCTTGAAATCACTCAAAGTCCTTGTTGCTTTTCAGGTACCCTATTAATCTTTATAGTGTTGTATTGGCATTGTTGGCTAAAGCTTTCCTGCTCTGCTCTCTGGACAGATGTGAACAAACCACAAAAGGGCAAGGATCCGCTTTTAATTCATAAGAATACACATCAAGTCTCTAAACTGGAGAAAAAAAATCATATTAAAAGCAGTCATAATCACAGAGTGTAAATGAGACATAGGGTGCTGAATTATTCCTGGATAGAGATATTTCTGTGTTGATCCCTCTGCTGACTTACCTTTGCTTGTCCCTAAGTGTGGTTTAAAATCTCATAAAGAAGTGGTTTAGGGCTAGGTGAATGATTCTTATCAAAACTCAACATCTACCAAAAATTAATAGTAGAAGCAGAAAAAAAAAAAAGAAGAAAAGGAAAGAAAAAAAGCTTGTAAAAAGGAGTAGGGAGTGTGGTAGAAGGAGGGAAGGAGGTGGACTGCAATTGTAAAACCCCATTTGCAGGGAAACAAAGAGCAATCAATGTAATAGCAGTATAAAGCAGTCAAAAAAGGACAAAGGCTGCAGTCTGACATCTTTTATTCCTGAGCCCAGGTGGAGCTATAATTGGCAGTCCCAGCTTGAAGATGAATACAGCGTAAAAGAGCCCTCCCCTCGGAAGAGGAGACAAAGAAGTGTCAGGTTTTCAGAAGAACAGTCAAAGATCTCTCTAGTTTTTTTTTTAAGAGGGAGGAGGGAGGAGAGGACCAAAAGAAAAAAAGTAAAAGTGGTCATAGGGGGATAAAATCTTGGCAGGTTTTGAAACTTGTGGCTGGAATCTGTGAATTCCATGGCTGCTTTACTTTCCTGCTCACAGTCCTTATAGAGCAGCAAGAACAGTCACCTAAAGAGTTCCTGCCATCCTCGCAAAGCGTTTCTGGCCATATCTGCTAATTTGGGTGCCAAATGCTGATCCCTCTGTTCACAGTTAACAGGGATTACAGAAAATCTGGGCACAATCAGTCGTGATCACTGACATTTAGATTTAACTAAGGCAGACTGCTTGCTTTCTTGCTACACAAGAAAGATAAAGCATTTTACCACTGAATATCCTCAGCCTGTGCTCAGAATTCCAGCTATAAGGCCCCTTCCACAAAAAGGAACACACAGAATTTGTGTTGAAACATACAAATATTCAGTATAAGCAGAGGTAAAAATGATTTATGTCCTTTTCAATGTAATTTAATATCAATACTTTGTCTTTCTGATTTCCTGGCTCACTCTGTAAAATTACTATTTTTTTTTTTAAGTTCATTAAATATCTCTGAGGTGCAGATCCCAAAGTACACATATTTGGTGATGAGTGCTTTATTCCTTTTCTGAAAAACAGCAACAGAAAATATCTGAAAATTTATAAAAGACAACATCTAGGGAAGAAGAGTAGCACTTCTAGCCTCTCCTAATAGACTAGTTTCTTAGAGAATAACTGCATTAAAATTAATCAGACAGCTACACTTCAAATTAACCAGCAAAAAATGCTAATTTTCTTTTCAGATACTATATTTAAGTGTGCTTAACTATCATTTACTAGGTGGGGGACAGGGATAAAAAAGACACATAATATGAATGCATTGGTTTACTCTTTTCTTCTGGCCAATAATAGATCAGGGACGAGGACTTAGTTTTCTGAGGTTGTTAGTTTGTAGTCATTGACCTTCTGTTTCAATTTTTAATTTGAACTCTGGATGGAATATTTTTTAACCTCTAGAAAATTCTACTATTATTGTTGACCTTCTAAATTTATGATCTTAGAACACCTACTCAAAGCATTTCTTTGCATTTTTGAGGGTATGTATGTGTCTGTCTGTGTGTGTATACGTGCGTGTACAGATACACAATACATCTTAAAACCTAATTTAGTGACCGTATCAGATCTATTCCAGCATTCTCCTACCAGTAGTGGCCACCAGCAGATGCTTAGAGTAGGTGCAGTATGAATGTGATGCTTGTGCCTAATATTTTCCTGACACAAATTATTTTCAACCAAGAGAATTTACTGCTCTGGATGTGGCTCCCAGGTGCTTGATAGTGCTTTGTTTGGTCGATAGTTGAACTCATGTAAACTGGTAAAACTTACAAAGTTACTTCCACGGCTCCTATCAGGCTTCTGGAATGTAACCCATTGGTTAAATTCTGCTGGGATTTAGGTTGCAAAATCGTGAAGAGTTGTTCTTAGGAAGTTAATCATTGGTTTCCCAATAGCTAGAAAACAGACCTTTCATCAAGGTCTAGTGTCACAGGCAGCTGGCAGGGGAGGGACTATGACCACACAGCTATACTAAACACCCCTGGACCATCCTCTTCCCCTGACACCACCAGGCACTGAATACCCTACAACCAGACATAAGTGTATTTCTTCTTTCAACACAGGGCCACGTCATCTGTATTGCTGACTGAGAAGAGTCTTTGTACCACTTAATTCTCAAAAGCTACTTGAAAATTTTTAGAAACTGCCAATGCAGAATCATGCAAATTGTCTGGGTGAAACATATACCAGAAGCATTTTTAGAAACTTTGGAGTATTACGGAGGAATGAATTTCAGGGCTCAGAAATATGTCCAGACACCCTTACCATGATTGCAGCCTTTGAAAAGCAGTAACTGTGTGGAACAGACTTACTTGCTTTTTTTCCTGACCTGCCATCCCAATCCTAATTGCTGCTCTTGATCATCTTATGATGATCACTCCCTGCTTGCTCACCCAGCCATGAAACCTGTCTGCTTCTGCACATTCAGCCTGATCTCTGCCTCTCTTCTTTGGCCTATTTTTTGCAGAATTCATGGTTAGTCTCCACAACATTATTATAGCCACAATATTTGGGGATCCCTATAAGCAAAATTAAATCCCAGTTAGTTATTTCAGTCCAGATTCACATGATGTGATTAATGATGATCTTTTCCTCATCCTCATCTTCAAATGTATCCTGGGATGCATAGCCTTTCCTCAGTACATGAAGAGTCTTTAGAGGAAGTCACTATTAAGAGATATGAACAGAGTTTTCATGGGTATTTCCACATGGTGGAGAAATCACGTGTCCTTCACCACAAAAACCTATGTCTCATCACTACATAAAGTCATTCAGAGAGTATTATTTGCTCCTGAGGGCAAGTGGTGCAGCCTGGCTTTGTGTCCACATAGTTTGTGTCTGCTCCTCTCAGGAGGCAGTGTCACAGCTTTCAGGATGGTTAATGCAAATAGCTCCTGACAAGTGCTGTCCCACAAACCACATCCAAGCCAAAACAATGTTAAGGAGTGTGATAACAATAAAAGAATGCAACAATCCTGGTACAGTACTGAACTGTACTTCTGACTGTGCCCTGGCCTTATTTTGTGTAGTAGAATAGGTATAGGCTAAATCATTCCTCACTCACTCTCCATACGTGTGGGCTCTTCCCAGACATCAGCCTATAAAAGAAACAACATCTGGAAACAGCTGTCTACTCTGCCTAAGCCTCTCTAGTGCAGCAGCAGACAGAGTGTCAGCAGGCCTTCATTCTGCTCCCGTTTCTGTTTTGGGTTCATGTACATTTCTCCACGTGTAAAAATTAGGAGCTAGATACGAGTAACTAATCAAATACATAAAGTAAGTGTTGACCTTCTGCTTGCTAAAACTGGAATGGGGAGAGAAAAGTAACTGTTGCTGTATATGAAGATGCTGCTGAGCAGCCCAGGCATTGCATGTGCAGAGACCACAGCCCTTGTTTTCACCTCAGATGTGCACAGCCTGATTTGAAGAGTCAGCTCAACAAATTCAGTTAAACAAATCTGTTTTAAATTCCAGGGCATTTTGCAGGAGGGTAGTTGAATTTTTCACTGACTCACTTTGCTACTGGACCTTCTGTGATTGCTAGACCTGAATGTCAGACTGCACTTGTTTGCGTAATGTCATCCATCAATTATAAAATGGCATCTCTCATTGGAATCAGTGTAACCAGGTCAATGAAATGTATACTATAAACAACAATTATGATTAAAATTAAGGAGAGTTTTCTAGTGAGTACATATATGGACAGTGATTCCAGACTGACTCTGTCACTCATTTTAACTTCTAAAAGCTGTCTAAGCTCCTTTTTTTCAACCCCTTTATCCAGATTTTTCTCCAGCGACTTTCCTATCCTTACAAGTATAAAACAGAATAATAATGTTGAAGTATATCAATATGTATTAGCTCTATACATGCAATGAACTGAGGCGTGCAGTAAAAACACCTACATGCACTCATAATTACATGCATTCTGATATACATGCAAAGCCTTGTGATTGCCATTAGTCTTCCTCACTAATTTTTGACTTTTTGTGTAATGCATATACATATGGTTTCTAAGCATATGTAAAATTATTATGATATTTTTATTCTTGGAATTTATCTGCATGTGAGCATAAAGTATTAATTTTCATACTGAAAGAGCTTAAAAAATGAACTGCTAGAGTGGGATGCCAAAGACAGAACAAATATAAAGCCTAGGTAGGAAGTTGGGACATCTGTTTTCTGATAAATGTTATGCATTTTATTTTTCACTTATCCAGCCCTGTGCTATTTATCACTTGTGTTTACCTGCTGTACTTGCCGCACAGACTGCGAGTGCCTGAGGCAGGGACTGTTTTCTTTGTTATATGTCTGTATACGACACAGTACAATCGATCCTTGATTACGTGCCTAGGCAGTGGCGTGGTGTATATAAATAATAATAACTTTCCAGTGCATGGCCTTTTGTGACTGAATTAAAGACAGAGTGGGATGGGGAAATAGCTATATTGTAAATTGAAGTCAATAAGGAGAGCAGACAGGCCTTGTTGTCCCTGAATACATCATAAAAATAACATGCATGAACAGTGAAACTCTATTTTGGTTCAAAAGAGCCATTAAATGGCAATGACCTATATTCACTTTATTTCTTGGTGTAGTTGGATGACCTTCCATACTTGTCAGCCAGGACCCAGCTGGATTTTCTGCCAATGCCTCAGGGAATGACAGGTCTGAGAGGTCTTCATAATATATTAATCCTAATCCAATCTACCAGTATAAAAAAAGGCTGTTAATTAATACAAGCAGTACAAACAGCTTATGAAGTGGACATTTGTCCTCTTGAAAAATATTTGGAATAAAATGTTCATGAAAAAATATATTCATCATAGAAGAGCATAGTTGCAAGGCATTTGTGGTCTTGTGCTACTAGTATTCATTTAAAAAAGTAAATTGTTCTCCCAAGTTTAAGTCAAAAGAATATGGAACTACTTAGTAGCTGGGAGCTTGAAAGGAAGGTCAGTGGGCAGAAGCTTCTGAGTATGGTTGGGCCCTGAAATCTTCCTTGATGGCCTGCTATTTCAGCATCAGGTAGCTGAAAGGAGGAACAGTTACGGCTGTCTGAAAATCAGAGTTCATCGTCATCGAGTTTCTGCAGACACTGTTGGCAAATGTGCAGTAGCTGGTCTGGACTGCCATAGGGAGGGATGTGGCCTCCTGGGTACACAGCAGTCAGCAGAACTGGGAGATTTAAAGAATGGCTTCAGTCCTTGAACAACTCTGGAAAGTGGATTTTAAGGCCTAATGAGGTCCCTGTGGTCTGTGTGATGAAGCTGACTGTCCATGATAGTCCCCTCTAGACCAAGCTTCTTCCTTGGAGACAAATTTATGGAGGCGCATTTTACTCGTCTGTTCTGCAGGTCACAGGGGTACCAGTAACTAGGATCAGCTTCCCACCTAAAAGACATTGTTGAAATATATCTGTTGAGCATAAAATTAAGAAGGAAAAACACTACAAGGCAGGAAAACCTCTTAGGAATAGAGAGCAATCAAGAATATAATTATAAATTTAAAAAAATTATGCTGCAAACCTTATTTTTCAAACTACTCTCTGCCAAGGTCTTTACAAAATGTCTCTAGTAAACTAGCTTTATTTCTGTCTTACCTTGATTTTGACTCATCCAGTCTGTTTTTATCCAAGTCTCCATTTCAGGAAAATATTAAGACAAAGACCTTCTGGAAATGGAATTCAGAACTGCCCTTGTGACAGTGGTGGTATCATCACCTTTATCGTGGCTTGGCTAAGCTTATCCATTGTTCTTGACTGTGTGTGGGAAATGTGGAGTTCCAAAGAGCTTTATGACCGTTGTGGGGATGAAAAAAATTCCTAATGTTATTCCTGGGAAATTCCTCGCAAGAATACAACTGTCCCCTGAATAGTTCCATCCAAGTCTGACACAGTCTGGCAGTGCAAAACTTGTCTGGTTTGAAGTTCATTTTCACTGAGAGGCTTGTTAATATCTTCTTCCTGATCAAACGTCTACTTGGTAGAGTTTTGATATGACATAGATAAATTTGGGTCATTATGACTGATCTACATTTTTTAAATCTGGGAAGTCCTCATTAGAAACCAAAATTGTGAAAAAACCAAGCAAGTTTGAGAAAGTCTTCTAGTGCATATCTCAGTATTTTCCAATAGTACAAATGTTTACATGCTGCTAGCAAAGATTGAGTAATTTTCCTTGTTTTTATATTTTAAAACTTGTTTTAAATTTTAGGGAAGAAATTTAGGAAGTCTCCCATAGCCATCTGGGGCCACCTTAAATAATATGTATGACTTGCCTGGTTTATGCTATGGCAGCGTTGAATTTTCTCAGCAGAGACTTAACAGTATATGTGGTATATCACATGTAGCTGTCAGGGTGGAGAAGCTAAAAGCAAGACAGCAGGGGAAGTGGAAAGGCTTGCAAAAAAACACTCTAGAATTTTTTTTTCCCTGGATCACATTGTTGCTTCTGTGGTTTGAAGTTTTGCACATCTCACAAGTTCACAAAGTTCATAAAGGCAGTTAGTGCCCAGAAGTACTGTTTTTCTTGTAGTGTAGGCTTGCTTGCCACTTGGAAAGATGTTTGTGCTAATGGAAAATATTCCTAGGTAAAGAGAATGTTATGCTGTTTAAGCATAGTAAATTCAATTGACATTGTGTATGTATGTGCGTAAGTATACGTGTGTGTGTAGGTATTATACATTTAAATTGGACTTTCCTCTCGCCTTCTTTGAGCTTCTTTATTCTCAGTATCTCAGTCTTGGCTCAGTTACTTATCTATTTTTGCATCTTAGGTAACATTTTCAAAAGTGCCATTGTATGTAAGAAAGTAAATGGCGTTCAGACTGAAGGCAATTTAGGTGCTTTCGAAAATGGGGTCAAAGTTTCCTTGTCATTTGGATGCATAAAAATTTTTAGTTTCTGTGGTTATAACAATTTATTATTAGTATCACAGTAACATAGAGGAGGCCAGTCATGCGAACAGAACTCCATTGTGCTAGGTTTTGAATAAACATATTCTAAATAGACAGCCTCTGACTCAGAGGATTTAGGAATTACTTTTTTTTTCTCTGTCTGCCCCTCTCTTTTTTATTAGTTGTTTTTAAGCAGAATGCAAGTAATGTTAAAATTTAAGTGTACAATCTTTGAGTAGTTTGGAAGGAAACAAAACTGAATTCACTCATCCATGGCCTTTAGTAAGGAAAAAGAACATTTGCAAAAATGCTAAAAATTCTGATGCCAAAAATTCCACTTGATCGTGCAAAATAATTTATTAGCTTTTCAGATATTGTACATTAACACAGATGTTTATTGATTTACAGGAGTGGTACAGTGTTCGTTTGTATCAGACCCACTTGACCTCCGGAAGCACTTAAAGAATTCTGGCTGAATATCTGTGGTCAAAGTGTTTTGCTTGTGTAGATACCTACACTTGTCAGCAAAGTATAAGAACTTTTCCCTCTTTTTCTCTTTACACGGCCTGTCTAAAAGCCAACAAGATTCTGGTACATTGCCTCAAAATATTTCTTGTAAACTGCAAAAAATGAGTGGTGTTTTCTTCCCTGCTCTGCACTTTATTTCATTGAAAAAAATACCACTGTGATGCCATTATGAGTTTTTGCCTTTTCTTTTAAACCCCTTTATACTTTTTTACGACTTCTGTATTCTTTAGTGCTTTTTGCCTACATTCTTGGACTTGTTTGTTAAGCTAGGAGACTCAACATTTTAGAGGTTTCGTAGTTAGCAATATGCCCCAGATCCCAAGGTCCTCTCCAGAACACATTTTGTAAACTAAGATAGAAACATCCAGGGGAAGGTTCCTTGGGGAGAGGGGCTCACTCGAGCCTCTCATTGGGGAATCTTTGATAGATATGCTAATTACTAAGACCTATAATATTATACCAGATCTTTTGTGGGGTGCATTGCGGTGTGCATGGAGGTGCATTTGACCTGGACGTAGTGCACCTAAGGATCCTTAAAATAAATACCGAGGTAAAATCCCTTTTTCCTTTTTAACCGTGTTTGACTCTTGATTTTAAGACCAGGAAAAGGCATTGACTTATGTCAGAAAGTCTGAGCTAACTCCTTAGGAGATGGATGTACATGCATGGTCAGATACTCCTTCCAAACTGGCTAGTACATGTGTGCTGAGGTGTGTTTAGGTTCTCAGCATCTGCCATTCAGAGCACCAGAACTCCTCCTTTCTCCATATTTCTGGAATTCTTCATCACAGAAACCTCTGTGTGTAGAGGTTGGTATTTTTCCTGGTTGTCTTAGCAAGTGAAGTTGGCAAATGTCTGGGATATTTATCTGAACACAAAAGCCCCTGAATTTCCCCTGCAGATGAAAATACTGGACTTGTTCCTCCATATCCTTAAAACTATAGAATATTGAGATGATTGTGTAGAACCTAATTTTGTTGTATTAAATGTATGAGATCTCAATTTATTATTTAGCTTTAAATTCTGTGGGCAAATAATAAATGAAGGGGTTTTTTTGCTGCATATGCGAGTTTTCCAAAATGATTCAAATATTTGTCAAGGAATTTAACAACAGTATCTGAACTAACTGCTTGGGAAAGGAGGAGATTAATATATCCTAACTGATGTTTAGTGGGTTTTTTGTTTGGGCTTGGTGGTTTTTTTGAGGGGGAAGGAGCAAGTGCGATTTTTTGTTGTTCTGTAACTTGGAGTTGCCTTTGAACGAACTGGATCAAGCAGATAGCTCAGGTCTGACCTAAAAAGTAGTGAAATATAAGGTTTCAAGAGCATTTTGTTATATTTGTAAATACAAATGAGAATGGAAATATATTTAGAAATGGAGCCCATTTCCTTCTTAATTTTTAAATTTTCCTCGCTCTTTCATCTCCTATGCTTTTTTTTCTCTCTCTAAATATTGATTATTGAAATAATCCCTACACTTGCACTATATTAAGATTTTTTAGCTGCTAATTGCTGGAACTTAACCATTTACTAAGTAGTTTTCAAATGGACCCGTCTTTTCAAGCTCTGGGCATCTTATGTTTTATGACTGAGACATAAATGCTGCACAGAATTATCCATGCACAGAGAAACCCGGTAATCAATAGAAAACAGTGCTATTAATGATTAATAAAAGTGTCCTGAAAATCAATGCACAACAGGGATTTGAAATGTTAGTGATTTCACCAGTGTTTCAAGAGTCTTCCACCAATCTCAGCTCCACCTTAGCACTAAAGTAATTTCATTTAGCAGGAATCAGTTAAGTGTTTGTCTTGGGGTGACTCTATCATGTGTATCCCCTATCATGCTCTATGCCCAAAAAGTAATATTGTGCCTTTTCTGTGCCTTTGAACTGAGCTTGAGGAAAAAAACCCAAACGAACTTTTCAAAGCAGCTTCTCAAGGACACAGAGATTACACTGCTCTGGGTTCTCTGGCTGCGGGTAGTGGAGAGGGAGCACCCTGCTCGCTTTCCTTCAGCCAGCTGTTTTTTTTTTTTCCTCTTGGGTTGAGATGGAGAGCTGAACTTTGTTTCCTGGGACTTTGGGTTTTTCCCTTCTTCTCTTCTGAACTGTTTCAACAACATCAGAACACATCAGGAGAATTTTCTCCCCGAGGCCCGGGTGGTGGGCCCACGCCCTCACCGACGAGCTCCGAGGAGGAGAGAGACCACACCTACAAAAGGACTCTGGAATCTTCCCAGGTTTCTCTCTATAGCGAGAGATTTCATTTCATTATTTAGCATCATTATCCTTTTCCTGTGTGTTTATTAAAATAAATAGTTTTTATCTCTTTCACTTTCTTTCGAGGAAAGATTTCCTTTTTTCCCGAACCCTGTGGGGGGAAGGGTGATTTTAACCTGGTTTTCTCTCAGGGGATATATTACTTGATTTTGGCCAAACCGGCACAAATACTTATTAGCGCAGCGAGCAGGGTTCGAAGGAAAGTGAAAAAACCTGTACTAATTACATCTTGGTTTGAATTTAACTACTTTGTGTTGGGGTAAAGTAGTTACCATGTTGGTTGAGTTCACAATGTCTCTCTGGCTGGATATACTCATGTTCTTTTGGTCCCTAGGCTTGTTTGAGGTACTGGTGGTTTTTTGGTCCCTAGGCCTGTTTGCCTATCCACAACTTGGTCTGATCCCGTGGCTGATAAGACACTTTTACAGAGCAGGGGCATGAATCCGGATTTCTATTTTGCTTTGCTCGGTGATGATTTACAAGAAGTCAACAGAGGTACAGGCAGTTGTTCAAAATGTGTATGATAGGTCATTTCTCCATCCTAACCCCAGTCCTAGTTTCAGTGGCCTGTTTTGGGAGTTTTTTGGTAATTGCACTCAGTTTGTTAGAAGAGGAGGAGATGGGATTTCCCAGCCTTTCATCTCCCTCCTCTTTAAATTTGATACATTATCTTTTGAGAAGGTTCAGTTTCCCCTGGATGTTAAAGAGACCACCCTCCTGGTATTTAATCTAGTAGTCTTCCTCTATATGGTTTGCAGCTTGTCTAGAATGCAATAATAAAATGCAATAATAAAAACTGTGTGAGATGAAGATTAATTAAGAGAAATAAGAAAAGCAAGTATTAATTCATAAGTTAAGTAAAATAATAGTAAAAAAAAATTCATATTGTAATTGTAGTGAAATGTCTAGGGGTGGAAGTTTATGTAATTTGTTTCCTTTTAGTTCTAGTTTTGCTATTTTAAGTAATTTTTAAATATGTGAATTTCGAAAAGCAAGGGGTGGAATGTGGTGGGTTGACCTGAATTGACAGACAGCCTGTTGAACCAATTACGCTTCTCTCAATTTCACATATTTAAACCGCGTGGAGAGCCGGGATTTTAGGGAGGTTGTTGCGTTCCAGCTTGGTGCCGGGACGGGACGGAGCGGGGCCCTCATAGCCCAGGGCCCCTCTGGGCCGGCTGGGCCGGGCTGGGATGGGCGCCCCTGCCCCTCCTGCCCCCCCCACTCCCAACGCCGCAGCACGGACCCTGGGTCGCTGGGAGGGGAACTATGGAGCCGTCCCACGCAGTTTTCTTAAGAAGCCGGCAGGAGCTTCCAGCCTAGAGCCAGCACACTTCACGCCGAACTGAAGAGAATACCGTGCAGTGAGCGGCGCAGGGAGAGCAGGGGGCTCTCCTCACCGTGGACTCTGACCGGTAACAGCAACTTCAGAAGCAGAGAGAGAAGTAAAAAGCTGGTCACGTGGGACGACACTCCAGAGCCTCTAAAGATGGCTTCGGAAGAGAGCAGAGGGCGGTGCCGCGCTTCCCGCGTGCAGCTTAAAATGCTTCTTGCAATGCCGTGGTAAAGACTGTAATATCATAACTGTCTCTTTAATTCATTTGAAGTACATGGGGGGATGGACAGTTCACGTGTGGCTTGCAAAAGTTGAAAAAGTGCCTATGCTAGTTTCTTTAAAAGCCAAGAGAAAGAGGGGTTTTTTAAAGACTGGGGGCGAAAAAACTTTTGCGTTCAAGCCAAAATAACTCATCCTTAAAAAATTAATAACCCCATGTAATGGTCAATGTCTTGCAGTGTAACAAAGCTGTGAGTTTTCATGGAAGAGATGTGTCACACCACAGCAGTTTTTTGTCCTTGTTTCTCTTCTTAAGTCTGTTAGTAAACTTCTTATAGTCTGTAAGTTTTGTGCCTGCTTTGTTTTCTCCTAATTTTTCTGTCACACAGAAAAAAAAAAAAATCCATATTTCAAGCTAAAACCCCTACACTAAATTAGTGTTTCCGCCCAGTTTCCAAATTCAACCCGCGACAGCGTTTTAAGTTTTTAAAATTACGAGAGCCTTTTTGCTGGAGAAGCCCTGTATCTGCAATCAAATGTTCCACAGATTTGGCCATATTGCACACACTCCAACACAGAGGGCATGATTACTGCATTTGATCTCTGCTGCATGTAGAAGACATAGGTAGAGCATTAGGGAGCCGTCTACAGCTACTTAATCTGCTGCCCTGGTCTTGGCAATACTTACAGCAATTACTGTGCTCACTTAAATATGTCTACTTATTTCAGTGCAATGATGGAGCTCTGGTTCCTCATGCCCAATTATATTGCAGCAAGATCCCCTTCCTGCAGCACAGGCAGGCTACAAAGCACTGGAAAAAAGCAGCTGGTACAGGCCCAACTGAGTGAGTTGCTGGTCCATGAGTGCTATTCCACTGGAATTTTCCAAAGTCCTACTTACGTCATTTACTTCACCAGACTGATGCTTTAAACCGGGATGTTGTAAAAAAGACCTTTCATATGTGAAAGTCTCACGTTTACCTTTGTGCACTACTCTGACATTTTAAGTGGAATTTGTGAATTTGATTCCTTTGCTTCTTTTCTTCAGTTTGCTGTTCATTCAGACTGTAAGTTGATAACTTCTACAAAAACAAAACAGAGCTTTTTATTTTGGGAGATGGAGAGATGTTTGGTTTGCAAATGAAATATGGAAAATAAATTGAGATTTTTCTGTGCACTTGAAAGCATTCCTTTGTCAGAAAATCCATTTCTCCTCCCAATCTATTTCTCTTTGAAGAAGAGTTCTTTGCCTGACCTTTGCAGCCAGTTTCTGAACTCTTTTTGCTTCATTTTAATTTGTGTGTGTACATGTATATTCAATGCTCAAAGATAGCATACCGGTACTTCTTTTCTCATCTTTGTGCTAGATGAATAGATGAAAAGATCACATGCTAAGGATTTTCTTCTCCCTACCATGACCACTGTGAATATGTATACACACACACACAATTCCATCTAAGTCCCTTGTTTCTGAAAGTGTTTAAACAAGAAATAAAACCAGAAAACCAATAAAAAACATAAAAGACACAAAAATACTTTTAGGTTGGAAAGTTGACATAAGTAGCTGGGAGATCTTTCATCTCCTGTTAACTCAGGTGTGTTTTATTAGTCAGACAAACTTAGTTAGCTAAGAACATTTCCAAATACAGATATGCAAGTTGTGCTCTGCCTTGTTTTTTCTATGATTTTTATATTCTTGCTACAAGCATCTGCTAATAGAACCAGTCATAACTATGAATGAATAATAAAAGGCTGATAAGCTTTTTAAGAACAGGTCTATTTTAGTAAAGAAAGTGAATGCTGCATCTTGGTTTTTGCTTAGTTAATCCTATTACTTCCTAAAATAATTCCTCATGACTGGCCAGAATTAAATCTAATAGGAACAGCAAATGCCAGTTCAGTCTCACTTAATCTGATCCTAATCTGATGGTAGACATAGCGACTTGCTTCGGCATGACTTTCATGTGTTTCTTTGTTCTTAATTGGATAATTGTGTTTACTTGATCAAACAATATTATACAAAAGCTGTTACATAAAAAAGTTAACCTTCTTGGTTTTAAGCTTTATATTTACAGAATTGGAGTTTTCATAGAGAAGCAACAAAAGAAGATCTGAACTATGTTAGTAATGTTTTTGCAAAACTGGGGAGAAAAGAGCTGTAGGGGCATCAGTGATGAAACTGGCACTGATATTTGCTGAGAGCTGAGGCAGTTCAACACCTTTTTTTGAAGGCAACATTTTAGTTCCTAGGTGTCCTTTCAGGGAGCTTTTTTTTTTAATGGAAGAGAAAGGGAAAAGAGAGAGATTTAAAGCTCTTTCAACAGGGGAAGATCCATGTAAATTAATGAAATGCTATAAAATTTTTAACTTTCATTCCCATGTTATATTAATACAGTTTTCAAATCTGAATGAGCTAATTGGCTTAACATGTGGTTAAATAGCATTATTTGAAATTGACCACACATATTAGAAAAACTAAAACAAGGCAAGGAACTGCAATATGTCAAACAAATTAGTGGAAGAGTTGGAAAAAGACCTATCTGGAATCTAACCTCATTTTCTAAGTCTTAAATAATCGTATACTTAATTTTTTTTTTCTTCATTAATTAGATTTTCACATACTGATATGCTAGTGACATTACAAGTAATTTTTTAATCTGTAAATTTTAACTGTTTTTTTCCCCTGAATTTCCATCGACAGATTTGGTCATTTTAACATTATTTCTCTTTCATTATTGATCTCGATTTTCCTAAAATAATTTGAATTTGCAATTGCTGTTACAGTTAGTTTTTTCCCCCCAATATTTCTTAATGTTTAAGAGGATTAATAGCATAGCAAATTATTAAAAAAAAAGATCTTTAATTTTGGGTGGAACAATTTCCACTTCTTTCCCTTACAAATTTATCTTGCGAAATTAACAGCTAGAAGGGATAAAAACCGTTAAAATGCATTTGAACATGTGAAGACTGATTTATTGTAAGAGGTTTTCATAAACAAGGAAGGCAATAAGTATTTTTGAGTGGCTTTAGAGACTTTAATGCAGCTTCTATGATCTATGGGTGATACAGATAAAATCAGACTAGTATTTTTTTTTACTAATTTCAGGGTTTGGTCTCGCCAAAAATGAAATTAATACTGATGCCAATCTTGTTTTGTTATCAGAAATCCATTTGATTTTTTTTTCACGATGCCTATTACAGCTTAGTGATCACACTAGTTCTAATTAGTCATCACTTCTTGCTTCTAAAATTTACATGCACAATAGCTTATTTCCAGAAATGTGAAAGACTCTCTAATCAAGAAAAAAGCCCCAACAAACAAACAAGCAGCAAAACAACAACAACAACAAAACAACTCAGAAGATTTTGTTGTTGGCTGATGAGATACCTGAAGGAAAAGTCTATTGAATTAGGTCTTCAATGAAACCAGAGTCTGCATTGCTTTCCTAAAGAAGTTTTAGGACAAAACTGTCCAAGGGAAATCATAGCAAACAAGCTAGATACTGCTATGTAATCCTTGGTGTCAAACCTGTCACCTATTTAATCAACATCTCCTTCAGTGTCACTTCATTCTCTGTCACTATCCCAGTTTGCGTTGCCCATATCTTGATCCGCCCCACTTCCAACAGCTCAGTGTTAACAGGGTAAGACATGGAAAATAAACCACTTCAGGAGGGAAGAGCAGTGTGCTTCTCTTTAAAACTAAGGAGATTATTACTTATTGCAGGAGGCACTGGATGACATGGTGCACAGTATTCTCTGTGTCACATTTGCTAAGTTTCACAGGTGTTTTGAGTATTTAATTCCTCTCTGGATCACTTGAATTAATAGTGCTCACAGTGCAACTGGGTAGCTCCTATAGACATGCAAACCTGCCTGGACATGAGAGGCTGTAGTAACTTTTAGTTTCAATGGGAACCCTTATTAGTTTTCTAGTGAATTTTGAAATTAACATTTTTGGTGGCTCTAATTTGTAAGATAAAGCAGTCTTTTTTTATCTTAAAGCAGTGGTAATCCAGACTCGAAAGGAACCTGCAAACTGAGACAATAAAAAAAGTGAAAATACAATCTCTTTAGTGTCACCATAAGAAGTTGAAAAATGCCTGGGACCTAAGTGCCTATACTTAGTTTTGGTTTGGTGGCAGTGTAGAAGGCCAATGCTATCAAATCTGAAGGGTACTACATGAGTCCAGAAGTGTGACTTGACTATAGGATGTACTTGCATCCAGTCTCCATCTCAAAGACATTCAGCCTTGACATTAAGTATATGAGTCAGAACTCTCCATGTCAGCAGGGGATTTAGGTATATGTTCCCCACCTTGCAAACCCTCCACAGTTTGTACTTGTGGGCCAGAAGGTAAGGAGAATTTTGTGGGAAAAGATTGTTGCTATTTTTTTCTAAGATGTGGAGGTTCTATATTCTACCGGAGGACTTCCATACAGCTCTTAGCTGGCAATGCTTCCTCCTGACTGAGGGGCTGTGTCAGGGCTGGATCGCACACTGGAGGAACAGCTGGGGGACCAGAGGTATAAAACTACCCTCTTTGTCCTCAGTAGGGTGAGCAGAGAGCCACCAGGCAGCCCTGCAGAAAATCAAAACTACAGGGAGTTGTTTGAAGAGCTGAAAGTAGGGTTAGATTTTTTTTTCTAAGCCCAATTTACTGGTAAATATGGCTCTAGGGTGACAAATAAATGGTTATCTATGCACTGGTTTTCAACCACAGGTACCCCAACCAAGGCTTCAATTATTCTGGAGCCCATAAAGAATTCTTTGAAAGGAAAGTTCTTTTCCTTTTTCTTCAGGATTCATTTGATTAATACAATGCATCAGAAGAATAAATAGTGTTTCAGGTGAATTAAAGTTGTTGTTTTGCTTAAGTTGGTTCCTTCTTAGTTTTTCTTGTTATGGACGTATTTCTCCCACTGAAAATTGTTAGCAATATATTTTACCTTAATCAGGTTTATCAATAAATTTGATGAAGCGCTATTTCACTCACTTTTTTAAAATTAGAAAATTACCATAGAAACTCTTCCACGTTTTAAAAAAGACATCAGTATGGTAAGGGGAATGTAAAAATAATGCCCACCATCCAACAGACGAAAACACATTTATGTTCCATCATTTACCTAACTAATTTTGCTTCCATTAAAAATAAATATTTTTGCTAGTAGTTCATCTTGGTAGCCTCATTTAGTTTATATTACAGCAAGTAAGAGCAGCTTCTGACTGTAAACAGTGGATCTCAAATGACAGCACTGGAATTGACCTCCAGAGGTCCTCTGGTCCAAGCCCTCCAGCTCAAGCAGGACCAGCTAGGCCCAGTTGCCCAGTACTTTGTTCAGATGGCTGCTTAACATCTCCAGTGGTGGACACTCTACAATGTCCTTGGACAACATGCTTGACTGCTTTGTCACCCTTACAGTAAAAAACCCCACAACATTCTCATGAGGTAAAGTGGTGATTTGAAAGAGAGACCATTAAGGTAAACACTAAACACTTATCTGTGGATATCTTAGAAAATACTGCATATTCATTTCTTGTTCAGTTCAACAGAAGCTGATGGAGTTGATATATACTCAAAACCTTGGAAATTCTTTTCCTTACATAGCAGAACCAAACTCTTTGTATTTGACATCCTTGTTTGTGTCCCCTTTAAGGGCTCAAGATCACAGGTACTCCAATTTGTGCACTTGGGGCATGTAGGTACCTTGTTCTGATAGTGCAAAATTGAAAGCCAGAACGCATCTAATTTGAAAATATAGCTTTTCAAATCAGAGTAAATGTTTAACATATTAAAAGTGCATCAGCTCTGTGATCTTTTCTGCACTGGTGGCACAACAATTATTTTTTGAGAAACAGCACGAGATGTCATAAACACAGGGTTATGACTTCCCTCAGCTGACGGGAAAGCTGATTTGTGAAGGAGAAAGCTATTCAAACACTAGCATCTTTAATAATAGCAAGAGGAATAAAAAATGCTGCTATCTAAGGAAATTGTTTTTATATGAATGTGTTTAGGTTGTGGGGTTTTTTTAATGAACTCGGTGCGAAAGGCTTCTTCATAGGAAGTTGAAAGAATTTCTTTGGTTTCTTTTTTTTTTTAATTTTAATTTTTAAGTAGTTCTTTTTGTTTTTTTCCTCTTCAAGGAAATTGAAGACAAAAAGGGAAGGTAACTGATTTTATATAGCCCACATTAGTCATCGTGTGTTTGGAATAACGTAATATTGACATCATTCACTAATTCTAAGCAAGATAATATACTTTGAGTCTAAAAAATAAAGACCAAATCCCAGGCTTTCTAGTCAGAGCTGTGAGTTATGGTTTGGAGTTTCCTTTGAACAAGGACTAAAGCAGGTGAACTATTCATGGTAAAGACTTTATTTGGTTTATTTTATTCAGTTTTTTATACGTGAATTTTTTTTCACAGGATGAGATTTTTGCCTATTCATTGGCATGTTCAAGTTCACATGAAAAAAAAAGAATTCATTTTTCATCAAGAGGTTTTAGCCTTTTATTCCAAAACTGTTTCCTTCAACCACTAATATTTATTTTTGTTAGCAAGCATGCAAATGCACCAAAAATCATTAGGCAGAGTATGCTCTGTAAGCAGAAGAGTAGAAAGGAATTTTATCTGCTCCATTGACTGATAAGGTGGATACTCTTACGCCTGCCTGGACACCTCAGGGATTGCATCAGGGTTGTGCTTACACTGCTGTGCAGTGGACTCTGCCAGTGCTAAAGGAGGGGAGAGGAACCACACAGCTGAATAACTACAGTCTTCAATGGGAATAAGCATTTCAACTTTATTATTTTCATCCTTTTTTTTTTTCTACCTGTCTTTTCACTCAGTTCCCAGAAAATTGGCTGATTTCTTGGACACATTTTTGGAAAGATAGGATTTAAGGAGAGTTTTACTCAAAGGTTTAGTGGAGAGAAGAGTTCAGCTGGTAGACAAAGGCTAACATGGCTGAAGTAAAAGGAATGCTTACATTCATGTTGACCGAGAAGCAAAAGGGGCCGGCATACAGATGGAGCTGAGAAGGTAGTGCATTTGCTTTTGAAGAGAACAGTGTTCATAAGCAAGGAAAACTAGAGCTAAAAGCTGACTGTGCTATACATAACAATATATCATAAATAATAATATAAATTTATAATCTTTATTACAAATGAAAAGATAAACATAGCATAAAACATTCTTTGATATATACTTTTAATATAAACATATTTTTATATTTCTCATAAAATTCCAGAACAGAGCTTATTTATATTCAGTGGTCAAAATGGAAAGCTACAAGTCCCCCCACTTCATTGAAAACTATTCATCAATGTCCAAAAAGTGTCAGTATCTGTGATTATGGTTTTGAGAAGTGCTGGGAAGGCATCATATATCAGCCCATTTTGATCAATGGTTATATTGCCTTCAGTTATAAACTACAACAGTTCTTTTTCCAGCTGCAGGAAGAAACTTACCACGAAGCAGCTGCTATTATAAGATTTTCATCTGAATTTTTGCTGCTCCCATTTTAGCACACAGCCTTTGGATAACATTTGGATAATCAATCTTTTGGCTGCTTATCTAAACCAGAACCAATGTGTTGAAATTTGCCCTTCACCATTGATGTAAATTTTTTTTATTAGTCACATCAGTTAGAGTACTTTTAATTATCATCATTATTCAGTAATAACCTCATGTCTGACAAGAGAAAGATACCAATGGATATTGAATCTCTTAGCCAAGAATAGGAAGGTTATTGAGTGAGATCTATTTTAGGAAGAGGAAAGGAGCAGATGAAAGGCAATATTCAAAGCCCTTCCTAATAGATTTATAGCTTAGCAATAGATTAATAGCTACAAAGATAAACACGTGTGGATCCTGAATTCTGATACTACTTTCCTGGTTTTGGATGCCATTTAAATGTGCATACTTATCAAAATTTTACAAAGACGGGCTTTTTTAAAGTCACACCTCCAATACTTCTGAAGTTTCACTTGATGCACGTGATTAAAAAAAACATTTACTGAGGACAAGCTTTCTCCATGGGAGTACAATGAAAGAATCAACAAAACCAATTTCACTCTAATTTGAGAATGCAGTGGTAATATCTCTCTGCTGATCCTGATCTGTCTCACCTTGTACCCTACTGTGTTAGGGATGGGGAAAGTATGTGTTTGAGCACATGTCTAATGGGCTTGAATGGTGTAGGACTGAAACCTATTCTGGTAATGGAGCTTTATAAAAGGCTCTATGGTCTTTGAACCTGGCACTTTTCCAAAGCGTAGGGGCACTGTCATGGCTTGCTTGTCATTTCTGCGCACTAAATAAAAATGAAATCAGACTCCGAAGTAGCTCCTTCCAAGATCACCTTTGAAAATCACAGAAGCCTACTAGCAGGGAGCAGCAATGGAGGAAATTGGACGCCGAAGGGTTTATTCCAAATATACTTCAGAGCTCCCACGAGAAGTAGAAGAGAGCAGCTGAACTAGCACAGGGCATAACAGAACAGTCAGTAGGAAGGAGAGTGTTCAAATCACTAATGCTAGAGGTGACCAAATCAGTGTACATATGTTTGTATGTGATGAATTTCCCTTCTCTTTCTGAGTTGTTAGGAAATGGGTTGCCAGAGGTTGATATTTCTTGCTGCACACAACACACAAATTTGTGCAGATGAAGAGGAATGAAGTCCATTCTAAGTATGTGCATTGAAAAGGGTATAAATTTTTTTTCCATTCTTTTTTCTACGTCGGAGAGATTTTGAACAGCTAAAAGGCAAACTGCTCACAACATGGCACACTGCAACAGTGCTTTTCACTTTGCTAAGCACTGAAGTTCCAGTCCTGCCAGCACTAAATCTGGTGGAATGAACTGATCTTACAGCATACAAACCTTCACCATCCCACCGCGCAAAACAAGAGGATCTCAGCACCTCATCTGAATCCGTGCCTCCCTCTCCACTTACTCCAGATGCCTCCTGGACTACAGGGTTTTTTCTTTGTTGATGCTTTCTAATGGCAAAGCTGGACTAAAGCAAATGCTTTACAGTGCTTTCAGATAGCAAAGCCACACAAACCTTGAAGTAAGGGTCCAGGAAGCAGAGCGCTATCAACAGCCCTACACCTTTGCCTAGTCAGAACTAAATATTAAATCCTCCATTGCTTCAGATCAAAGGGATCATGGATAATGACTCACCTCCAGACTACCCCAAGCACTCAGAAAATAAGCTTTTCTTCATGCTGCTTGTTTTCTCTTTTTCATATGAACTGGCAAGTTTGTGTGGACAGTTACTGCATTCAGGCAACCTGTTAATTGAAAACGACAACTTCAGGGAAAAAAAACCAGGTACATTTCAGTCCAAATGGGAAAACTATTTGTTTTAGTTTTGAAAAGCTAACAATTTAAAATAACTGAAGTGATGATTAAAAAAAAATAGACACCATTTCTTTAATGTTAAAAACTTGAATAGTTGAGATACACATTTTATTTGGGTCAAAATGAAAAAGAATTTATTTTGGGGATTTTTCCCTTCTCTAAATCAAGGAAAAAATACTCAGAAAACTCCAGTAATGCTGAAATACCAGACTCTGTCTGCTGTTAAAAGAGCTCACAGACTGAATGTCCCCTCATACGACAAAAGATGGAATTTTTACCTGCTAGCATTAAGCTGACCCTTTATTACAGATGGAACTTAATGTTACAATACCACGTCAATGTTCTTCCTTTTGTCCTATCTGCATTAATTGAGGAGCTCTTTTGAAGAAAGGAGCGTGGTGCCAATTACCACAAAGAATGTGTGAAATTCTGATTCATACCTGTGATTCAGGGGACCTTACTTACATTCGGTTTCTTTGAGAGCAAAAATCAAGCGGAGATTGACGTTTTATTCCCCCTCTCTTTTAGATGGAAGTAAATTAGTACATTATCCACTTCTCAGCTGACTCATAGAAATCTTATTTCAGATCATAATGTTGTGCTCTTTGTGACAGAGACAGAGTTATTTTCTACAGGGCTCTGCGAAAAAAATTCATGAGCAAACCCTTAACTTCACTAGGCTTGCCTGCTGTTGCATTTTGTTAGCATTTTGCAGTACTGACCTTTCTAAACAGAGTCAGCAATTTGCATGAAAATTAGGGCTCTGGACATGATCCCCATTCCAGAAGTAGTGCATGGAATACTGCTGCACCACTGACTTGTGAGCCTACAAGCCATTTTCTAAGGCACTGCAGAAAACACCATTTCAGAATGACACTAGAAGTGGAGAACGGAGTAGACTGGCAGAGGAAGAGAACATTAATTTTCTAGACCACTTTTTTTTTTTTTGTGAGTTATTTTATTAATCTTACCTTATTTAAAAGCGACCATTAGCTTTTCCCATCACTTCTTGATTTTAGTGACCACAGATGCCTGGTGTTTAACAGCAGCCTCAAATGCAGTGAAGGAACACAGTCACCTTTGCCTTTCCCCACTCCAATTTGTTTCAAATGCAGCAGTTAGAAACAGACAAATCATTGAAGAAACACACAAGCACAAAGGAAATGCAGGGCAGGAATTAAGGTCAATGATTATCTGCTGCTTCTACAGTCATTTTCACCTTTTCAAAATGAGCCCAAAGTGGTGCTAAATCACTATCAAGGCCAAGCAGTATCCATTCGTATCCACTTCACGCTCACACAAGTCACTCCACAAGGTGGAAGGTACTCGAGGATCAGGGCCCTAATCTCTTTATCCTAGTCAATTCATGACGTGCCTTGGACAAATTGCCAAGCTGCTGCCCACTCCTGCTGAGCCCGCAGAGGGCTAAGCCATGCTGTGAATGGAACATATGGCCCTTCTGACAGCACTTAGGCTGTAATCAAGTGTCAGCATGACAGAAGGATATCTCTTAGATCCATTATATATAGACTTCAGCTCAACCCTTCCTGTTTGTTGCTCTGTCTCTTATAAACTAGGAAAGATTTTCAGACAATAAGAAGGATGCGTGTCCCTGTGCATTGTGGTCTGAAACATGTTACACCTTTGCTTTCACAGAGAGGCTCTGCAAGCGTGGCAGAGCAAGTTACTAAGCCTCAGCTTTCTGCAAACACTGTATTACTCAAAGGGACAGACACTGACAGCCCTTCTGGGCTCTGAGGAGTCCCCAGTTTAGCAGGAAAAGACACCCTTTTTGTGATCATTTGGTGGCCACAAAACTGCATACAAGATAAGGTCTCAAAATTGAAAAAGCCAAGTGAAAATCCTTACTTCTGAAGTATAGAATCATAGAATCGTAGAATGGTTTGGTTGGAAGGGACCTTAAGGATCTAGTTCCAACCCCCCTGCCATGGGAGGTTATACCTTTCCATAGTTTTGTGGCTTTTCCTAGTCAGAACTAAATGTTAAATTCTCAATTGTCAGAAAGGCCATATCTTTCCTGGCTGCTGGGAGAGGAGATATTCAGAGTTCAGCTCTCTACATGGTTAATATTAAAGGTTCTCAAAAGCTTGTAGGGGCTTTTAAAGACAACGAGCCACGAGGAAGGATGAAGGTCTCTTCCACACTGACTCACCTCCTGGCAGCTGGACATTAAAATTACCTATGTCCTCCCTTCACAGAGGCTCTAGTTGGGGCTAATGGGCAGTTTTAGTGGTGTTTCCTTTGGACAACATCTGAAGCAGGGTGGAAAGGAAGTCATAGATTTCTCCTCAGACCAGTGAAATACAATGAATGTGCCCAGGATATTTGAAGGTACGATACTTTCAAGGCAGCTTGGTGTCCAGTTCAGATTTCCTCCAGTTTCCTCCATGGGATGGTGCAGTTTTGTGCTGCCTTTTGCTGTGGGCTGTGGCCAAAACCACAATGTAGCAGATAGAGTTTTCTTTTTCCTTCTACACAAGCCTGCACCAGCAATACAAGTTCTCCTAAGTGCTCCTGAGGGTTTCAAAAGATGAAAGAAATTATGTCGTATCCAAACATAACAATAGTAATGATAACACACAAGCAGATAAGGCTGTCAATTTAGTACAATTAACTATCCACTCTGTGATACTTTCATTTAGTGCTCTATTTTTACAAGGCAATACAAAGGGAAAAGGAAAATGTTTTTAATAAAACAAGGGGATCAGAAAGGAACAAAAAACATAGGGGAGAAATAAAGCAATGGCAGACTTAAGGGGACAAAATAAAATAAAACATGCAGAGGGACAGTCCACACTGATGCCATATATCAGATAAAGCTAACCACAGTCACACCAATGTGGTGCTCTCTGACTGCTGGTTGAAGTTAGAACAAATGAGGCTGTGATAAACCCTTTTAGAAAAATATGTAAGGGTCTCAGAAAATTATTTGGAGTGAGGAGCTCAGAGGGAATTTCTCTTTCTGCCAGTACTTGTGACTACATTACTAAGTGCAGTAATCACTCAAGGGCATGGGCTTCGCACACAAGATGGAAAAGTGCAAAGACATTTTATTGCACTGTGAGAATTCCCTAAATACTAGCACACAACAGGATATAACATCACATAAACAGGAAAGATGCTCACCACAGTGTCCCCCAATCACCTGGGGTATTGCACAGATATTACCTATTATGGTAACAGGCAAACAACAAGGTTTGCCTGTTACAAAGGTCACAAACTACAATTGTCACTTCCCGTAGGTCCAACACTGTCCACAAACCCACAATCCTCTCTCAGCCCATCCCTGGTTACCTGGATGCACTCCCAAGGTCACCTCTGGGTCCAGGAAAGAGGCTCTCTCTCCGGCCCTCAGGGCCTATCTCTCTACCACCACATAGTGCACCCCAACACTAAGAGCCATTTGAAATACTAACCCCAACTAGGGCCTCAAAGTAGAGATGTTTCAAAGGACTTTGAGCAAAACTGAGTGCTCGGTGGCAGAAGAGTTAGATGTATCATGGTGAGTTTGCCCAGGGGTGCCTGTTCAAACCCGGACTTGAACAATTAGAAGGTGCTGCAAGAAGTCAAGGAATAATCCCAAGAGGCTCAGGAAGATCACAAGAAACTTTTCCAGAGCTTCTGTGGCCAGAGGCCATAGCACAGAATGAGAGTGATTCTTGCTCATTGGTGACTGACAGAACTGATGCAGATTTTGACCACATCAAATAGGAATAATGAAATGTATTGCTAGTGCTTCCAGGCTCAGGCCAGTTCCTCTCCTTGTCCTCCGAATATGACCTTATGGAAAAGGTGAATGTGTAGGGCAGGGGAGGAGACAAAACTCCCATACAAGCTATTTGTCTATCCTAGCTTTCTGTATGACTCTAATGAAGATTGTTCTAACACTCCAGGGGAAAGAGCAAGTGGATGAAGCCACACTTATCCAGCAAAAAGAGAACAGAGACATTAATCTGTTTTTTTGTGTGGTGATCACAAATGACAGATCTGACCTTTCATGAACTGCAGTTATGGGCAGGTCTGCAGAGCCTAAAATTGGATTGGACAGCATGTCTGCTCAAGCTAATAATGCTGCTGGTACTTGTCAGTGGCCATGTCACTCCTGCTCTTGTAAACTGTGAGCATAAACTTTGGTCTGGGGAAACTTAGTGACCCTCAGAGAGACAAATTCATAAAGCCTTACCAATATAAGATGACTGCTGGTGAATTTTGATCTGTTGAGATCTTTTGAGGCAATCCTGTCTGGGTGAGAATGCTATGATGTGAAATCATTGATAGAGTTAGGTAGCTGAGGAGTAACTTTACTGAAGAGGGACCTGAGTCTTTGTAGAAAGATCAGTACCTGGAAGAAGTGCTTAAAACAGAGGGCTGTTTCTATATTTGATAATTCAAGTTTTACCTGGTACACGAGGAAGTGGGAACTGATGCGATATCAAAAGGTAGAAGTACAGACATCCCACATTGTACATGAAACTGAAGTTATTTCTACCAAAAGGGTAAAAAACCCAGCCAACATTCAAGGAAAGGTGTTGGGAAAGAAAGACAAGCAAGTTATTATGAGAAAATACCTGTAAGGAAATAATTTATGGAACTTTGAAATTATTTTCTGATCGGCAGTAAGTTTCCCCTTTTGATTTAGTCCCATTTTTCCTTACAAGGCAGTATCTTTCCCTACAATGCTCCAATACCCAATGTATTGTCCAAAATATAAATCTTAATGTAGGCAGGTTTTCCGGTGTTGCAGTCTTTGAAACTACCTTCAGCGTCATGTGGGTTATATGTGATGGGTTCCAAACTACCAGACTGGATTTGAAGAAGCTCTTAGAGATTCAGTAACTCATAGCTGAAATGGCAGAGGACTTAACAGTGGAGCTTGTATGCATTCATCTACTGACAGAACACTATCAGGAGTCAGCAACTGCTTCTAAGAAACCTGTTCAGGCATTAGAGAAAACAATGAAGGGCAAGTTGTTCAGAGGCTAGATTCCTATACATACTTTTGAGAACTGCCTAGAACAGTAAACTTAATCATTGAACCCCACTTAAGATGCATTTTTGCAGCTGTCTCCAATTATTCTATGACAGATGCAACTGTCATAGAATAATTGTCATAAATGTCATAAGTTTTTTGCTTATTTATGGATTAAGTCTTTCATCCATCAGCAGGATAACTGTCTCTATACAGTATCTCTTAATGTGAAAAAAAAAGAATTATTGTATATCAGACCTAGAACATAGCAGGTGTAGTTGTCTCCATACCATTGCCAAGTCTGTGTTATAGAATAGAATCCTAGAATCATTTAGGTTGGAAAGTGACCCAACACTGCCAAGTCCACCACTAAACCATGTCACTAAGTGACACATCTACATGTCTTGTAATTTCCTCCAGGGATGGTGACTCAATCACTTCTTGGGCAGCCTGTTCCAATTCTCGAAAACCCTTCTTCTGAAGATTCAATCTAAACCTCTCATGACTCAGCTGTAGGCCATTTCCTCCTGTCCTATCATTTGTTACTAGAAAGAGTGTGCCCATCCAATCCATGATCAGTTTCTCTAGGAAGATGCTGTGGGAAATGGTGTCAGAATCTTTACTGAGGTCTAAATAAGCAATATCCACAGCCTTTCCCTTATCCGCTCAGTGGGTCTTACTGTCATACAAGGAGGTTGGTTGAGCAGGACCTGCCTTCCATGAGCCCATTCTGGCAGGACCTGATCCCTTTGTTGTCCTGTATGTGCCATGCAACGGCGCTCAAGCTGATCTCCACTGGCACTGAGGTCAGACTGAGAGGCCTGTAGTTCCCCAGATCCTCTTTCCCATCCCTCTTGTAGTCATCACAATGGCTAGCCTCAAGCTAGCTTGGACCTCTCTGGTTATCTAGGACTGCTATAGATGATGGAAAGTGGCTTGGTGAGCACTTCTGCCAGCTCTCTATGATTCAGTGATACAAGGACTACCCCACCGCTTGTCCTTCTTTGCCTCTCCCTTCTCAGGTGTCTATGGCCATCCATTGCAGCACTCAGTTGTGCAAGCCATCCCACCACGTTTCTGTGAAGGTAACTCAGTCATAGTTTAGTTGCTGCACAGTGACTTTTAGCTCCTCTTGTTTGTTGCTTCATGCATGGGTGTAGATTACATGATGATTTATACATTTTGTTACCATGAGAAAAGAAATAAAAAACAAATTCAAGATATTTATATACCCGAGTTAAAAATGTTGCTTGGCTTAACTTTCTCAACATTCCTGCTAGTATTGTGAGTATCTCTTCGCCATGTTGGCATCACTACGGTAGCAGAACCATTATGAAGTGCAGTTTTGCCAATGTAAATTTGTTTTTGCTGGCTTTGCTTATCATGTTTGAAAGCCTTTTTTTTGGAAAAAACAAACAAGCAAGCAAAAACTAGCTGTTGGTAGATGCCACATTTTTGCTAGAGCTAGATGAATGTAGATGAGCTTTTGAAAGAAATCTTGCAAAAAAAAGCATGTGAATGTGTTTTCACTCTGGAACAAAAAGCAGTACTCCCATCCATTCTAATTCTGCAAAAGTATAATGCTTCAGGAGAAGAGGTCATACATTCAATAAAATTCTTTTCCTTGTGTGACTGAGAAAGTTTAGGCCTAAAAAAGTTTCCAATAATAAAGTATTTCGAAATTATATGGGATTTTTAAAAAAATGTAATTTATGGAATGTAATTTAATGTAATAATAAAATAATAATAATAAATAAAACTAATAAATAATGTAATTAAAAATATCTGTTTTAACTCAGCAGTCAGTCCTAATAAATGCTCCCCTGAAAGACAAGTATCTTCATTCCCCTGCTCCTTCCTGAGTGCTGCTTCTGTGTTGATTCATCTACACCATGCTGATTTTCCCTGTGTCCATACATTTATTTGGAAAGATTCTCATTTTTTATCCTGCCTCCTAACCATCTCACCCAAAAGTAAATTTGTATCATTTAAAAAGAGACCTATGTGCCATACAGCTCAAAACAAACATGGCAAGGAGTTAAGCTGCTTGCAACAGGTAAAAATGTTCTAATTTCTCTGGCTGTCCTCTGCGTCTCCATTAAATGATTAAAGACTGTATTTTAGTCCTAAATTTTTGAAATAATATCTTGTTTATGTTTTCCCATTAGAGATAAAAGTTCCACCTATTTGTCATTAGAAATTGTCAGCCAGCCAATTTGTGATAGCTGCAGAGGGCTGAGATCAGCAAAATTGAACCGCTTTTATTTGTGTGTTTTTAATAAATTTCTACAGGAAGAGAAGTAGCATATTGCATTAAGTAGGAGTTTTATCTTTGTAACATTTTTTTTTTTCTCATTATCAATTCACTGGTTAATTTTACAGGCAGAGGTGTTGATTCTCTGAATTGCAATTCATCTTCCTTGAATTTATCTGCCACAAGCAAAATAAATGCCCCAGGTATTGTTACTTTTTTTTGGCACAGTCTTAGTGTACACTTTATGGACTGATGAGCTAATTTTCATTAGTTCCAATGAAAGAAGATAGTTTGGTATGTGGCCTCTGTAGTTCAAAGCCAAGTTATTTTAAGAGAAGGTAGAAATTGAGCCTAATTTTTATATAAGACCAGTCATTTAGTAGCGTTATGGTACTAAATGGGGTGAATGCAGAATATATACCCCTGATATATTTGGGAAGGAAAGTCTGCATTTTGGATAATTGGTCTACTACCACAAAAACCTATATTTGAATCAGCACTGGGTAAGAAACACTATACTTCCTTATGAGTATTTTTGAGATGAGCAAAAATTGCAGACAACAAATTATGATTAAAAGTAATTTTTTACGAATTGTCCACAAAACAAAAATTCTGAGTTGTGAAGTAATGTGTGGTAGCTTGAATCAATGATATAATTTAGTTTGGATAATTTCAACCTGTTTCAATTTGATTTCCTAGAAATATTTTACTGTTTCTACCCTAAGTTATATTTTGAACTGAAAAATATTTTGCCCTGAAAATTGGAACAAATTTATGGAGAGGAAAACAATATACCATATTTTAATATATATTTTGCATTAGAAATGTTGCTTGATAGGAATGAGTACTATTCTGTAGTATTTCAGATAAAAAAAACCCAAATCAACAAACAACAATTCCCAATTCCTTGTATTATCCTCTGTTCCTTATACTATGAGGGAGCCAAAGGCAGTCGCTAGGAACAAGGGTCTGCCTGCCTAATTTTTAAATGTTGCAACAGATACTTTTAAGTTAAGATCAGCTATGAGGAAGTCTTGCTTTTCCTTCTCAGATGATCCTTGCTGTGCCATCTGTAACTGAAGTGAAAAAAATGCAGCAAGTGGAGATGGAGTTCCTTCACTGCTTGGGCACATTACCCTTTCTGCATCATCTAAACGTTGTCATTCTGTGCTGTCTGACAGCACCATCTGGTTCAGAATATAATATCTCAGATCTGGCCATTTCTAGAGCTGGATGTGCTGCCACCATATATAACGGGAGTCACTTTTGCCTTTGTGCTGCATCTTCTGAAATTATAATGCTGATGCGGCATCTTCAGATGATCCAAAACCCCAGACTGTTTAAACAGAAGCAATGAATAATTCACATCAGAAACAGAGAAAAGCAAACAACCAAAAGTCAATGGGCATCTCCCGGATAGCTGGGAAAAAAGGGGATACACAGTATACTCTGCTGTCATTCTCAGAGAGTACAGAACAACCTTTGCCATCTGAGGAGAACTCTCTGGAGCTCTGCTAGCAGTGGCAGATCATTTAGAGGATCACTGGTTCCATACCACCCCACCCTAATGTGTCAACCAGGAATGAGCTATAGCACACAAAGCTCTCTACAGGTACAGTCTTCTGGGAATTATAACCACTAGATATAAAGCCAGTAGTTTTGTGTAGAATTGCACAGTGTGTTTTGGACTGGGGCAATCTTATCTAGCTTCTTAATTAGGAAAAAAAAGTAATACTCATAATAGCGATTCTTCCATTAGCAGGCAGGGAAAACTTTACTCTGGGAGATGAATGGAGAAATTCAGTGGAACACTCAAACTGCCTTGCACCACTTTCTGACAAAACGCAACCATAAATCTGATTTTATGTGGTGGTAGCAATAAGCTTCTGACTGCTTTGTCTCATTAGAGTTGTGGGAAGAAATTGGAATATGTCTCTAGCCTGGCAAACTAGGCCCTCTACCTGTAAATTATTAAACCTTATGCGTGTCAGGTGTGCTCAGAAAGGAATGAGCCAGGGAACAGAGAGAAATAGAGGTTGCATTGTTAGGTGCAGAAGCCAGAAAAGAGATCAGAGGAAGACAATCATATTTTGTTTTGCTTTAGCTTTATCTGCTTATTAGGAAGCATGGAATAACAAAACTACCTTTTAGAGGTCATGGTAACACGGGGAAAAAATGCATTGAGTGTACAGGCAGCTGAGTAAAACGTAGAATGTGTGCTGACTAATATGGGCACTGGTTTTTGAGAAATACTTATACACAGGGAGTCACGCTCAGTCCTAGGACATCAGTTTTTCATTGTATTCGAAACAGAAAAAGATGCACACCAGAACTAGCAAATATAATGGCCTGGATCACATGATCCGAATTTATGTGCATAAATACTGGTTCTGCTGGTACAGCAGATACACAGCAACAATAAATTTCCCACAGCGTTGTTGTATCCTAATGGCTCCACCTAAAATAGCTATCTGGGCAAGTACCATGAGTTCCAGGATCTCTAACCCACACCTGATTTTTGGGGGTGTGTAATTGACCCTGGCACCTCCATGCATCATGGAACACTGTGAACAGCTCTCCCTGGAGTTTTATTTGAAATTATTCTAGGCAACCAAAATCTGACTCCAGAGTACACCTTTCACCGCATTTTTTTCAGGTTGATGGAGCACATACTTTAGCACACAGTGAGTGAGAAGAAAAATAATAATCAAACAGGTAAGCAAAAATAGAAGCAGTTAAATGTAAAAAATTTGAATAACTGCAGTGTCTGAGAAAAATGAAACAAATGTTGGCATCTAATATAAAATTGGATTGTAAGCACTGGACAGCGAAGGGCTTGGATTGTGACTGTGTCATATTAGAAGTCTGAAAAAGTATGTGCCCTTACATTGTTATCTTAAAGGTACTCCAGAACAAGGGCAGTCATCTACAAAGATATAAGTCTCTGTAGCATAATATCACAGATTTAGCCATTAAGTGCCATTGGGAGTGATACTGTTACTCCTAGGAAAGATGTCATTACTACCCATAGATAAAAGAGTAAAAAAAATCTCGATTTATCTTCTTCGTGGTGCTATTCAGCAATCAGCTTCTTTTCTACTTCAAAATCTGGATTAAATGAGGCACAGCGGGGGGACAGAATATAGAGATTGGCTGTTGTGAAGCTTTTGGGAAAAGGCATGGAAGAGGCAGCTTGGGACTCACACTGCTCCAGAGGATGCTGCTAGATGGCCTAGTTTCTGGCAGAAAATGGAGGGCATTTGTATTACATATACATCACCACAGTGTGTCAGCTCAAGTTTGAAGCTCTGTGGTCTGACCAAGAATTTGTTTGCTACAGTTTCACATGCTTGTTGTTCACTGAAACGATAAAACACCAACAAACTCCTGCCACTATAAAATTTTCATTGACAGAACAAATGCAGAAATATTCCTTTAATATACCAGCACGCAATGATTTGCAACGATATGTGAGCACAGAAAGGATGACTGACCAGTGGCAGAATGAACTTTAGCAGTGTGATTCATTCCAGGCATTAAATCCTTATAGCTCTCCTGTATCCTCAAGTCAAACCCCCATGCTTTCCACATTGCTCACTAGACACAGAGAATAACATGATCATTTTGGAAGTTCAGTCTTGCCTGCAGGCAAGAACTTGCCCCGTCATAGCAGAAGCAAAAGTAGCACAGCAAGATCTTCTCTATCAGGAGCAGCAACAGGAACTGTCCTCGTGACACAACAACTCTCTTACGTGTGAGCTTAAATGTGGATATTTCATTTCTATGAATGCAATTCTCAACTGTGTGTATACCAACCTAGATACATAATAAGCATAATCATTCCTGGCAAATAACGAGACATATATTTCCAGAGAAAATATTCCCAATTTGGAAATGTTTTATGTAGTCACTATGAATAACACAGAAGAAGAAAATGAAACCACACTGATTTTTTTTCCAAACTAACCTTCTGATTACTTAACTAACACTTCTAACAAGTATAACATGTAAAGGAGTTCCTTGTGTGCTAGTGGGCACTGCTGCTTCAGCAAGGATCTGGGACTCTTCCTCTGTACTACCGTTCCCTGTGCTACCCACGCCTTCCCAGCTATTACTTGCAAAGATAACTATACCAGTCCAAGTAAAAATACTATAATGGGTCAGAATGTGAAAGAACATAAAATCTTATAAAATATATCAACAGAGTGATTACATTTCTTAAAACATTTATTTCCTTAATGACTGAACCCTATCTTGTCAGCAACAACCCCCCCAACCCCCCCATTTGTCATTAAACTACATTTACGCTGGTGGCATCTGGCTACCAGTGAGTGGATGCTTTATAAATATAGAGATAGATAAATTAACTAGATTAAATAGATAGATGTAGGATGTTTGTGCTGATGAGCCATGAACCCTTACTTAAGGGATTTGTCCTATAAATTCTTCTATAGCAGATTACTTTGTAATAATGGTTTACAGTTATCCTTGCTCTAAATCAAAGAACTATTGGCTTGCATGAAGGATGAGGCATGAATCATATTGTTTTATAAAGAAACACATAGTACCCAGTTGCTCATATTTTAATTTGCTACATGAGGAAAAAATCCTTCTCTCTCTGACTATGCAACGAATTGTAAAATGGCAGAAAGAAACATAAAGATCTTTAGTCCTTGGCATTAAATAGGCTTTAAGGTCTTCTTGATGAACCATTAGTACCTGCAGGCTACATGCTGCCTCGGTGGGATTCTGGTGCACTCATTTGCTATATTACACTCAAGTACAGTAACCCTTACATAGCTTAAATGCAGCAGCCACTCAGCAGGCAGGGGAATGAGCTGATCTGAGCCTCGTTGTATAGGAAAAAGAGGAGTCAGCTCAGAAATCACAGTTTTATGTACAGCAAAAGCCCATATGCTGCTTGAAGCAACTACTTTCGTGAATTTAAAACTGACAGAATTCTAAACATAAAGAGTAGGGAAAAAACCCAGTGGAGCAGTAACGACAAAGCCCAGGCATGAGATCTTTGCGTGGAGTGGTATGAACTTGGGGCACTTAAGGACATTGTTTAGAAGTAGACTTGACAATGCTGGGTTAATGCTTGGACCCAATGGTCTTAGAGGTCCTTTCCAGTCTGAGTGGTGCTGTAATTCTCTGATTCTCTGAATATTAGTTTAATGTTGTGGAATATTTGGTGTTCATTCCTCCTTTGTTCTTCCTGTGACAAGCATAGATTTTGCAGGTTTTGGCTTCTGCATTTCATGTTTCAGGGTAGGGTGTTGTGAGTCTTTGGTGATTCAGTCTGCTGCTGTGCATCGGTATGAGGGTGAGGACAGGCTTGCCTATGAGGACAGGGGCGGCCCGTGTCACCATCAGGTTATGTCTCCCAGCATTGTGCTGCTGTGCTCAGTCTGTAGACCTTGTCCAATTGCCTGATTGTCCTGCACCCACCCCTCTTTTGCTGTCATTTTGGCAAGTTTTGCCCTCAACTTGTGCTCATAACCTAACCAACTCAGACGTTTTGATGCCAATTGTATTTTGTACTTACCCAGAGAGAAACAATGCTCAAGGAAGTGTCTCATTTGTGGAATTCAATGTTTCCCTCAACCCAGTGCTTTTGCAGACCTCAGGTAAGGATTTCCCCGTAAATAATTCTCTGTAATATAGGCATAACTAGCTGGAACTGCTAGGACATAATGTGTGAATAAAGTGTACTTTAGTTGATTATATAGAGTCTACAAGGCTTGCCCAATAAAATTACTATATTTTTAAATTAATATTTTCAATAAAATGGATCTCTCTCCTTGAAGTAGACTTTATTAATTCTTTCCTCCATTATTCTCAGATTAAAAGTATGCTGACTGTTTCAGAAATGATTAATTGCTTGCATCAAATTGTTAAGTATTTTTCCTTCTCTCCTTATCATATAGCTAAACTGCATATATGGGGTCCTAATTTTTAGAATAAGGTTTTAATTTGTCTTATTTGCATTGGTATATTTTGGACATGCAATTCTTTATTCAGTAAAGCCTCTTAAAGAACACTGCAAACAGTCTCTAATTAAGAACCATAATAGTCTTACGCCCACAAAATTAGCAATATGCAATTAATAGGATGAGCTGTCACTCATTATTGAAAGCTTAATGTGTAGCAAAGCAGCCAAATAAAAGGATATGATGGTGTTATATTGTTGAGACTATGCTGGTAAGCTGGGTGATAGAGTTAGGCACAAAACCTGCACTTGACACGGATACTGGGGCTGACTTCACCATTTGCTGTGCAGACCCACATCTTGTCCAAAAGACAGTGGCTTCTGTTCTCTTTTACCATCATGCTAACTTAAAGTGATATTATGTGAATGTTGTAATGGTGCTGATAAAATAGGTTTCCACACGCTTCAAGAACACCCACTTTCTCTTTCATTTATGACCTTAGGTGTCCATAATAAATGGACTGGGAGTCATCTTCAAAAGTCAGTGAGATTAAATCATCTAACTGAAAAATACTGCTAAAATTTGAGATGGCTGACATAATTGCCATATTTTCAGGAGTGTAAATTTCACCCAATTCACTTAGACTGGTGGCATTTATTTTGCTTTTATTCCTCACCTTGCTTCCCTTTTAATATATGCATAATCAGTCTGTATGATCAAAACACTTTTGCTCTGGAAGATTAGTCATAGCATACAGTGGAGTAACGTATTAGATATACATAGGTTAGAAACGTGTTCCTCCTTGAGGAAAACATTTTCTTCAGTACTTTGCATTTCTCTTATATTTCTCATTGACTTTAAAAGCATGAAGAATGTGTCGCACAATACATTATATATTTTCTCTGTTCAGTTATCAAGATCTTGATATCTCACTTACTGGTATTTTTTTTTAAATTTATTTTTAATATGGCATTAAAATTCACAAATTATATTTCAAAAGGAACATAAATTTCACTGAAAGGACAGATTTACAGATTTTTAAAGCAAATTTCAAAAGCTCAGCTGTCATCATACCATCCGTTGCAATGAGTATAAATAACTTCCTTTTAATATATGAAGAACTGGGAGGGGAAAAGAAAAAGATATATGCCTACCAGGAAAACTCCAGGTGCTCCTAGAGTTATTTGGGACATTTTCCAGTTGACAATATGGAAATACTGTCATTTAGGCCAGAAAGCTTGTTGCTATGGGGACACAATAACAGAATCATTTGACAACTTGGCAGTTGTTAGAGTTGGCAGAGAGAACTCTGGGAGAGGGGCTGTTGGATGATTTCAGGTGGGTGTGCACTGGGGATGGATGGGTGGCTAGGAGAAAAAAAGACTGAGAAATTCTTTCAATCTTTGAATCTCTCTTTTATGCTGGGGTGGTTTTTTGTCTGTTTTGCTTCTTTTTAAAATTTTTTTTGTTTGTTTTTGTTTTTGCTTTTGCTTTTTTACAGTGTTGCTACTTAGAAGCTTAACATCTTTGAAGCAAGAAGAAGACCCCCATTCAGACATCAACTAGCTATGCATTCACCCTAGGATGAATATATATTGAACGGCAAAAAAAATATGCAAGAGCTGGCAAAGAGATAAGGCTGCATAAAAAGCCGATATGATTTTGGCTGTTCCCTCTGAAGAGTCATATCATAAACCAAGAAGATTATAGTTCCTGTGTAGTTCAGATGTGATGGAAGTTAGAATATTATAGTAGCTGCAGTTCAGTACATAGAAAGTCAGAGATTAACTAGGAAGAATTTAAAAACAGGTAGCAGTAATTATCAAAAACTGGAGGCTGGTTTATAAAGATGAAAGAACTAACAATGTTTAAGTTGGCTGAATGTCAGATAAGATGCATGTCACTAGTTCGCTAATATTTCAAGAGTCTGAACATCAAAGCAGTCAAGGAAATATTTAGTTGAATAATAGTATTCTTGGAAGAAACTGGGGTGGAATTGAGGAAAATAAAAACCATACTAGATATAAGAGAAGGAATCCTACTGCTGAGTCTATTACATTAAAGAATAATCACAGTTTCTGAGGAAGAATATTATACACTTGTAAATTCCCAATTGACACTGGACAATGCATGGAAAAATGTACATCAGACAGAAGTTTTAGTACTGTGTTGCAGCTGAGAAATATATGAATCCTTCTATTTCTTTTACTGGGAGGAAGTGAGAAAAATTTGGTGATGGTTTTAGGGTGCTTTTCTAGATGAAATTAAAGACAACAAGGATTTAAAAATCATTCTGTGACAGTGCATGAGGAATTGGTAATGTGTCATATTTAAGTGATGCACTTACATCCAAAAATCCTCAGGGCTCCAATGCTGCAGGAGAATGCAGGGAGAGAAACTGTGTCCTAACTCAGTCATAGATAAGGAACAGTGAATTTTCCTAAACTGCAATGTGGTCTAAACATATTGAAGATCATGTAATTACGTCATTTAGGGTATTTGGGAAAGTTTTCTGTTCTGTAATAGTTTTTCAGGGGAATACTGTCTTCACTGTTTCCACTAGAAGAAAGAAAGAAAGTGATGAATGTTTTCTATGTTTTTATGGCACAATATAAATATCAGATGTGTTCATAGTTTTTAATCATTTTCTAGAGGCAAACTGCCTCTGTTTCCCTTCTGTTCTCTTACAATCATGCCACCCAGACTGTTCCCTTTCCCTGTGCAAATCAAAATCAATTAAAAATATCCCCACAGGACTCAATTTTCAGAGAACCTACATATCCACACCTCTAATGGAAGTCAATGATAGCTGCAGGCAGGTGGCATCTCTGAAACTCAGGCTCTATAGAGCTAAGTAACGAAAAACATATGGATTTTTTAGGTAATATACCATGGGAGAAATCTCTAAATAGGCCCTGAAATAATGAAGCTACATGTTTTATACTATAGTCCAACTCGCAATCACTAGGCCATCTCACCACAGGGGAAAAAGAGGATATTGAGAGTTATTGAACATTGCCAATTTTTGCTGTGGATCAGCTTGAAGTTATTTAGCACAGATGTTTCTGTAATTGTGACACACTGGGAAAATCCACATGCTCAATAGCCCTCAAACTTGCACTTCCATCTGTGCAGTATGATGGTCTACAGTTACTGCACACAGCTGCAATATAAAGCACACAGAGTTCTGTCTGACTTAAGATCTGCTGAAAGATTTTTCTTAGCACCATCTGCACTTTTTATCTACCTGTCTCCCTATGGTTCTGTGTTTAGATGCAGTACAATTATAAGACAGTAAAATATAAGCCTAGCGAAAATAAGAATGTGTAAAGAACTGTACAAAACTTAACAGTGTGGTTAGAAACCTCTCATGATGTGAAATGATGATAGGAATTTAACAGTAAACTGTGAAATCCATCAGTTTTTCTATTTATATTCTCAAGTCAGTTTTGAGGTGTATTAGTAACAACTGAAAGGTAGGATTCTTATACTAGAAAAAGAGCATGATTTGACCCGCAGCAGTGAAAATGATGCCTCTGGAAACTGCTTCCTCATCCTGATACCTTCTTAGACTTTGATCACATTCCAAAAAGTACAGATAAAAAACTCCACCTCTTCTGATTTAACAAACATTTTGGAATCAAAACAGTGTGTACCAATCTAGAAAATTAGAGAGGAAGACTTCCACTATCTTTGAAATTTAAATAGGCTTGGGTGTTAATTATTCATAACTTATTTGTTCAGTTCAGGCTCAGGATACAAAGAAAAAAGAAGGTAATCTTTCAAAATTTAGGCATATACAGCTAGCTCAGTGTGGAGAGAGAGAGAAGCTGTTGTTGGTATTGACCAGGCAGGGAGAAAAGCTTTGCTGTCATACTGCATTTCCCCCGTGTTGCTGCAGCTGTGGGTCCATTATGTATCCCTGTTTAAGGTCAAAGTGGGGCTGTTACCACAGCCCTTGACTTTATAGCCCCGGTAGGAGGGTGGACTTGTTATTTAACTTCTTTTCTGCAGTGAGCTGCTGCTTTTGTTCTGCAACCCTTTCTTGCAGTATCCTCATCAAGTCACTTCTATAGTGGTTGTTACATTGGGAAGTGTAGCAAGTCCTACAAGAGGACACTGTAAAATGTTTCCCATCATGCAGCCATGCTAAATACTGCAAGAGAAGTTCTGCCTTCTCACGTTTAACAGGAACTCTTCAGACCTTGAGAGATTAAAGAAAACCATCTCACTTCTAAACCAGACTGTAATCTCACATGATTGTCTGGAATGCTCATTGAATTCAGTCCTGTAGAAACTTGGAATATTAATGACAGAGTTTTGACTTTTGCTGGGAATATCTTGGGATCTGGAACTGTCAGAACCTCTTTTTTTCTCACCTTCCTTTTTCTCTTCTTGACTTCTGCTCGGGGAGCTCAACTTCATCATGTTCTGAAAGAAAGAGCTAACTGTACATCAGTGTTGCAGAACCAGTATGTTTCTGGGACATGTTTTATCCAGCCCTTCAATCAAATTATTTTCGTTTATTTAGATTTATAGATGGTAGAGTCACAGAAAGATGCACAGTGTGTAGTCATCCAGCACTACTGCACATCTGTTACTGTATTTATGTAACATTTTCTTTCTCTAAAAAAAGAGAAAAGGGCTTGTGCTGTAGCACATAATATTAAGACTCTACTTCCCTGGCTGCAAGAGTAACTTTCTGCCTAGAGTGCATCAGGACAATCCAATACATAGACATCTCGAGAAATCCCCTGTGGCAGGAAAGACTAAATTTTGTGTGCTAATTCTAAAGCCTCCACAAAATCTATGAAGATGAGGAACGCCATGCCCTCCATTTTCATATCCTTTCCCTTAATGTTATTTTCAAGGTTAAATTCATTATGCCACACTTTGCCTTTTTTTTTTTCCTTTCTTTCCTTCATTCTTTGCCTCTTTGGAATGACTTTGGGGAGCCCTTAACAATACATGTCAAAATGTAAGGGCTGCACTGCATTGTGAACTGTTTCTCTGCTGACTCATCTGCCACAGCTAATCAAGACTTTTTGGTCTACATACTGCAGCATTTTAAACCTTTTAGCAGTAAAGCAGTGCTTTTTGCTCAAAAGCTTTTAAATTATAGCACATGGTGGGTGGCTGATAAGATTTTTTTTTTAAATGGAAACTCTTTTCTTGTTATTGCTGGTGTCCTGTTCTATTTATCAAGTCACAAAGTTTTTGGTGTCCAGCATGGTTTTTTTTTTTCTGAGCTGGGGAATTGTTTTCTTATTTAGGCAGCCTTGCACCTTTTCAATCTGGTCTCAATGGCACCTCTGAGTGATGAAGAAGCCTAGATTATTCTTTTCTTGTCCCACCACCACAGTCGGAAGAGTAACATGGGTCCTCAGCCTGCATGCTTCAGGAATGAAGTCTGGGACAGGAAAGATTGCGTGGAATTTTCTGGGTACAACACTTTCAGTTCAGTGTAGCTCCTTGGGTGAGGAGACAAAAGACCACAGCTTCCAGTATTTTCTAGTTTTATGCTGTCCCTGTTGTTCCGAGTTGTTTGCATTGTCCTCTTCTGTCTGGAAGCTCTAGCAAGTACTGTCCAGTACTTCCACAGGGGACTCACATGACTTGAACTAAACTATTTTCCTCACCACTTTGGCAGCTGGGGAGAAAAGCACCATTTGCAAAGGAAGAATATATGCAGCTTTATGAGTGGTGCAGTCTCTGTGTGCTGCTTCTATAGAACATCTCAAACGTTGTGTTTCTGCTTTGTGTTCTCAGCAGTTTTCCTTTTAGGTAGCTCCTTCTTCCAGGATGGAACAAGATGAATAGTGTTTCCTTTGGTATTCACAGAAACGGTATTAACTGTAGAAGCAAAAATTAACTGTATTTAGGACCTATATTGAGTAAGCTGCTCATTTTGCATTGATTTTTACGACCACATTTCTCAGTACTTAATTCTGAAACTTCCTCACCAATTCACTTTTTCCATTTGGGGAGTATAATAAAGAGCTGATTTAAGGATTTTATAGAGATATATGTATTAAGAAGTACAGCACACAATCACTCAAGACTTTTTTTAGAGCATCTAATATTTGCTTCTGATTTTGTGCTTACAAAAAAATCCCAAAGTGGTTATTTTACAGACGCAGAGATTTAAATTCCTATTCTATCTGATATATCTCTTTGACTATTATATCTGTATAGAAGTTATACCTTGAATAGCTTTTAGTTTGATTATTAAAATGATTATTAAAAATCTCGAGACATTTTTGCAATGATGGGGAAGGGGTGGATGTCCCATCCCTTGATGTGTTCAAGGCCCAGTTGGATGGAGCTCTGAGCAACCTGGTCTAGTGAAAGGGGTCCCTGTCCATGGCAGAACGGGTGGAACAAAAGGATGTTTAAGGTCCTCGCCAACCTAAATCAATCTATGGTTAATTCTATGATTTCTGGAGTGGGGGTAAGTTATAGATGGCATGGTAAAAATAGACTTTACATTCTTATCCAGTGAATTACATTGACTCTTTGCTGCTACTTAATGATGATGTATTTTTCTGATTCAGCTATGCTCTTTTCTCTTTGCAAGTTCCTACAATAAGAGTTTGAGAAATGTAAAGATACATCTGTGTTTTATTTTGGAGGTATTATGTATTTCTGGCTGGTGTCTCTGCTCACCAGAGCTATAGTCTTATTTACTTCAGCAGCCAGGAATCATGAAATCCTAGGACAAAAAAAGAACTTCAAGAAATCATCTCATCCCTTTTGTTTGTTTAAAGCAAACGTCATTCTTTGGTCTTCTCTACTCTGAATTAATCTACTCATTTCCTTTAGTCTTTGCCCATAGGCCATATTTTTAAACCTCTGATCTTTTTTTTTTTTTTTTTTGCTAGACTCTCTGCATTGATCTATGAGTTTATTGAAGTACACTGTCCAGGACTAGACACAATATTCTATCTAAGGCCATAGTGTTGAATAAAACATTGAACAAAGCAGAGGGATTACTTCATATTTCCTTCCAGTCATGGTCTTATACATCCTGCTGTACAGATTCTGAGGCATTTGCTTTTTCACAACAGCATGACACTGTTGACTCATTTTCACTTTGTGACCCCTTACAGTCCTTCATTTATTTTTTTATAGAGCTGTATATACACCATTATTCCTCATCCTGTATTTATGTAGTTAATTAATCATGACTAAGTATGGGATCTTGCATTTAGCACTACTAAATCTTGTAATATTTTCTGTCCATATCCCTGATTTTTTAAGATCATCTTGAATTCTTTCCTTGTCCTCTAATATTCTTTTTGCCCCTCCCAGAAAATGGTATCTGTTACTTAATAAGACTGCTCTCTCTTCCTTTTAGATCATTAATGAAAATATTGAATTGTATCAAGCCCAGAAGAGACAGACCATTAGAATATGTCCAGTTAGGTATGTATTTCTGACAAAAAACAAATTGAGGACATAATTACATTGTCCTAATATACACATATAATGGTTGACTGAGAACTGACAATATGGTTTTATTGTATCAGTAAAAATTTTGTTGTAATTTGAGTTCAAAACATGGATAATAAATATTCTTCCAAAAAAGTACACGCATTTCTGTATTGAAAAATTTCATTTTCTAATATTTCTCTCGTCTAAATATGCCTTTTTAGGGCTGTCACAGATTTCACCCATGACCTCAAAAAGCATGCCATCAAAACTGATGTCGAAATCTATACAAGTTTGTGAAACGTGGCATCAATAAGCTGCTATTAAAAAAAACAAAAAAAGGTAAATTTTGAAAGGTTCCAAGCAGCTCTAATATCTGTAACTGAACTACTGATTAGAAAAACTTTAGACTAGGTTACAGAAAGTGCAATGTTATCTGACAAAATAAGATGAAATTTAAAAGAGGAAAGATGGATTAATCTCAAGGAAATCTTTCTGACAATAACATCAATGGGTCTGAGCTCTCAAGGGAAGATATGGAAAATTCTTTATGTTCCTGCCCATGGCAAGGAGGTTGGACTAGAACTTCAGGGATCAGACTTTTTCAGACTTAAGTGGTCAAGTATCCAACAGGGACTAGCTGTGCCATGACAGGCAAATGAGCCCGTCTGAGGTCACACAGAGAATTAATGCAGGCACTTCACAAGTCTATAGCTGCTGGTGCCAAGGAACACATGACCTCCATTAGGCACTGCAAAGAAGGGAGTCAATTCTCCTGAGCTCAGTATAGTTCAGTGCCTGAAATTGTCTACAAGGCTTAGTACACAGTGGATTTTGTTTTAAATTTTTTACTGTTTTCCCATTGTTAGGAATTTAAAGCAATGGTACTTTTTTTTTTTCTTTGAGGTAGTCTAGTTTGTATTATAGCATGTTTATTATAAACCTTCAAAGAGAGAGAAAAATCTTCACTATTTAAGTTTAAAATAACAAAATTCCTCTTTGAGGAGAAAGAAAGAGTAATGAATACCATACCAGTGACTGTAGCTTGAAGAATCTTCTTTGAATATGTGAAGGAATAGAAAACAAATAAGATTTTTTCATAAATGTCTGTCACAGGTTGTTGTCAATTTTTCACTTTATTTACTCCTTGCAGCCAACAACCCTACTCTTCCTACTCTTTATATGTTATTTTATATTGACAGTAATAAAGAACAAGAGAGGGAACAAACTACGTGTGACATATGGTAAAGGAGCACTTAATGTTCTATTGGGAAAAATATTGCAGAAATGAGGACTATTCAGGAGCATACAGTGAAAAGTAGTACATTACACATAGGAGGACAAAGCTTTTCTGATTTGAGGAAGTGTGGATTTAGCCTAGCTCCAGATTAACCATGGTCCCAGAGTCACAGATGTGCGTTAGTACTGTGCTGATTTCTAGAGGGAGATATTGCAGGGTTAGGGATCTTGCAGCTAGAGGCTGGAAAGAAGGTGGTGAACTATGAGAAATGTATGCCACTGACCTGTTTCACCGCCTTCTCCCTCCCTAGCTGCAGAAATTCTGGCATTCAGACATATTCATCAGTTTTGGCACAGTTCCTCCTGAAACCTCAGGATTCACCTTTAAGGAGGGAGACTGAGATTTCTGCCAGCTAGAGGCAGCTATTTTGGGTGAGGTTGAGGTTGCTGGCAACACACAGAGATGGCTTTCTTTGGTGGATAGGTGTCTCTTCCTGCACCACTCATTTTCCATATCATTTTTGTGCTTGATCAGTCCATGACTGAATATCCTCTGTCATTGTGAAAATGTGTAATTGTGTAAGGACAACTCAGCTCTGATTTTGATTTTTGTAATTAAACTTGATTTGGATGAAGAAGAAAATGAGAATATAGACAGACAACTTAAGGAAAGTTTCCATTGGGAGCAGTTAGTATATTGGGTCTTTCGTTCATATTTGGTTTGCTTGACATGCACATCAAGCAATTTCCATTGGTTGGAGGAATTTAATGACAATTTTATTTAATTTTATTTTATGTACATCCTTCTGAAGTTATAAGGGAAATTCACACAAATTGAATCAGAATTTCTTCTCCTACCTGACCTTTGCCTGTTTTCATGATAAGCTTGTCAGAAAAGAGACTGTATTTTGCTAAGTATTTGCATACAGTATGACAGAGTGGGTCTGATCTCAAGCTGGACCCTAGACACTACTGTAATGCAAATAATAAAAAACTTTTTGCCAACAGAGAGCCTATATATATATATACATGCCAGGATTTGTCTCCCATTTTTATTCTTTCCTTTAGAAGTCTAGAGGGTTCTTTACTAGTCACTCAAGTACTAAATATTTAGCATCAATTCATATGAAAGTTGCTTTGATCTTCGTGTAAATAAACAGGCTCTGTTTCTCCCATAGGACTCTTTCTTGAAAATTATTTCTTTCATCAAGTAGTTTGTTGCATCTCTGTGAACATCAATACTGCTTCCTTCAGAACTTCAAACAAATATTTCCTGCACATTTACAGGAAACATATTAAACACTATAAATGGCAATCTGCCTTGCACCTGATTCAACAGTTAAAGTGAGGTGTGGGCAACTGAGTGACGCAGTGCTCTTCTGGCATCATGGCAGATAAGTGTCATATATGCTGTGTCTCTTCTATAACGATGGGAACAGTCACACCTGCACTCAATACTTCGTGTATATTTCTACTTCTATAGATCTATGCATTCATATACATTCACAGACATAAGAATCTTTTCTTTATGCAACCTGAATGTTTAAGCATTGATGGTATAAACCTTGCAATTATAGTTTGCCTTTGATTACTGATAATCATCCTGGAAAGTCCCAAAGAACAATAACAAAAACTAAGATGGTCATCCAAGTGCAGATCTCTTATGGATGGAAAGCTAAGCAAAAAGAAATGTAACAAACTGGGAAGAGAGGGAGGATAGAAAGCCCATCATGATGTAAGTTTACCTGTACAAAATTTTCAGCAGAGTATTTGTTCAGTCTCCAAAATAGGCTGTAATCTATGAGACCTCGTCTTTATTTACTTTATTATCTTTGTAAACACGTGGCCAGAATCTGGTCTTTGGTATCTTAAATGTGATATATTGGGCAGGAAGCCATGGATGACTCTACCCCTAGAAGACATAGTTTCAAAATGTGAGTGTTTTCTGCAGAAGAACTAATTTGTTGAGTCTCTGAGAAAGAACAAGTGGTTTTAATGAGTGATTGTTTTCTCAAGCCGTCTTCCTGAAACTAATTTGTATGATTGTCCTCTTCACCTTGTTATCAACTCTTCAAATTTTGACTTATCAGGAGGATATTTTGAAAGTTTTCTGTAGGCCTCCTGCTTTCTTATAGAACAAACCAGCCATCTGTGAAGCCAATTTTCATAGCTTTACTGGCTTTAAGTGCTCTTCTTTGCACTTAGAAAGCTCTGAAATTATTTTAATTGAATCAGAGTCATAAATTATAATGTCTGGGAGACACTGCAATGTAATTGTTTCTATTTGTGATATTTACATTTTAACTCAGTCATCCTCTCCAGTGTCCTGGTTTGGAACTCCATTTTGACCATGTAATTCATTCACTTCACAATCAGTCAAGGCTCTGCTATATAATTCTAATTTTATTAAGTGATATGAATATTGAACAGCTGAAGTTTATTATCTTTGAATGAAGGTTCTCTTTATTCTTCCTGTCTTAAGACTCAGTTAATATTCTGAATAAATACGCAGCTTCCAAATAGGTACACAATTCGCCTTTAGTTAATCTTCAACCAAAGAGATTAGGGAAACTCAAGCCTGTTTCATCCTGCAGATCATTTGAATCTACAAACAATTTTGGTGCTTTCCAGTTTCTCTTCACAAGAAGCAGCTTTTAATTTGTCACTGTCCAAAAGGGGAAGTCCTCTAATTCCTGAATGAGCTGACACACACAGAGAATATGCATGATTTTACAACATTTACATACTTAACCAACACAACTTATATAAACCTGCACTCTTTCTGTTTCTAGGTTGTGTAAATAATGCTTATATGTCATGATTACTATTAATTCTCAGTTTGATTTCAGTGTTCAGGTACTCTGTATTACTTGGACAATGAGTGACTAATGGATCCCTAGACCCTTGACAAGGAGACTAAATCCTCAAAAGACCGGGAAGCCATGGAGACAGGACCAATATTGGCTCCCAGTCTTCAGTCCAGGACTAAGACTTACATAACGTTGAACACATTTTGAAAAAGGTTGTACAAGAGGGCTAAATGTGCTATTCCCAGACAGAATACTAAAAGAGAGTAGAGGCTTACATGCTTTGGATGGCCTGTCTTTAAAGCAGACATATGCATTCATCATTATTTGAATCACCAATAAACTGAGATAAGAGTGAGGTACAGGCAGGACTGCTGAAGGTGTACAGTGGAGGTCTCACATCTGAGCAATAAATGAGACATTACAGTATGCAAACACATTGTTGAAAATCTGAAGAATTGTTAGTGCATGTGTAAGAGATTTAATTGCCTCAAATGCTTTTAAGATCATAGAAGGACTTTGCCCACTGTAGCAAACAGTGCAAAGAACAAACTGCTCATCTGTTCTCTCTACCCCCTGCCTGAATATGCCTCCTGGATTCCAGCAATTTGGATGTGAGCTAAGGCACCTGACTTGAAACAAGAGAAAGGTGGTGCTATTGTTCAATTGTCATAGGTTTAAGGACAATTGAACAAGGCTGGGGGAGAAGAATGTACCCACATGGAAAGCCAACTCAGCAGATGTGCTGAAAGTCATCTCTGGCTGGGTCTGGCAGGGGGAGGTCACAGCCCACTGACTCAAGATGGGAGGCCCAACTCAAAAGAAGAGGAAGACTGATCATGGGACTGATTATCATTGGAAGCGAGGGAATCATTTAAACAGTAGGATAACAGAACTTTTAGCCAATGAGTGTTGATTCCTTTGTTTGCTAAAATGTATAAATGGTGAGATGTTTTGAGCAACCTTGGGATCCCTTCTACTGAGAAGACCAGAAGAAGAGGACAGACAGGATGCCATCTGGATCCAAGGGTGGTGGAATCTTTTCTCTTAATCTGTCACTGTCTCTCCCTTGCTCTCTTTTTTTGTATTTCTTTCTATCTCTCTCTACCTCATATTAATTGTTAAATAAAATCCATGCTATTGACTTCAGCATATAGCCTTGTTTGCACCTTAATTCAGGCAAAGGCATCTCTCTAATAATTGTAATAATCAGATTTTAACAGTGTGTTATAAAGACCTAGAGCAATTAGAATCTATAACATTGTCTCACTGAAACACTTGGGAATGTAGACCATGATGTCTCTTAACAGTCTTGTGATTCATAAACTCTTGAGTTTTGTCAGGAGCAGGACATAGGTCTAGAAGAGATCTTGGATTGATCCAGGAAAATAATCCCAGACTTCCTACAACAGTGTATTTTAGGGCCTTGATATCATCCTGCAGTCTATCTCATGGGTTTTGTTGATAGCAAAAGTAAAAATGACCTCATTTTCTGGAGTTGTGGAAAATGCAATAATGAAAGCACATATCTATTAACTTGTCAGTTCACAATCTCTCATTTTAGAAACAATCCTGTTAGGAAGTTGAGATACTGACATATTTGACATTAAGTTGAATGTTTGGAGTTATTTAATTTTCCCTCTGATGAGTGCTTTTTAAAAGCTGTGTTTGCTGTTTGCTCGTGTTGAAGTCTGTGACTAAAAATGTGTGTCACTGATGGTATTAACATGTAATCAAAGGCATTGTTGTGGTTTGGATTCTGGTTGGTTAAGTTCCAGGGAGAATTTTGGAAGTGCTATCACCGTACTGTACAATCTCATTTATCAAAAGAACATTGTTTATATACTTTTTAAATATAAATATGATATGACTGTAAAGTTTCCTGAACTTTTGCCTCATATTTTTAAATTTTCACTGTTTTCTTTTTTCTTCTACAATATTCTCCCAGCTGCTTCTGCTGACCTGTGAGTCTGAAAACAGTTTCAGCAGGGTCAGTAAAATGCAGTAAAGATTTACTTTTCAGAAAGATGGAGGGGTTGAGTTTATTGGTTGTAAATCTTTAACTGAAAGACTAGTCTGTTTAATTTTTCAAACTCTTCTTTGCAAAAGACTGTTTGTTAGACAGTAAATCTCCAGTTAACCTGGTTTTTGAGGCCACTTAACCCACAGCAATTACACTGATGGGCCAATGCTATGTCTGGGATAACTCTATTAAGAGCAGAAGGATTACACCACCTTTAGATTAAATTGTGGTGGTTTAATTTATAGCAGAGAAAATAATTCCTCAGTATGCTTCTGAAAAGATGCAACTTTCTCAATACACTGGATTCAGGGAGTCCAAATCGGCAACAGTTTCAAAAATACACCGTGGGAGAGGGAAAGAACTCCTGCTTTTCAGCCTCCTACGTCCCTGCTGGTCCCTCCCTCTCCTAGTGACTTCTCAGTGCCCTCCTTCCTCCTTGTCTTCTGCTGCTGTCAGCACTGAGAAGTAAATGGGTCAAGCCAGTGGGTCACCAGCAATGCAGCATGCACCTCACCATGTGATGCCATGAGCCATACAGGATTACATGCTTAATTTTCTCAAAGCCTGTTTTATAGGCCCTAATAAAAATCTGCTCCTGATGATACAGCGGAAAGAGGGAGCCAGAAACAATGTGCATATCTTAAAGATGAAGATGGTTTTCAGCTAATAGATGTGAAGAAAATATTAGCAAAATTTCTAATGGCAAATCTTATGAAAGGACTTTCAAACAGAGTGTTCCTTTGTTCCTTCTCTTTAAAGAGAAAGAAAAGACCCTCCAAAGTCCAGCCACCCACAGCTCAGGATACTCGCACTAAACGGGAAAGAGATCAAATCTTTCACATGCTATTTGGTATCAGCCCCATCACGTTATGTAACATGACTGCCTTGTCACAACATAATGCACTGGGGAGGAATGACAAAAGGCGTTTTTCACAGCGACATTTGAAGAAGCCACAGCACTTCAAACAGGCAACTTAATATATTTTCTCGCTAAAGGACTTGCTCTAAGCACAGATCGAAAATGTACTCTCTTCCCAAGTCCATGTCTAGAAATACACACATTCTTCAAGCATAGCTGCATAGCTGCATCGTATATACGAGCATCATAATACGTAACCTCTTTACACAGGAAAGAATGGCTTAGTGTAGGTACATACGTCTTTTCATTTCTACGGGTTTATATAACAATCAGGAAGGTACGTGCAACATACGCGGTTGCACATTCTTGGTATCTATGGATTAACTTTTGGGATTACTTTGAGTGTGGTGATCCCTAGTGCAACAACTGGTTTAATAGTTTTAGCACAAACATTGAAGTTTCGGTAAATTATATTTCAATTGCAACCATCACAAGGTGAGAGCATTTGTGTCAGTGGGCATTTTATCTGTCCCACATTTCTTATCATAATGGTGACAATTTATTTTCCTGATCCATCAGAAGGGGGCTTCTGACCGTTCTTTCCTGAGCCACTTTGCCCTCCCCTTTTTCTCACCTCTTTTACCTACCTGTTCTGTGTGCTCTTCTCAGCAGTCACTCCGGATGCCTTTCATCAGGTTTAAAGGCTTCAGTAACAGCCTTTGTGTTAATTCCACACAGTCCATATCACAGATATCAGATGAGAGCATTAGAATCTAGGTTGACTTGAATCTCCATCAAGACTACAACAACTTGGTTACATCTAGTGCTGATGTACTGAAGAGCGCCTGTTCCTTGGCAGCTGCGTGGTCTTGTCACCTTTCGCTTATCTTCCCAGCAGTGTTGTGTCCTTTGTCACACTGAACTGCCATTTCTGGAAATGTCACCTCCTCAAGCAGAACAATTATGGATATAATGTATCAGTGCCAAGAATGAGTGATTCAGTAATTCACTGGTGCTTGAAAATGTCAGTTCTAGAAATACTCATGCTTTCCTTAAGTTTGATTGTGTCTCAGACATGTTAGTCCCAAAGGAAGGGACTTGAAAAGTGAGAGAAACTGGAGAAATACAGAAAATTCTCTACCCTTGACTTCTATTGGTATCTAAGCTTTAAAAATACAAAATCCAAGAACACTTGAAGCACATTTTGTGCTTTTGGACTTGAAGAATGAAAATGACTTAAGTTTGAACTATTAGAGTTTTTTCATCACAAAGGTCATTTGATTGCAGGCAGGTTGTTTATGAGACTGAAGCTCATTGCTATTGAAGTAAGTGATTCCAATAACATTAGATCAAATCTGCTTGCTTATTTTATATTTCAACTAGTTTAGATTCAATGCTTATTTTCTTTCCTTGAAACGCAATTAAGATCCTTTTGCGTTAAGAAAGTAAATTTTAGAGAGAAGATATAGTTGGTGGTCCATTTTTTAGCTTTCAGTGTGACTGGTGAAAATAAAAATGTAGCCATAAAGAATGCCTCCGTATTTTCTTTCCAACTAGAGGGGAGGGAAGGGAAAGAAAAGTCAATACTTGGCTGGAGTCATGAGCAGCTTGTTGGCTGAGTAAATCAGTCAGGAGCCCTGCAGCTGGTCAGCTTCACCTCACCGATAAATGTCACAACTCACTGCTGTCAATATGAATTACCAGAAAAGGTTTCCAAGGAACTAGGGATGAGGGAGCTGCTTTCCTTTGAATGAATTATATGGGCCAAAATAATACTGATACAAGATTAGAATAGGTTACTCTGACCAGGCAATTATTTAAAGGCACCCCGAAAGCAAGACAAACCGTGGAAAATTTTGCAGGCCAGGTCAGAGAATGCAAAAAAATTGTGACTTTAACAAAGGTTTGAGAGGTTAGAATGTGTTAAGTTGCAAGCAAGTTTGCTTTACTTTTCAGTGCTAGGAAAGGTATCTGAGGAAAAGTGAGCTTTCTGTGTAAAATGAAGGAAGGCAAGCAATGTTTAAAGTTATTCCAGAAAGATTTCCTCCCAAGTCACTCACAAGGTGCTTTGTGCAGCTCCAGCAGACTTCCTCATGGGAGGGGACATGGGCAGCTCCCCCAGCACAGCCCAGGTCGCACCTCCTGCACTCCGGAGGAGGCATCCACCGAACGCAGGCATTTTGTGTCGTCCCTCTGAAATGAAAGGAGGACTGTGAAACCAGACGATCCCAAATTAGTTCCAATCACAGAGAGTAAGGAGCACCCACCAATCCCTGAGCCGGCTGGGCGGTAAGCACTTCTGACATTTGTTACCAGAAATAACAGTGAGTGGGTAGCTGCCTTAAAACAGAATAGCGCAGATTTTAATCACTTCTTCTACACCTTGTCCTCATGTATTGTGTGTTATTCTGCACCCAGTTGTTGCCATTGGACCTGACAGGATGTTGACATGACAACATGTTATTCGGGGCAAAACAATAAAATGGAAACAAATGAAAAATGCTATTTTTATGTATCTGCAAAGCATATGTCCATATACTACCAGCAGTTACTATGCTGGGGAAAAAATTGAATTCTCTTTTCACAGCAAATCTGGACATGGAAACTAAAGAAGATGTTATGATCACAGATAGAAAAATAAAATCACAAAAGACCAAAACGAAAAACCATCTTGCAAAGAGAAAAACGTTCTGAAAACTGAAATAGGGTGTTTATTTTAATTAAAGTCTTTAATTTAGCGATGATGAATTATTTTCATTTCAATAATATCAGTTCTTTTTATTCAGTGAGACAGAAATAGAACAGGGTAAAAATGTATAAAAAATGATGCTAATATGAGTGGGTTTTTTATTCTGAACGGAACCTGAAAAAACTCATAACTAAACAAATGTTCACTCACTTTGGATGTTTTATTTTTAACACAGTTTAAGAAATACTACTGTATTATCAAGGATACAAAAATAATAATAATCAGATGCGTGATTTCTAAATGAAGACTGTCCAATGCCTCAATGCAGATGTGTAAAAATGAAACATTACAGCATCATTGTAAATTTTCTGGAAAGAATTCTTGGTGACATCAACATGACTTTGTGAAGCATTTTGATTTTAAGTGCCTCAAAGAATAGCAAATGGTCCTGTCAAGTCTTTCAAGCAACTCTCCATATCCTTATGTAAAAAATGGTAATGCACTTAACATTTAATCCAGCATACCTACTTAAGCCTCGCATTTCCCTACAATAGTCAAATCAAACCCCAAGTCAGAAAGCATATTTCCACTTCATTAAAATAATGCCTTTTGACTTTATTCAAATGAATCAAGGAAATAATAAGTTTTAGACTTGCTTCCCAATTGCTTTGAGCACCAAAGTGGACAAGTACATTATTTTGATTATAGTAAAATTGCATTTCTCAGTGGAAATAAATGTTCCAGCACTGCATGGAAGAAGATAACAAAGAATGCAAAAATAATGAGTAGTAAGGCAATTTGCTTGACAATGTACCAGGTTCTGGTACACTTAGGCCATTTCCTTAATTATCTCTTAAAACTATCTGGATACCACCTTTGACATCACATGGAAATAAGCAAGATAAATTATAAACCAGATATAAACATAGCTTTTGCTTAGTGTCCTGGGGCTTTGCTCTGCCCACGATATTGCTTCTAATTCAGCGCTTTCCTCTATGATTTCTAGGAATTTGACAGTCCAATCAGAGCCATAGAACCAATTGGTTGAAGCTGGCACCCCCAAGCCCATGGCATATGGCACATGGGTGTTTTTTTAGAGAAATATGGACTCTGGCATTCCCCATCAGGTGTCAGATTCTTTGTGGTCCTGCAATAGAGCATGCTGGCACATCAGAGATGCTGAAGAACAACAGAGCTCATTCCTGCTCAACAGAATCAATGTGCATGCTCTGTAGGATGCTAAAACCTTTATCTCCGCCTAGTTTTGTGGTCAGAAATGCAAAAACTCCCTCTGCACACTTCATTGGTCTGTTAGGTGGTAGCAGCTAATCTGCTCCTCCTTTTGAATTAGATTTGCATCTACCCTGATCGGATAATGCAAGTTATTTAGAAAGGGATTGACAAAACTGCTGAGTAGGCAAGTATTGTGCTTCCTTTGTGCTGCAAGGTAACCAGAGCATACCTGTTAAGCTTGCTCAGTATTTTGGCATGTGTGCAAATCACACTACAGAGCTTTTAGGCTGGACGAGCTGTATATTGCTGAGTGGGTAACACCAGATACTCATTATTGGAGAGCTGAAACTGAAATGCAGTGCTTTGCTCAGGTTCATTTAGCTTTTTTTGAAACTAGGAATATCTAATCTTAGTAGGAGACCAGGAATATGTAGTATTTTTGCAGCATTGGTTAGCACCCAGGGTGATGCTACATCAAGAAAAAGTATGAATAATCCATAACTGAAAGAATTATTATTTTTTTAAATTACATGCTTCAGATTCCTTTTGTCTTTATTCTGCTCTTTCTCCAGGTAAACTCTTATTCCTGCATGTGCATTGATATAGCTACTGTCTTGAGAAATTCTTACTCTGGTAATTAGTTTGTCGGGCACCAAGGACACCTCCCAGCATTCTAGATGACAAGAATACTTCCTCTAGACAGATATGACTACAAGGCATATGCCAGGACAGGCATGCATGTCCTGACATTGTAAACCATCTCTGAAGACACCACACCAAAAAACACCTGTGAGAAAAGTGTTTGTGAACTCATAATGTACACTGACGTTATTTAGTGGTCAGGAGAGGAATTAACTTGTGAGAACAGGCATTCCTGATGTCCCATTCTATACTTCTATTTATTTTAAAGTAAGGTACATTCACTTAGTTATTTAACAATGTAATTCAGTTCAGGATCCTTCCCTTGTCAATGCTTTTTATGTGCTACTCTTGGGAAATGCATTCTCCAAAAATCTTTTCCTTATATTCCTCTTAAAAGCACAGAAACGCTTTTAGCTCCTTACCAAAATCTCATTACTAAAGACAACTGCATTGAAGAAAAAGTTAAAGGTAGAAGAATCTGCTTCCAAAACATGAACACACTTGAAAACATGTTATCATATTATCATGACTGTTATTAGGAGTGTATGAGTGATAATAACTGATTTGATGGATGTCTTCCATATTTCTGTTTGTAAATTGCTTGTGGCTGGTAAAATTCCCTTATGTATGTCCTGGTTTCCTGTGGTATAGAGCTAATTTTCTTGTTCATAGCTGCTACAGTGCTGTGTTTTGGATTCAGTATGAGAATAACATTGATAACAGACTGATGTTTTAGCTGTTGCTAACCCTAAGTCCAGGACTTTTCAGTTTCCCAGTCTCTGCTAGGGAGGAGCTGGACAAGAAGCCGTGAGGGAGCACGGCCAGGACAGCTGACCTGAATTGGCCAAAGGGTTATTCCATACCATAGAAGGTTGTTGCCAGTATATAAACTGGGGGGATTTGACTGGGAGCTGCCAATTTCTACTGGGAGACAGGCTGGTCATTGATCAGCAGGCTGTGAGCAATTATATTGTGTATCAATTGTTTTTTCTTGGGCTTAATTCCTGTCTCTTGCTTCTTTTCTTATTACTATTATTGCAATTATAATTCCTATTATTATTATTATTGTTATATTTAACTTTGTTTCAAGTATTAAACTGTTTTATCTCAACCCACATGTTGATTCTCCTTCCCACAGGGGGATGGTGAGCAAGTGACTCCATGGTACTTAGCTGTCAGATGGAGTTAAAAGACAACAATATATTAATTTTGCAAAATATTGTAGATATCTTCAGCATTTAAATCACTGTTTTCAAATAAGTCCCAGTGAATATTTTGCAAACATTGGCCTGAATTGTGTAAACCACAATGTGCGGATTACAGTGTTGATTGTAAGCAGTACAGTTTCAGAAATACTTACAGTATGTTTTGATAATGTTTCATACTTAAAAACTAAACCTCATTTTTTGGGGGAAATATTTGTATTAATTAGATGAGATTCAAATTGCCTATTACAAATCACCTGTTTTTAAAAAAAGTGTCCTTTAACCTCTCTTCATGCACCAGTATAGAATAAAAAGTAAAGAGAGAGAAAAGTATGAAAAGTATAAAATTTTCTTAATGAGACTCATAACCACAAGGATAAATGATGGCAATACCACTTTCTGGCTCAATGGAAATAACTGTGTGCTTATTGTGGGGTTTTGTCTCATTTTTGATTAGGGGATTATAAAATGGCTATCACCGAGGCAGAATTCAGATCTAATGGGGTAGCATTGAATTAGATATGCAATTTCAGACAAGAGAGAGAGAGACTCCTCTCTCTCTCTGAACCTGGCTAGTGTCATTAGGATCTGTGGAGAATGAAGGAACATTGCAGAGACAGACAGGAGCCAAGCAGTAAATTGACCCACTCGTCTCCCTTCTGGAACTCTCCCAAAGAGCTTTTATTTTCTGTGACAAACACCTCCATTGCTCACTTGAAGGTCAAGTGACTGATGATGTCTCACCACTTTCCAGCTCCTCAGTACTTAAGAATTTCCAAGTTAGATTATCAGTTCCTTTTCCCTCCACATCACCAGCTGTTCTCTTTTAGAAGAAGTGGCCAGCAGGAAACTATGGCTACAAATAGCAGTCTATAAAAGCCCATAGATACTCCATTCTTACAAATTTCAATCTAACACCGCAGGCAATAAATCAATGATTCACCCTTATGTAGAATCATTTATCAGCAATGCCAAAGTTCTTTGGCAACATTATCCTCCTTTAAAGAGGAGTGTGAACCCTTGAGGACACTCTTGAGAGATTGCAAGGACAACATTCACGGAATTGACTTTACATGAAATAAAAAGCAAACTTAGATTCTCACCTTCTCTCATTCCTCTTTCAGAGTGACATGCACCACTCGGAGAACAGAAAGGAAACAACCTTCACATATTTTCAGTGGAAAAAAGTTTCCTTATGTATGTCTTTATAGGACAGCCAAGTAGCAGCCAGAATCATTGTAGCTTTTGAGAGTCCTTGAGAAGTGCAAACAAATATCTATGTGTAAATCACCAAGATAATGCCTGGATCCAAAGTAAAACTAGAAGTCACAAACTCTAATCTTTGGACAGTAGTTATATCTTATTTTCCAGTTATCCTCTCCTATCACTTGTTATGTCTAATATAAAAGAGTGACAGGGTCTGATAAAAGGGAAGCATAGTTTTCAACCAGCTGCTCAAAAGAGGTGGGTAAGACCTCTGAGGGTACTCTCAGAACAGTGAAAAATACAGAGATAATGTGTGGCACCTCTTCCAGGGACCAGTGTAAGATCAGAGACTACCAACTACAGAGGAAGAGGCATGGTTTGCTGAAGGCCACACAAGAATCACAGCACTCATTCAAGGATAAAGTAATGGGACTGCACTGCCTTCCACATTACATTACCAGCATTCACCAAAACATGCAAATGTTCTAAGTGTTAAAGATACAAATTTATGAGAACTACAGCTACATTAACACAGTAAGAGATCCCTAGACTCATAAATACTAAATACCAATCATCATTGCTACGCACATGTGCAAAATGAGAAGTTATTTAAATAAGTACCTCCTGTTAGTTATCTCTGACACTTCCAAATGAATAGCCATTTATTTACTGCAGGATGGAAAATATGAATGTTACAAAAAACAATCCCATATTCACGCTTCATAAATTTTACTTACTCATTATAACTTATTAAACTTTCATAGAATATTATCACTATGGCACTATGAAAGCAAGGTTAGATTTGAATCATGAGTCAAAATATATACTCCTTACAGCTACCTGTGATGCTCACACTAAGTGGTCCATTAACATCAAGCTTCTGATTTTGCCATATGAAGATACAGAAGTTAGTGGTGACTCCCAAGTAATGCAACACAAGAAATCAGAGGACAAATATGAGCAGTACTTATGCGCAGGTTTGTCCGTGCTCCTTTTTTTCAGCAGCCGTTCCTTCACAAATCAGGTACCTCTAAAAGAGGACCCTGATAAAGAACACCTCCCTCCACCTTGTAATCCGAAATACCCGCATACCTAGCATACAACACTGGAGGTGTGCTTGGCTGCTACAGCACAGATTCCCCTGCCTCTCCACCTCTCACCAACACTACAGCAGGTTAGCTGATGCTGCCATCTCTTAATCTTATTTAGTCTCTCACCTGCCTGCTTGCTATTCTGAGTTACAGGGTTAACCATATAATCTGGATGGGTTTGCTACATGCAGTTTTAGAGAGCTGGCCTGAATTTCTTGTAATTCTTCCTTCAGCAATGCTACCAGTGGCAGGAAACACACTTGGCCTTCCAGACAAGTCGGAAGAAATCAGTGACGGATCAATCTATGCAAAGGTATTTTGAGATGCTGCTAATACGAAAGAACTTACTAGCATTCTAATAATTCTCTTATATATTCCAGGAAATAGAGTATGGCTGTCTCAGAAAGAAACATGAATTTTTCTTTTTAAAAACTTTTTAAGGATATATTTGCGGAATAACCTGTCAGATATGCAAGGAGAAATTTCTGCTAAGAGAAACATGATGCGTATTCTACCTGCAGAGAAAGACTCCATTTCAGCTGACACAGTGTAGCTTCTGCCAATGGATCATAAGGGTCCTGGGCTTAGAAACAATTGCAGCAAAATACAATATATACATACTGTCCAGTGAATGAAGATGGAGGAATCTATACCTGCCCTTGTATCAATCCTGTCTTTGATTGATCTGCATCTCAAAGTTGCCACTTCATGAATTTCACAATTAGGGTTTTAACTTGTTCTTTGAATGTGCAGTTAAGTTTCTTGCTGATGTTGCTGTAGAGGTTGTTCGTCTAGTTTTCACTTGTGAACAAAGTCTCTTGCCCTTGATCCAGGTAAGGTGTCTTAGGAGCAAGGGAAATTTTTCTGGGAGTAGGAATCAGCCTCATGGAAGATAGAAGTGAACATACTTTCTGATAGCATTGAGTTTGTATTTATACTATTGTGGCAAGAAGACTTTTTGTGTTTTCTTGTCTCTTTTCCTCCTTTTTTCAAAATTTCCTTTTCCAGATGGTACATCAAAACTATTGCTCTTTAGTGATCGTCCTTTTCCTCTCTTGACTGATATTTTTCAGGGCAATTTGTGCGAAGGCCTCACTGTGGACTTCCTGTAAGAGGATATAAAATTGTCCCACTGATGATTTGTGCTTGTTTTCCTGGAAAAATTAGCTGCTCAGGGAGAGAGGCACACATCCTGAATATCATCCTGATTAAAATTTTCTAGACATTTGGATAAACCAGATGTTAGACTCCATTCGTTTGTCCACCTTGGCACACTTCCTTTTCTGCTACTTTTATTTTTCCAGGAAAAAAAGAGAATTTTTGATTTCTCTTCTGCTTCTCCTCCCATTCATTAGAGTCTCAAATCCTAGCTTGTATATTAACTGCTGGGACCATTGCTCCTTGAGATCTGCTTCCTGAGACTGACTTACTTTTAGGATTATTTTTTGTTTAACATGAAGAGACAGGATTCCTCTTGTCCTGTAGAAACTTCAGTCTGGAAACTTCCTGTTTATATTACGAGAGCTAGGAACTGGAGTTATACTTTGAGCTCAAAGTAATCCATCTGCATTTGATTGTTCAAAGTGAAGGTATTGTCATACCTCAGACAACATGCTAACAAAGGACAGAGGAAGAAATAAGAAAACACTTTTGTTTGTTTAGGTATGCATGCACACACACACAAGCCTATCACAGCAACAGAAGAGGAAGAAGGAAACAAGGTATTTTGGTGACACTTTGGCTCCTCCTTCTAATTTACACAATTTTCAGTATCATGTCACTTCCCTGCTGCAACAAATGTTTCTGCAGCAAATATGTGTAAATAATTGGGTTTTTTTCAGTTCAGTAGCAAATAAAAAATACTTTTAACTTCCATAAAGCTGGTAAGACTGACTTGCTTTGAGACACATAAAGGTTTTATTTTAATTTTGGACAAAATATTTATATTTGGATGGTTGATACAGACCAAATTTTTTTATCTAAAGATCAAAAAACTGTCTTTTTTCTGTGAAGAATTTGAATTTTGAGGAATCAAGACAACTGGAAGACAACTCTGCCCTTGAGCACATTGGCTGCACCCCTCAATTTGGTGTAAGCTGCAAACTTGGTGAGGTGCACTTGATGTCCTCCTCCAGGTTATTGATAAAGATACTAAACAGGAACGGTCCCAATACAGACCCCTCCGTGCTGTACCTGTAACCAGCCTGCAGGCAGAGTACCAACCACAAACTGCTCTCTGTCGAGGCTGACAGTCCAGCTGTCTGGTAGTAGTTCACTCATCTAGACCATAATGTCCTGACTTACATACTGCGTCTAATGCTGTGCTAAAACCAAAGTAGCCAATATCCGCTGCCTTACATTAATTCACAGATATAGTAATTTAATCATACAAGACAGTCAGCAGGTTGGTCAGGTGTGGTTCATCTGCTCCAATTACTGCTAGATATTCCAAATCACCTTCGTCTACTTCATTAATCCAGAAGTGGCTTACAAGAGGACTGGCTAGATGTTTTCTCCAGGGCCTGAGGTGATGTTGACTGGACAGAATATCCTTTGAATACATTTTGGGCCTTTTTATGAATATGAGGAGAACGTCTGCCTTTCTTTGGCCATTGGGACATTCCGTGATCTTAACAATCTTTCAAAAGTAGTTAAGAGCAACCTCATGATGTCGGTAACCAGACCTCTCAGCACTCTCAGAGTGTCCCATAGGGATTACCCAAGGGGCGTCTAAATTAGTTCTATTCTGTACTGCTAGGAGCTCTTCTACTCCTTTTCCTGGAGCAAATTTTGTTAACAAAATCCAGAGCATGGAGTACCTTAGTCTTATCTGTGTCTTCTGGAACTAAATGAGCTGCCCCATTCAACAGCAAGTCTATGATGAAAGAAAACTCCTAACAAAGTCCATTTGATGAAGGAATATAGTACTGTCCACAGGTAAATAATAAAACCCAGCAAGAATAGAAGCCCCAGATGCTCCCTCTCTAATTTCATTCATATTTTTTTAATCATCAGAATAAAAGATAGAAACATTTCTTTAACTACTAATGATACGACACATTTATTCAAATATATTCTCCTCAAATATATCTCATTCCAGACCTTTAGAAATCTTTTTACTAGCTAACAGAGGTGACTCTTTGGGCTTTTATGTCTTGGATCATCTGGCTAATTATTGCAGTCACAATTTCTGTGATGTCTGAGCTGAACTGAATCCACTAACTCTTCTTGAATATGCTTATGAAAAAGTAGATAAGAGAAAAGTAAAGAGATGGAGGAATGTTCACAAAATCCGCCATAATTCCCTATTTCTACATCAAAACTGAAAAATCAGTGAGAGTAACTACAGATGTTCTAAGTGGAATATACTCCTCTATGACTTCAGAAGGACTTTCTAAAACTCAGGTACAATCCTGGCACTCTTTCTTAAAAGGGGAAAAGGAGTGTTTGGCCAAAGGGCCTTTATTTGTGATGCCAAACGGAACACTCAGAGTCATGAAATTTTCAGACATAACAAAATTGAAATAGAAACTGTTTTAATCGCAAAGGCTACAGTATACAGTGTTTTTCCCTGATTCCTCTGCCTGAAGCTTAATGGGGTGCCAAGAGACTTCCCAGTTTTCATTTGAAATATGCACAACTTTCTGGTCTCCAGAGCTAAGAAAACAGTTCCTGAAAACAAATGAGGCAGGCAGTTTACAGAGGGAGAGATGGAAAAGAATGGATCAGCCACTCACCTTTATTTAACCTAATGATTTTTAGGTGAATGTTAAAACTTCTTTTGGGCTGACTCATGAATTTTGAAAGCTTGAAGTTAGCACTACTGACACTGACACAAGTGTATATCACTGACTTTCCTGAGACAAATGGAAAGGGAAATGGAAAGCTACCATTTTAAGCCTCCTGCAGTTTCAGTTAGGCATCCCTGGTAGAGTAATTCCTCCATATTTGTTTTTGTAATATCTAAACCTTTTTTAAAGTGTATTTTCAAGTAATCTAATCATAAGGTTGTTATTTGCACACAGCAGCTCTTGAAACCTTTACATGTAGTTAATAAGGTGTCCTGGAAACTTGCTGTTTTTACACTTACTCTGTGTCAAGTGGTGTTGGAGCTACATGCCTCAGGGTGCAACTTCTGAGACTTTTGCAGTTCTGCCTGGCTCATGTACATTTTGCACCTTTCACACGTTCTGAGGCAATAATACCATAAATGTCATAAAGACACTGCAGTAGATTTCAAACTCAGCCCTTGCATTCTTCGTTTTAAACTCTTTAGGAGCTTTTAAAGTACTATGCAACAAATGCATACATAAGCAAGATATAACTACAAAATGTGCTTAGATTTATTGTAACCAATGTCTAACCCTTTCCATCATTCAGGATAACCTGCCACCATTCCTATGAAATTCTTTCTCTTCCCACTATTAGGAAAAGTAATCAGTTTTTCTGCTGGAAGAACTATTCCATGTTGAAATTTACTGGATGTGAAATTTACAAAAGGTTTCACTACAAAATATTAATATCATGAGTAAGGTCTATTAATACAGAGGAGTGGAACATAAAAAAAAGAATAATCCCACCTTCATACGTTACCCATTTTTTCAGCATAGTCAGGAGCAAATAATCTATCAAGAACATACAGAGATACTAAATATAGAGTAAACCTCCTTCTGAGGTTCTAGTATTGAGCAGCTTAAGGAGTTTTCAGTATTAAAAAACTATGAATCATTCTGCTAAGAAATTATTCATTTTTCACTATTTCATATTCATTATGGGCCTTTTTATAAATGCAGACAGCACTCAAAAATCCCAGAGGTAAGCCAAACAAACCTACTGACCATCCTAATTAGGTCTTTACAAAACTGGATTCCATTGCCTTGATTTTCTTCATTTACTGGTTATGAAGTTATGGTGCTTATTTTTTAAGGACTGCTTTGAGAATTGCATTTAAGTATATTGCTTTTACAGAAAGTTTCTCATTGTCTTCTTGTTTCTGGTAGTGGTTTTGATTTGCCTGATCATGTCCTGCATTTGAAGACGGTAGACTATTAGTCATGAGAGACAAGCAATACAGTAAATTTGTTCTGTGCTATTTGATTTGGAATCTAGAGTGTGACGATCCTGTTAAGCACATGGTTAGTCAAAGGCGGCACTTTTAATAAGATTATAAGGCTAAACTCTTCTTGGTCATGAGAGGAATAGAAACACTGCACTTGCTTGTTCTCACAGGTTAGACCTTTGTATTAGATTAATTCCTGACAGAAGGTGAGCAAATTTAGAAGTTTTAACTTGGAAGTTAGCTCTTAAATGATATATGTTTTCCATAGGTTTTAAAACCTCAGGCTAAGTTGTAATGCTGTCTGACAGAAGACCAGGACAACACCCTTTCTCCTGGTTGCTAGGCAATATCTGCATCAGTATATACTTACCATGGGGTCAGCGTTTTTAAAGCTTTAAAATCATGAGGATGGAGGAGTTTTGGTGTTGGGTTTTTCTGTTGTTTTTGGTTTTGGTTTTTTGTTGTTGTTGTTGTGGTGGTGGTGGTGGTAGTGGTTTTTTGTTTGTTTGTTTGTTTGTTTTTTTGTATCCATCTCTGACACTTCTCCTTTAGTCCTGGCAGACTGATATCTTACCTGGCTAACTGATAGCTCTCTCTCCTCCCACAGGCATGCTCATGTCTCAAGAAGAGAAGAAAAAGAGTCATGTATTAATCTGCCATTATAAACCAAATGGCTGACTGAGCAAGGGCAGACCTGAATTTTCCAGTGAAACCCTGCACAAACCTCATCTCTGATGCCCTAAGTCACCAGAACGACACAGGCACGACTTGATTATAGAATTATTGGTCTACCTGCTCTGGTGCTGAGCGGGGGAACTAGAGCCTGAAGCCAAGACATTATTATGGCCATTTGACTCGTGTTTTCCTCTGCTTCCTGGCCTCACAATGAGTGTGGCAATGATGCTCCATGCCATAAGAAGGAACTGCAGATGAAGCTGCTCTGAGACACCTTTAGTTGATACTCTGGCTAACCTGCAAAGTAAGAATTACAAAGGTTGCTCTTGGTTACATTTGTGACCCCACTTCTGTATTGTCCGTGTGCTTAGAAACATCTCTGACTACAAACATGGTATTCAAGAGAAAGCAAGACTCCAGAACGAACTTGTTAATAGATTGTCATATTTGCAAAAGAAAACATTTTTTTTTTGCTGTGTAGTGTGCAAATTATTTATTTGTGGTGGGTTGTTGTTGTTGTTATGGTGGTGTTTTTTGGTTTTTTCAGCATACAAAATTTTGAACATGACTCAAACTTCATTTTTCATTTTCTCATTTTTATTGTAATGATGAATTTTATGGGAAAGCCACAAAGCAAAGCAAAAGGAAACAAACACTAGATGAGGTGCTGTTATTCATGGAGTTTCATCTCTGGCCAGATGAGATTGATGGACCTGCCTGTGGCTCGTGTATTACTTTCCCTAGCTAACCAGAAATGAAACGTCATGTGTCTCAACTTATACTTTATTGCTTTTAATTTGTCAGCTATCTTTGGATAGGACAGAGAATCAATGTCATTCTATCAGACTCTACCTTTTATTTTATGACTGTGAACCCTGACTAGTCTAGTCTTTGATGAAACATTTCACATTAAATACTTAGTCAACACATGAGAACAGGTCTTCTGGGCCTAAAGAACAAATGACACACAAAGAGTAATTAAAAACTATAGGTAGATCTTAAATCATTACTGAGACAGAAATACTGCTATGCTAGAATTTTAAATAGTAAAGAAAAACTCTAAATACTAATATAACAAATCATCTTTCTTGAAAATCCATAAATAACAGTGGGCTAGTGAACTTCAGCAAATTTATATTCTTAAATCCCATGGCTTTCTGCTAGTTTTGCCTGAAAAGATTCAATGGTCCTTCCAAGACAATAAGTCAACAACTGCCACCAAATCTCTGCTTTGTGTCTAGGGCTGGGCTGAAAAAGAAAGGTGTCTTCTGTGAATATAATATGGTGAGAACAGCTGAAGAGAAGAACTAGGACAGTAGAAATGAAGTGAGGAAGAATATGAATAGGACCTTAAAGGAACTTGCAAAAGAGGATTCTTTTTTTTTAGCTCCTTGTGAGAAGCAGCAATGCCAAAGGGAAGAACAATTAAATGAAGGCTAGTGCTGAGTGCCAAAGAAGTAATTTCTAAGGGCTTTTCTTTTTTTCATTGAGCATAAGAGAAAGATTTAAATGATACAACCCTTGGGCTCATGAGCTTGGCAAACCCTGTTAATTTTTCTGTAAAGACAGTCTTACTTTGCCAAATAGATTTCACCAAGTTTTCACAGCTCTTTCTAGAGCACTCTAGACAACAAGAAACCATAAATTAAACCAAAATAATAAAGATATAAATAGTAAATTTAAGCAAAGCAGGAGTGATAAGAATCACAAATAAAACTCAAACTGAAGGCTTGTTGATGGAGGAATTCTTATGCAAATAGGTAATGGGGTTTCTGTGTTCCTGTTTGCATCATTAATTTGTAATAAAACACGAATTAGGAACAGTTTTCTAATAGTGCCTTCCCCTCTGTTTTGCAATATGAGACTTAGAGAATGTAATCTGTCAAATGCTTTCCTTTTAAAGATCTGCTGCTTCTGGCTTGCATTTGAAGTGAGAGTTATTTGTGAAGAACTGCTGTGCAGTCTAGATGCAAACTGTTATTTTTGTGTACAATGTTTTTTCCCCCTGCTGTCCTATTCCATTTAACAAGGCAGTGCCTTGTCTTTTAGATTTACAGAATAAAGGTGTGATGAGAACAGACAAGTTGAACGTACCAGAAGACTCCATAGGTGAAGGAGCAGAGGTCAGTAGTACCAAAAATGAGACTTTACTACTCTGACAACCCAAAAAGAGGTTTGCAGTTGTTTTGCTGTTGATGTGTAGGCAGTAGACCGGAGAAGGGAACTCCATGTGCATTATCCAAAGGAAGGACACAAACCCAATGGCTGAGACTTTCTGTCGTTGTGCAGTGACTGAACTCCTAAACTGAGGAGGTCAGCAAGAGCCTCTTGGCCTATTTTTTTTCCATTCCCCAGTCAAACCACACTATGAGTTCTCTGATAAGCTCAGTAAAAGTGGCATTCACATTGTTCAAGGTGAAACTACCAACGTCATCATTATTTTGTCTTTTCTGCCTTCCTTGTTATGTTACTACATCATTAATCCTCTCCCCAAAGCTTTCAAAAGCAGACTGGAGCATGTCGCATCAGGCATTCTATGGTGCATGGCGTGTCTAAGCAGCATTCACCTTTCTGTGCTTCATTGTGACTAGCATTTTATCTCAAGATTCCTATTGTAAGCATCCTTTCTGGCCCTCCAAAAGTAATCAGAAAGATTTGTCCACTCCCATTAGACCTGCATGGAAGGAAATAACAGCATTAGAGGTCAATTATGGGGGGAAAGAGGAATGGAATCAAAAAGTGCTGGTTTCATTAGTGTCTTCTTGTAAAAAGAGAAAGGCTACTCTCTAAAATTGTTAATACAGAAATAGACAAGGAATGATGCCATACATCAAATGGTATTGCTTACAACCATGTAGGAACAATGCTCCTAATAAAATAAACCCGAATAAAACCCTTTTATAGGTTATTCAGTTAAAAAGGCCAGATTCACTGAAGCTTAAGAAAGAAGACAGAGCAAAAGGCTCTTTTGTAAGAAAAGGAGACTGAGAATGATGCCTTACTTGTCTTCGCAAGACAGCAGAGCACTGATTTGATATGGAAAGTGTTTCATCTGGAACAGAAGTTTTTCGGAAAAGCAAAGGCTTTCAATTGTACTCTAAAGTCTATATAGTGAAGAGCAGGAAAGTTTAAGAGACTGTGTCCACAGTAAAAAGTAACTTATAGAAAGAAAAATTATGACAGGGATTTAAAGAGGTTTTTAAAAAATAAATTGTTCTCTATTCAGGCTACTCTTCTCAAAACTGAAGGCTCATAATTCTTTTTTTCCTTCATATTAATTACCATCCAGATTAATTTAAATTGTGCTGCTTAGCTATTAGCACCAACATGATGGACTCTTATGGTCTGCAAAGCCACCGGTGGAGCTCTCTCTGCTGCTGCCTCAGCTTTTCCCTGTGCAACGCTATCAGTTCTTGAGAGCTGCAATTATTTGCACCCATCTGCACTTGAAATTCATCTTGATCTCTGCTCTGGGTGGCTTTCAAAGAGTTAAATTTTCTGAAGAAAAACATTGAGATTATTAAAACACTTTCTTATAGAAATTATTCAAAAAAACCAAGATCTATTGTAAAATATAAGGATTAATTTATTAATCAGAGCTTTCTGAACTCTCACATTAAGCAGCTTTGTTATGCTAATTCCCTTATAAATGAATAATGGACTTATTCTCCCATTATTGCCTATCATTTTAAAAGACCCATTTAGAAAATGAAGATGTCCTTTTCACTTGAAAATTATTATGTATTTTATAGCACAAGTTTTTTAAATTGAATATTTGCTCCCTATACCCTTCTGCTCTCCCCTGCCCTGCTTGTACTCATCAGTCAATGTTCAAATCAAACACAGCCATAACTACTTGTCACAGAGATACATAGTGTGTGGAAAGAAAGCAGAATGGAGACAATGGGCTTTGAAAACAGAGGCCCAAATCTACGAAGCTATTTACTTCTGACATATCTGTAGGTGTTGCCTTAGTTTCTAGACATTTTAAATAAAATTCTGTAGTGAATAATGACATAAAAGAAGAAAGCCAAGATGGTGCAGCTGTAGAAAGCCAATAAGTTAAGTCACAACATAGTATTGTGTTGAAAAGAAAAAATATCTTTACTAGAAGAGCTTCATTTTGCTGCAGACTTTCCACGTCTTGGAGAATTCATCTGCTCTTGATTGCGTATGTGTGTGTTGTCAGTCAGGTTCAAACCTATCCAGCAACTAAATTTACATTGTCAGGTCTCTCACAATGGAGTTCTAGTGCTTTCTGGGGAGTGGTCCAGGCTAGATTGCTGCCTTGATATGTGTTTTGCCTTGCGCACTATGCAGGGATTGGAGGGTGAGGAGGGAGGGGGAACAGGGTGAAGGCGGTTTAACATACTGCAAACAGCTGGCAAGTAGACACACTGATATTATTGTGTCCTAAGCATACAAGACATATTCCTTTTGGGACAATCTGCACTCTTGGCTAAGGAACACAAAGTCCCTTTGTCCCAGGTCATGGCTAATATGACTTCTGGAGGAAGAAGCCTTGGCACTTGCCATTTGCTACATCCCAGAACAGCCCAGGCCATTCATCTTTTCCTTCCACTCTTATAGACAAATGACAATTTTAGGCCAAAATGGCCTAAGCTCCTAAAGGTTCTATGGCACCACCTGTGACAAGGGCAGAACGGATTTGTGTGCTGGCTAAACTGAGGCTGAGTGCAGGTTGCCTGTAATTCAAGTACCAGTAATGACATCTCCTCTGGAATTTGCAGCTCAGGAAAGTATTACCAGTTATATGTGGCCAAACAAACACGTGGCCACAAAGCACCGTGGATGAAATCAGATTTGACTTCCTTAGGCCAATTTTGGAAGACAAAGAGGTCTGTCAGAATGGATATTTAATTGTGCATTCCTTATCTGCAAAACAGAAATAAAATTTGTTTTTTTCCCACCATTCGCAGGCAGGGCTGTACACTCTTAGGAAGCAGAGGTACTTCTTTTGATCATGGAATTAGAGAATCACTTGGGTTGGAAACGACCTTGAAGATCATGTTGTTCTAATCCCCCTGCCATGGGCAGGGGCACCTTCCACTTGACCAGGTTTCTCAGAGGCCCATCCAACCTGGTCTTGAACAATTCTTCTGGACAACCTGTTCCGGTGCTTTACCACCCTCACAATTAATAATTTCTTTCTGACACCCATTCTAAACCTAATTTCTTTCAGTTTGTAGCCATTCCCCCTTGTCCTGACACTAAATGCTCTCGTAAATAGCTTCTGTCCATCTTCCTTGTAGGCTCTCTTCAGGTACTGGAAGGTTGCAATTTGGTCACCCCAAAGTCTTCTCTTCCCTAAGGTGAACCATCCAAATTCTCTCAGGCTTTCCTTATAGAAGAGGTACACCATGCCTCTAATCATCTTGGTGGCTTTCCTGTGGACTCACTCCAACAGGTCGATGTCATTCTTGTGCTGAGGACCCCAGAGCTGGAAGCAGCACTGCAGGGGGTTTCTCACCAGAGAGGAGTAAAAGGGGCAGAATCCTCACCCTGCCCACATTGGCTTTGATGCAGCCCGGGACGCATTTGGCTTTCTGGGCTGTGGGAGCACATTGCTGGGTCATGTCCAGCCTCTCATCTGCCAGCACCCCCAAGTCCTTTACAGCTGGGCTGCTCTCGAGCTGTTCATCCCCCAGCCTATGCTGATACTGGGCATTCCCCAGCTGAGGTGCCGGACCTTACACTGTCTTATTAAACCTCATGAGATTCCCCTGCGCCCACTTCTGGAGCTTGTCCAGGTCCCTCTGGATGGCAACCCATCCTTCAGATGTGTCAACAGGACCACTCAGCTTGGTGTCATCTGCAAAACTGCTGAAGATGACCCCTTCATCTATGTCATTAATGAAGATGTTAAATAATACTGGTTGCTATATGGACCTCTGAGGGACACCACTTACGACTGATGTCCATCAGGACTCTGAGCCATTAACCACTCCACTCTGGATGTGACTGTTCAACAAGTTCCTTATCGATCTAACAGTCCACCCATCAAATTCATTTCTCTGCAGTTTAGAGAGAAGGATGTTTGTGGGGGACTGTGTCAAAGGTTGTACAGAAATCCAGATAAATGTCATTTGCAGCTTTTTCCTTATCCTCTGACATAGTCACTCCGCCATAGAAGGCCGCTGGGTTGGTCAGGCAGGACTTGCCCTTGATGATTAGGAGGCTTGGTCTCTACTACAAGGTCTCTTCAAACCAACACAGGTGTTCTGAACTTCTGCACCTGTGAACTCTTAGAATTGCAAAGTCAGCCAACTTTGGTTTGTTTGGGGCAGAAATATGAACAGTTCATTCTCTGTTGGATGTTGCTAAAGCAAGAGAAAACACAAAGCAAGTAGGGATAGCTCAGATGAGAGTACTCACTGGACCTTGTTTTGTCTAATGGGCTGTGATCCATAATGTTGTGCAGTTCAGTGGTTAAGTCTTGGAGAGAATTAGAGTGGGAAGAACACAACTGACTTCCAGACTCTGGTGGTGATTAGGCACAGTTATCTGTGCCTAAGAGAAATTTTCACATTTTCACCTACCAGCTGGATAATGACTGAGTTCATAGGCATTCGAGAGGAGTTTTATTTTTTAGCTTAGTCATCTGGGTGAACACAAAAACAAAACCATTTTTTTCTCTTTTAAGCCCAAAGGGAAGCTCTCATACAAATGTAATTCAAAATGACAGGGTCTGCCTGATGTCAAGAAAGGATAAGTCTTTGTAAAATACATATAGCTCCTTACTTGAGTGTGGGAGAGCCTAACAGACTCTCTGAGAAAAGTTCTCTTTGTTTCTATTGGATGTCAAATGAAGATGGGATTCAGAAGACCAAACATATGTACAATAGATTCCTCATAAAACATACATAGAAAAAAATAAATACCTCCAGAAAGTTGGAAGAGAGTTCAGAGAACAACATTACAACCTGAAGTAGATGGCATGACCATTTTCCTTCATGTTCATTGATGCTAATAGTCACTCAGAACTCCTCTGCCAGAACCCACAAAACGTACGTAATTGAATTCTCTTCAGGTGGGGAAAAGAGGGAAAAATGTCCTTCAAAATAATCCTGCAGCTGCCTTTTAGGCTGTTCCATTTTACAGCTAATCCTTCAGCTGTCAATTTTCTTCCCTCTTGCCCAGAAATACTTGCATACACTTTTTCCCTTGACCCTGTGGGCACCCATTTTCGGCAGATTTGTCCACACTGTTCCTACAATGGTCCAAGGCTGGAAATTTGCTTGCAATCAGCTCTGCTGTCTGCTGAGAAGGCTGTGGGAGAGCCACCACCAGCAATTTGACCGCTTGTGAAACCTTCATAGAATGGAACAGTGGAACAAGTTGGGCCACACTAAAAGTGGAAAAAAATTCTATTAAAATTATTTGAAATTAGGGAAATTGACTCTGTATTTTGAACTCACGGGGCTTTCTGAATGCTGGACCTCATCTGCTTGGGGACTTGTAACAGGAAGAGAGCCAAGAATTTGATTCTTATCAATGAGTTATGAAACCCACATATTTTGCAGGCAATTATCTGAAAATAATCCTAGGCTTCTGATATTCTTGTACCCTTTCCTAATGATCATTTTTATTTTAGCATTGCTGGTGTCTGCTTTCCTCCATGAAAGTTAAAAGGATTCATGTGTTTTCCTGCTTGCTGTGCTTCTGAATTTAAAATAAATAAATAAATAAAATTTATTTTTGATAAGCAGGTGTTCTTGTTTATAAATATCAAATAAAGTACCTTTTTATTAATATTTTTGTAAAGGCTAAAAGAAAAAAAATTAAAAAGAACATAGCAAGAAAATGCTGTGGTCTTGGTGGGTTTGTAAATGGGGGACTTGAATTCGTGAATTTTGTGAGTTCTGTAGGACAATAGAGAGATTATTTTCAAAACCCCTATATGGTTGCTGTGTCTTTTAAGCCACTACATGTGCCCCTAAAGGCACAAATAATACATAATGATCACCTGCAGAGCTGATGTTGTGCTTTAAATTACTGAGGACTTTAAAGGGTTTGAGGGATGCACTTGATCCCTGTAATCAAACCAGCAGGAGATGGTAGAGTCTCCAAAGGAGGCAAAGGCCTGAGTCATAGCTGGGCCCAGAACTCCTCCAAGAAACCCAGTGGAACAGGGTGACCCAGTGAGCACTGATGCATATGAGCTTGGACACAGATCATACAATTAACACATGAATAGTGGGTGTTTTTTCCAAGATTTGTTTGCCAAGGAACAAAGAAAGTTGTCAGCACAAGGAGTCCCATGCATACCTGTCCCATTGCATGCAACTTGACGGGTCAGCCCCTTAACCCCATAAACGTAACAGCTTAAGTGAGCTTTTCTTAGAATCTCCTGGCTAGACAATATGGCTGCATGGCAATGATCTCCTGTTGAGCTGGGATGCCTCTCAAGTTTGCTCCTTGTGGCAGATGTATCTTTCTACTAGTGTCAGATCTTTGAGTGAGTCCAATTTGAGTTCTCTCTAAATTGCAACTGGACTGCATGCCAGATGCTCTCACCTTGAGCTGGGATGCCTATCAATGTTTGAGATTATCCGACACTGAGATCTATCCTCACCCAAGGTAGAGAGACCTTCAATAACAACAGTCGCTGACAGCATGATAAATCAATGGTAATGAAATCCATGTAGTTAACCCCTTTAGACATAAACCATCAACCAAGTCAGAGCCTAAGATTGTGCCTAGACACACCTAGGCTCCATGAGAAGTCTAAAAAGCAAGGAAGTCCACTTTAAACCTCATGAGTCAATGGAAGCGTCTCCCTTATCCTTTAGAATCTTCAGTCTCTTTGTAAATAACTTTAAATACATTCTAATTTGATTTTTCTTTGTATGTTTCATCCGTGTAACAAGTAATAGAGTGAATCTTGCTATCAAAGTTTGTTACAGTGCATTTCTATATATTAAATGGTATTAATTCTAGAATTTCAATGATATTAAAACCATTTTTGCTAATAGTTTTGACGGTGGCTCTTTAGGTGACCTTAAATTGTTCATTTGTGACATGAAGGAAACAACAGTGAGGCCAACATGCATGAACTGAAACAGTGTTCAAGAGAAGCTGAAAGAGCTTGTAGGTTTTTGGATAGACAATGTAGCCAGTAAGCCTCATATTCTCCTGGATGCTATAACAAAATTATGTATTATGAAGCGAAGGTTTCTTTTTCTTTTCTTGGTAAGCTTTAGTTTGCACCTACAGTTTTCAGGGAAGGTTTATCCCAAAGCCTTTTAGCTGTGATTTAGAGCCTTTTCTTCTTTTTATTGCTTTTATTCCCTTCCAAGCTTTCAGAATAGATCTCTACTCCTGTTAGTTTTTGGCTCTATGTATTCAATTTTTTTTTTTTAGTATTTAGTCATTACTTTGTTTTCCTCCCTCTCCACACATTTAAGATGAATATATTTAAGGATTCTTCAGTCATACAGAAAGACAGTCCACTGTGAGGAGTAGTGTTTCATTTCAGACTATTTTACTTTTCAGCTAAAAATATGAACCTTTCATGTCTCTGTTTTTCCATTTCACTGTGTGGTATTTCCACCTGCAGGACACAGGGCACTGCCAGCATCTCAGAGTCTGACCTCTTTCTGGCTCAAACAACAAGAATGCTGTTTAAGTTGGCAAAGCAAGAAGAAAAAGGAAAACCAAACTTCCTTTCTGGGTCTACTTAGGAGGCCAGATATTTAACACATATTTAGTAAACAGATTAAAAAATGGCTTATAACAAATAGACCCACAAGTACTGACTGATAAAAGGACACTTCCACATGAAGCTCAAAACTACGTATTTTTCAAACTGCTAGTTATTACGAATATTAGAGATACATGACCTGTACTTTTCTCTGTGCTTTTCTTCACAGTTCATCTCTGTTGGATTTCTCTTCTTGTGATGAAATCATAGTATTTTACAATGACAAGTCAGTGTAATTATCGTTATGAAAACAGATCATAGAAAAAAGTGAAATGGACAAAATGAGAAAAATGCTCTATGTACTTGACTGCTGTCAACAATTAAATGCTAGTTCTCTTTTTTACCAGGAAAAAAATTAAAATTATGTTGTACAAGACTTTTTCAGTACGTGAAAGGTGATCCTTAAATAAATGTGCTCATTTTAACTTCTGTTGTAAAACAGAAATACTATTATGTTTTTATTTACTGGCTGCTGAGAAACATAAAATTAAGATGAATTCTTATTCATCTTATTGCATCCACTGCATATTTTGTTTATCAACAAATAATGGCACACAATCTTTTTGTATTAAAGCTTCATTCTATGCAGGATACTAAAGCACACAGAGCATGAATGTACAGCAATGTCGTAATAATTTGCAGCTGCAGAAAAAAAGTCTGAATACCATGAAAACAAAGAGTAAATATAAATGATCTTGTTCATTTGTCATTTATAACATTTTGCAGAATGGAATAATATTTCAGAAAAATTGAGAGTTTGGGGGGAAAAAAGGGGAAGTAATTTACAACAATTGTAATTATCCTCCAAGTTATTTGCTTGTTTTAACAGTTTGTGTATCACATGCAATTTTTCATATGTCTTTCATCTGCTGCTTTACTACCTAAATATTATTTTCAACACCAAGAACACATCTAGTGATCTAGATTTACATGTCATTGAAATATTCAGTCACGTCAGTTCATACTTCCTCCCCAGGTGCAGACACACAGCAAGCAAGAGGGGCCTTTGGGTTTATCTTGACAGGACACAGTTGAAGACAAATCAGATGGCTTGTGAAAACTTCCTGATTTTCTCAATTTTTCAGCTAAATTAATAGTATTTGGGACCACTAGTATTAAAGGAAACCATTGGATATGACAGCTCAATATGGACACCTGGATTAAATATTAGCACATACATAAGACCAGGTAGAATTTCCTTTACTTGTAAAGGAGACAAGATTTCACCTTGATGCTCATGTGTTGTGGAGGAAAACTGTTGTGGCAATGTGTTTCTTGCTATCCATCTAACTAATGTGGTACAGGTCAAGGAATTTTTGTATTTTGAATGTAGCAAATGTGAAGAGAGGAGGCTTCTTATAAAAAAAAAACCAGTCAAGGCAGGAGTAGATTTGCAAACAAAAAGAACAGGCACAGTTTAAGATCTGTGCCCTTTCTGAATCTATTTTCAACTTCAAGCTGCTCTATTTCTTTTTAAAAATTGTTCAGACATTTTCTTATGGAATTGCCATTAATTAGATATCCCAGAGTTAATTTTAGTCAAATCACATGAGAAAAAACCATATATTGTCATAAAACAGGTGATTACGCCTCATGCACTCCCTGGTTATTCCTTTGTAATCGGTTAATTGAACAAATGGCCATAGCAGATGATGAAATATAAAATAATAATACTCTGCACATATATCGTAATTTTCATCCTCAATGTGTTATATAAAATAGCTAATTAATACAACAATCTTTTTAATTCTATTTTTTTCCTGAAGCACAGGAAAACTAAAGGCAGTATCAACACATAGCTGATTTGCACCAAGCATACGGTCTGTAATGGTGTCAACTAAGATAAGTAGAAATTGATACAAAGATGTACTGTAAAGTCAGCTGACTAAAAATGATGTGTGTTATTTTTGCTTTGGTTTAGTTTTGTGGTTTTCTTTTCCTTTTCTTCTTTTTTTTTTTTCAATTTAATTAATAAAAATATCTGGGGAAACAGTTGTGAAGCAAGGGCATTCATGTAGTTTATGGAATGGAGCATGCAGACTTGATGTTAGTATTCAGAACAGAAATCATTGGCTTGTTAATAATTTTTTAAAACTTAACTATTTTTGCCTATATCTTTTCTACAAACTTTGTCGGTTCCAACTATGGAGAAAATCCTGATAGGAAGCAGGATGTTACTTTTCTTTTCATTTGGCAACACTGTTGTGGTTTCACTCCATCTGGGAATGAAACTCCACCCAGCTGCTCAAGAAGAGTAAAAGTGAGAAAACTGATGGATTGACACAAATACAGCTTAATAAGAAAAGCAAAAGCCATCCAAGGAAAAAAAATAAAAACCAAAAAGAATTAATTCACCACTTCCCATTGTTAGACAAGTGTTTAGTCATCACCATCATGCATAACCATGCATAACCATAACCATGTCAGTCCAAACGTTCTCCGTCTTCTCTTTCTTTCTCCAGCTCTATAAGTTGAACACAATGCTGTATGGTATGGAACGTCCCTTGGGTCAGTTGGTATCAGCTGTCCTGGTTGTGTCTCCTCTCAACTCCTTGCGCACTCCCAGACAGTTCACTGCTGGGGTGGGGTGAGAAGAAGAAAAGGCCTCGACTCTGTGCAAGCTGTGCTCAGCAATTAGGAAAATATCTCTGTGTTATCAACACTTCTTTGCTCACAAATCCAAAGCATAGCCCCATACCAGCTACTAAGAAGAAAATTACCCCAGCCTAAACCAGTACAAACTCTGAGTTAAACTTCCTTGTGTGCTCCCTTATGCTGTTCCCTTCAAGTTATTGGAAGGCAAAAAATCACTGTAGTGATTGGAACTGCTGTACCATCAATAACATGGGCAAGATAGACTTGTTCTCGTATAAAAGTGCTTTTGATGTCAAGGATAGTTTGGGCCTTAACTGACTGATGTGTGTGAAACTGCAGCTATCAACCTTATGCGCCTACAAGAACAGCAGAAAATTTAAGGGTCAAATTCACCAATAGGTTCTGACTGGTTTGCTTTGATACAGCAATAAAGAACAAGGATGAAGCTGGCTTTGTAACCAACCAGTTAAAACAATTTTATTCACTGAGTCTGAGACCAGATAGGCTTGCTGTGGTCATCAATTTGACCTTCTGTACCACACATGCCTTTGAATTTTTTCAAGTGGCTCCTGTATCAAACCTGTTAGAGTTGCTGCTGCACATTTACTAAAGCAGCATATGCAGGTCAAACTGACCCAGATAATTGTGTGAGGTACATGAATAGTAATTTAACTCATTCCATTCAGATTTTATTTGCCCTGTATGCAGCTGTGCAGTTCTAGCAACTGCAGAGTCTAGGTTTTATGACTTTCATGTTTGGTGCTCGTTTGAAACAGTGCTGTCAAAACTAGAAGTTGTTTTATATGTTGGAAACATATATCTCTTTTTAACTTTCTATCTGAGTGAAGGACAGTAGTTTTAGATTAGACATTAAGAAAAAATTGTTTACTGTGTGGCACTGGAATAGGTTGCCCAGAAAACTGTGGCTGTCCCATCCCTGGAAGCATTCAAGGCCAGGCTGGATGGAGCTCTGATCAGCTGGGTCCAGTGAAAGGTATCCCTGCTCATGGTAGGGGGTTTGGAACAGGATGATCTTTAAGGCCCCTTCTAACTCAGAGCATTCTATGATTCTGTGATCATATAATATTGTGCAAAAAGCATTCATATCAGTAACACTATTTTATTGATGAAGAAATGGTGGCATCAGAGGATTCAGTCTTTTCTGAAAGTCCTGATTTCAAACTGACCTGTCAGCAGTGCAGCACTCCAAGGTGGCTAAACACCTGAAAATCCTGGTCCTGAAGTTGCATAGCTGTATAAGGTTGTGTCATCTATTTCCAGTCCATTTTAGGGTGCAGCCTTGTTACCATGATCAGAGTCCCATGCTAACAGACATGTCTTGGGAGCTCTGGGACAGAAGCTTTCCACGCTGCAGTGATTTACATTAGCATGGTTGCATTTTACACTTGAAAGGAATGGAAATTTTACCAATTAATCTCTTGTTTCATTTTTAAACCCTTTAGACCATATTTGTCATAAGCAAAACTTCTAGGCACAGTCTGGATGTGAATCAGCCAAAACTCCCTCTCTCTCCCTGGAGCTTTGAATACAATTGTGATACTTTATTTCCTATTTCAACCATTTTTATGTTTTACTGATATTCTGTAAGGGAAATGCCAGTGTCTAATGAAGACATGATGAAAAAACCCCAATAAAATACCAAGCTTCCAGATGATGTTTTATTATACCATTAAATGTACTAGAATAGCAGGTAGTAATGTAAGATGAAAAGCCGTTGAAAACTGAACCAACAGAATCCACCAGAAATACTCACTTTCCATTTTTCTCTTTCCATTAAAATCTGTGCAAGTCTTGTGAGTCTTCAGTAATCTTCACAGTTTGTAATTTATGTGATGTTTTCCTTCTGTTTACAATTTGGGCTACCAAATTTACCATAAAGAACTTCAGTGAGAGTGCAACATCTGTTCTGAATTTGGCACATTCTAACCAGTTCTCCAGTTGGTGTGCAGAAAACACAGAGAGTGAAGGGATTACTCTAGTCTTGCTTCCAAATGAAATAAATATTTCTGAGTAAGGAATTTTGGCTTACATATTTCTGACACCTATATAGGCATACAAATTAAGCAAAGTCTACCATAGCATTTCCATTTCTGTAATCCATCTGGTTACCACTCCTTGATTTATAGGTTTTGTTAAATGACCACCATTGAAATATATGTCCACTAATGACAGTTTCATTGTTCTTTAAGCTTAGCTACTTAGATATCTTTAGGGATATGAGTAGGGAATCTTATCTTTCTGAGATTTTATTTTACTTGATTTCTTCCCAATAGCAGGTTCATAAAAGTCCTGAAAATATCCCCATCGGTGCCAATGGGACTGTACAAAGGCAGTCAGATCAGGCCGTAGAGAAACTTATTGAATTGTTTACTAATGCCTGTAAAAAGCACCGCACTGTAGTCCTCCCTTCCACGAACACCTGGCACTTTTGAAAGTGGCAGAACGGATTTTCCTGTCATGAAAATTCATTTTTAAAATGTTGTAGTATTGAAATTGGGCATATCCAAAAAGCAAATATCTATATCTATATCTATATCCATATCTATATCTATCTCTGAACTGTCATATGTGTACTTCTTGCTTCAGAAATAATTAATAAATAAATTTGATACATATATAAATTTTTTATATATAATGGCATTGAACAGGTATCCAGAAGCAATTCTGCTATTAAAATACAAGCAGAAAGAAAGTTAGATGAATGCACAACAAGCTGTCTTTGCTGTTTAACCACGTTACTTGGTAAAAAGATATGTGTGTTCATCACAGGAAAACAAACAAAATATGACATTTTTGAGAGTGTACGCTGTATCTGCAATGAATTTAGTTCAATATACATGTCCACATCTGTTACATATTGAAGAATTTTTTACTCCCTACTTTACAGAAAGTAAGAAGATAAAAGGGCTACAGCTAAAAGGAGAAATGGGCTTACACGAAAAAAGCAGCAAAGGTCTTCTGCTTTCAGTGGGAGTGGTAATCAGTTCTGAAGCTACTGAAAGTGTAGGGTGATTTTAGGAAGGTGAATGCAGAGGTTAGCTTCTGTTGCACCGACTTCACACATCTGCAGTTGAAGCTACTTGATTCTCAAATTGGGGACCTTGTCTTGTAGAGTTTCAGAAGCAGCAGACAGGAAGGATCTGATTACTTCTTCCTAGAAATCCATTAAAGGTAATATATTTCTTTTCTGAGAGTCCTCCCACTTTCCCCCAATGTTCACTGGTTTTAGTTTTTGAGGCTTAGTATTCTTCTCACCATTACTTGAAAAGGCACACTGTAGACCTTCAAAAATATCAAAAAAGAACAAATACTATTTCTTTTGAGGTACACATTTTATTGCCACGTATGCACGGCCAATGCCAGAAATTATACTTTGATTTAAAAGTTAAACTATGATTGATTAATATAAAATTACAACAACTCTTGTTCACAAACTAGAGCCTCTGTGAAAGCTTATTGTATTTGGTGGGATTTTTTTCTTAAATTCAGCTGAATTTTTATCAGATCTAGAGAGTTAAAAGGGAATTTCACTAGTTTTTAGTATCCTGTTCTATCTGGACCTCCTAAAACCTGTCTCAATAGAGAAAAGGGTAATTTTTGTTTCATATCAAGAATTATTCCTACTCAGGTAGCAGTATTCACTGGTCATTTACTTTAATCCACAAAAATGTATTAATTCTAAGTAGATAACCCCAACAACCTAGTAGAAACATACAGAGAAAAACAATCCAGGACTTAAAATGAGTTTCCAGGTAGCCTAAACAAATGAGTATAGCACAACAAACATTTCTTTGACCTATACTGTGAGCGTACGCAGCTGAAGCCTGCAAGGAACACTAATAGAATATTCCTTGTAGCTTTCAAGTAGAAAGAGCTCTTTCCTGACCCCAGGTTTTTTATGTTTTCCCATTATGTAGATTGACTGATTTGATAGGCTAAGGTGACTGATGATAGCTGAGTCTCAAGGTGGCAATGAATCTGATTGTCTGTGCATTGGTAGATAAATGAATACTCAAAGCAATTGTCAGCTACATTATTGGCATTACTTGGAAGAAAAATCAAATAAAACTTTAAAGCAGCTAATAATTTTAAGAATTGTCATTGAATGACAATATTGGCAAAACTGAAATGGTGAAGAGACCGAAGTCAAATAAGACACCCAAAAAAAAAAAAAAGCTGAATATTGTCTTTCTTATCAGTATCATTTTGATTGTTTAGTTCTGTGAAGAGATAAAATTAAATGATCTCTGTGACAGTAGAAAAAATATTGTGGGCATCAACTACTGACTGAGGTCACAGAAAATAAAATGGATCTGCTTTTATAAGGAGCTTCATTATTTTAGGAAAGCTGTTGTATCTATACTGTATTTCATAAAGTCTTGAGTGACAAATTCTGATTTTTTATAAGACTGGCAACATGTGTGAAGCAATCCTGATTTAGATATCTAAGCACGAAAGGTAAGATATGAGATACCTTGATTTTCAGGATTTCCTCATGTATAAGACAGTGAAGAGTTCTCAGGGCTGGTATTGATTCCGAATGACATATCCATACAATATGCTGTAGATTTATGTAGGATTACTGACTTAGCTTTAATACATTGTTCTGAAAACTGCAATGATTAAGGAGTAATTAAACCTCAGCTGTAGGAGCAGTATGGATGTGTAAGGTAATCACACACTCTCCCAGTTTAATTTGCCACTGAATTTGAATTAACACCAGCCATTTAGATACAGATCCTATCTCAATCCTTTTGATAGATAAGTCCACAGAGAGGCAAATAATCTGTGATTCATAACCTCGTCAAGTTCTTTAATGTTTTTGGAAGGCCAACTGTAAAATTATAATGGGGCATTCAATATTGAAAGGTTAGTTAAATAATTTTATGGTGTTGGAAAAAGCACTGAAAGCAATAACAAATGTCTAAAATAAAAGCTGGTTTAATTGGTTTACTAAGATGTTTGGAAAATGCAAACAAGGCCCTGTGCTCTTAGAGTACTTCTACCCAGCAACAGACCCTCACTCTCTATTTAATAAGTTAATGATATTTGTGCTAAATATCTTGCAATGTTCCAGAAGAAGAGCTTTGGTTTAAGAGGGGAAAGAACTATTGTATCTAATGTTGAAAGCTTGTGTTGTTTTAAGGTTAATCCATTTGTTAGAGCAGAATTTTTGCTTATGAAAATTGCTAGAACCATTGACACATCTTCTAAATAGGGAACAATGTTTACCAGCAGAATGTGGAATTTAATGGTAATAAATGCAGAGAATTACTGTGCACTAGAATATCATCCAAGCCTTGTATCTTTCATCACACACCTTTTTGTGCTCAGTAATCCCTAAACTTACATAATACAGAGAAAATGGCATTCAAAGTGATCTTTATGAACGTTTTTTGTGTTTCATAGCTTGAAGATAAGAGCTTCTGTCTGCTGTGGAAAGTCTCTGTCAACAGAATCTGCTTGATCAAAGCATCCTTTGTCAGTTATTAGTAGAAAGAGTGAAAATCCACTAAATTGTGATTCACTGTTATCTGTAGCATTTTCAGCTTGCAGCTTTTGCAATTTTCATGCTTCCCAAATTGTAACAATAGTTTAACATTTCAAATATGTTTTTTGGCATGCAGCTAGGAGAATATCAGGGGATGCATTTGTTTCTTTTCTTTGGAAAATAATTGAGGAGGTTTTTTTTCTTTCCCCTCCTGAAATGTATTTCTGTTGCTGCTTGTTCTGTTCATCATTTTTGGACTTCTAGTGCATGCCTGTATGAATTATTAGCCATCATAACTGAATGAGCCTTTGCTTAGCCTTTCTGGTAAAGAAAGTTGCCATCACATGCAAGATATTAGCCAAAGAAAGCTAAAAAAACCCTGAAACTAAATCACTCTTTCATTGTAAAAGCAAATCGTTCCTGTAGACAAAACTGAAAGACACAAAGACACTAAGATAAGAGGGAATTTAAGCTCTCACTTGCCCACCTCCTCTCATAAAAATGTGACTTTCCAGTATTGTCTCTCTTAGCTCTTATTTTCTTTCTTCACTTTAAAAATCCTAATATATTGTATTCCCCCTTACTGTTTCCAATATTTTTAAACAATTGAATCACTTGCATGACTGACTTCCTCCACTACGCCTCATTAAGTAATTGAGTTAAATTGATTCAAAATAAAGTGACACACTATTTCACAATGATTGGTTTGAATCAACATTTGCCTCTTTTACATTTCCTCTTCATCACAAGCTTTTCCTCTCTAATGTTCCCAGAGTTCTTTTCTTGTCTTAAGTTAGGCAAGCAGTGAGCATAAGCATTGTTCAGATATATCTGCAAAGAATAGGGTGCCAGAGCACTTGTGCTTCTATACAATGATTAGAGCCATTTTTAAAATCCTAATTACTTTGACACTACTAAAGAAAAGAATCACCAACCTTTTTCTTTTTTTTTTTTTTTCAAATTGTCTAGGAAGATTTTCAGAGAAAAAAAATGAGATTGAATTAAAATACTCTGAAAAATATGTAGGAGTTCAAAAATATTCATCGTAGAATAAAATAAAATATTATGAGTCTTCTCAAAAGGTACATATCAGATTACGAAAAAACCCCAACCAAAACAGAACAAAGGAAAGACCCCAATTAATTTTTAGGAGTTAATTGAAAACATATGGGGGGAAATTATTATTTTTTCCCATTGAAATGCTGGAAAAATAGTGACCAAATTAAAAAACCCAAATTTTTGATGGCATGTCATAAGAAATATGTTGACACAAGTCATTCAATCAAATCTTTCTGTAATGCCTTTCTTTGTGTTTATGGCTCACTAATTCACTAAAAAGTGATAACACTTTAACATTGTGAGCTTTAAACCAGAGTAATCACAGAATCACAGAATAAGATGAGTTGGAAGGGACCCATGGGGTTGGAAGGATCATCAAGTCCAGCTTGCAACCCTGCACAGCACCATAATAAGACCAAATATCTGAAAACATAAGGATAGGTTGCTATAAAAAGATTCCAGATGACTCTCTGAACGTCAGTGCTTTATTAACATATCAGTTGCATTGTCCCTGACATGACATTGCAAGAGATTATACTCTTCAGGAAACAAATACCACACCCAAAATCTGTGTAACTTCTGATAGCTGTTGGCAACAGCAGGTTACTTTACTAATAGGAAAAGTGTATTTCTAAAATGTGAGTGATTGCAACCAGATTTTTTTTAATCTATTTGCTTAATGTAGCAGTAGAAATAAAAAGGAAGAAAATCTGTTTTTCTTTTCTTTTTGCCCTGAACTTATCCCAGTATCATTAGAAAAACAAAAATGCTTCATTGGTTAGGTTGCTCAACCAGATTAATGTTCAAGTACTTTTTCCTGGAGAAAAGATCTAGACTTTTACATTATAATATAGTTAATGACCCATGCCTAGTTTTGCTATTGCTGGAAGATTGCTATTTATAATTTCTTATAAACACAAAATGCATTTTAAAGAATATTATCAAGGGTGAGAATGCTACTGATGCTAATTCTTTATTATTCAAATAACAAAACTATTCCAGTCACCCAGGCTACAGAATATTACCTTATGCAAAACCAGAACTTAAAAAAATATGTAATCACTGTCTATATTGTGGTTTTGCTCTGTGTAGTGGGTTGACCCTGACTGGATGCCAGGCACCCACCAAAGCCACTCGATCACTCCCTTCCACAACTGGACAGGGGAGAGAAAATATAACAAAGGTACATGAGTTGATATAAGGTCCAGGAGAGATCACTCACCAAATACCATAATGGGCAAAATGGATTGTATTGAGGATATTATTCGAGTTTATTGCTAACAAAATAAGAGCAGGATAACAGGAAGCAAAATAAATCTTAAAAACCTTCTGTTCACCCTTCTTTCCATCCCAGCTCTACCTTGTTCACCTCCCCAGAGGTGCAGAGAGACAGCGGATGTGGGTTATTGTCACTTCATCAACACTGTTCCTTATGCTGCTCAGGGAGAAAAATCTTTCCCCTTCTCCACCGTGGGGTCCCTCCCATGGGAGGCAGTCCTCCACGAAGTTCTCCAAAGTGAGTCCCACCTCAAGGGCAACAGTTAGGCACAAGCTGATGCAACACGGTTCACTCTTTCACAGGGTGCAGTCCTTCAAGGACAGGCTGCTCCAGTGTGGGTCCTCCACAGGGTCACAGGTCCTACCGAGAAACCTGCTCCAGTGTGGGCTCATCTCTCCACAGCTCTGCAGGTCTCTGCCAGGAGCCTGCTCCAGCACAGGCCTCCCATGGGCTCACAGCCTCCTCTCCAGCTTTCACTTGCTGGAGCATGGGTCTCCTGCATGGGCTGCAGGTGGATCTCTGCATCCCCATGGACCTCCATGGACTGCAGGGACACAGCTGGCTCACCACGGTCTGCACCATGGTATGCAGGGCAACCTCAGCTCTGGTACCTGGAGTACCTCCTTTCACTCCTTCCCTACTGACCTTTGTGTCTGCAGAGCTGTTCTCACCCTGCTCTTCTCTGTCAGCAATTACAACTGGGCAATAACCTGTTTGGTTGTTTATTCTTCATGTTAAATATGTTATCACAGAGGCATTACAACCATTTCTGATTGCCCCAGCCTTGGCCAGTGTTACGCCCATCCTGGAACCAGCTGGCATTGGCTCTGCCAGGCATGGAGAAAGCTCCTGGCAGCTTCTCACGGAAGCCACCCCTGCAGCCCCACCACTACCAACATCTGACCATTGAAACCCAATACACTTTCCCATATTTCCATTTTTCTCATAGTTTTGAGACATCACATATATTTCATACTAAAGTTCTTAGAATCCAAAAAGATACTTTTATGAATTCAAGAGTGCACATATGTGTACGGGAGGTGCAGTGTAATTATAAGAATTGCCTACCCACCAGTGAAGATCAAGAAATCAGAATGTCTATTCTCCACAATACAGGAAGACTGTAGATTAGGAATATCTGGAACACAGTCAAAAATAAAACCAAGAAGAGGCCTTTGAAAAGAGGTTCAATAAAACAGTTGCTAGTTTCAAATAAATGAAACCTTCATTTTCATTTGTGTGTATATATATGTCTGGTGAAGGAGGTTCCACAGCCCCTTTGGGCAGCCGTTCACAAACTTCATTGTTGTCATAATTAGAATGCTTTATCTAATATCAGCTCAATTCTGATTTGTCTTAATGAAGACAATTTTCTTTAACCATCCTAAGTGGATAACGTTCCTCTTATGACCAAAATATGAACAGAACTGTCTGAATAGAAATGATGAGCATGGAGGTTGGATTTAATTCAAGAACAGATTTAGAAACATGGCAACAGGACTTGTCTTAAGTGCTAAATATCATGAAAATGCATGCCAGATCAGTCTTCACGTATACACTTTCTTATTACTCTCCTAAGACCTTTTATTTATTTTTGAGCATGATCTGATAAAACTGAAGATATTAACTCCTTAATAGCAGTTCAAGAAACATAATACAAGGACAGTGTGTGAAGTAGCCTTAAAATGACATATGTGACATATGACAAATTCACTGTTCTCCTTCGCAAAGAAAAATGCTTTGTCTTTGGGTGGAGGAAGGAGAGTTTTCTTCCTGCCATTGGTCTTTACTAATCAATACTTGAACCAGACAAGAGAGTCTATCCCAGCAAGTTGCAGAACACTTACATGGGGAATCCTTGTCTCCCACCAGAAGGTGACTCTGCTTCAGACTCGAAAGGCATAGAGCTTTGCAATGTTCTGCTGTACATATTACATCAAACAGAGTGGTCTCATAGCAATTAGGAAAAAGCTTGTACTTCAGTCTTTGATTCACTTCTTTGGATATACCAAAGAATTATTTTGCCATTCATTCATTTATAGAGAGAATAGCCAATATTTTTCTTTTATAGTCTTGCCTTGAAAAATGCAATTCTTCTGTAATGACTTATGAACATTCATTCAACTCAGGCTATGATATCAGAATGGGGAGAACTTTTCTCTGACAATAAATCCATGAGCAAAATCAAAACCAGACAGATAATATGAAGCTTGTTCAGATCAAATCTTTAAATGTTGAAAAGTGTGTTTTACTCCATACAGCACATAGCTACCAAAAAAAGATTTAATCAGAAAGAATAAAAATAGTGTTGACTTCAATGTTTTCTGTTTGTCGAAATTGCTGGTAGGAGAAATGGTTGTATTATGTGAAAAAGAACATTTACTCTTAAAGTCTCATGTCAAGAAGAAAAATGTTAACTATATTCCCTTGGAATGTATTATATTTTTTTTCAACTCATATGAAATATACTTCTTTTCCCTTGGGACTGGCCACTGCATAACCTTATCTGATGCACTAGCTACATTAATTTCTCCATAAACATGTCAGTGTTTATATTTGCATGAAAAAATATACTCACACTGGAACTATTACATATGTATTCTTTATTAAAAAATATTTAGTTTTGTCAGTCTTGCAAGCAAATTCACTAAATTGTAGTCACTGGTGGGTACATTTCTGCAACTTGCATATTTTCAGTTGGACCTGTTGTATCCATGGGAAGAAAGTATGATAACTTGACTAAGGATCATTTATGGTGAAGTAAAAGTAGAGACTTGTGTCCTTTGTTGTATTAATATTCAAAATCAAACATTTCAAAATATTTGAGTGTAGAAACAAAACTTTTCTGATATGAAACGTTAATGAACTGAAATTGAAGAAAAGAGTTAGAAGTTTCCAAGATCTCTCTGCTCATGATCAGACCCCAAAGCAAGAGCTCAGTTGTCGGTACCATAAATTTGTAATGGTCTCTCCCTGGTGATAGCTACAGAAGTAATCCAGGAAACTGTCTGGACAATGATTGATTTCTTCCACCTGCCTGCGGTGACCTATCCATCCACATCTATATTTATATTCCAGGAACTGAGGTCTTCAACCACTCCTTATCCCATGACAGTGCACACATTTATTGGATATTTTCTGTTCCATGAACCAAAAAAGTTATAATTAATGGCTGTTCCAGTCTCTAGGTACCTTACCAGAGAATTAAAAATCAAACTTCTGGAAAAGAAAGCTTATAGTTATTCTCAGTGCCAAAGAAGTGGGAAATATAGTCACCTCAGCGCTACTTCTCCCAAAATCAATATCACCTCCTGACTCTTTAAAGTCACCACAAAACAAGACTGGCCATCAATCAGAAGCTGATGCAGAAAAATTAGATAATATATGCCTGAGGAAGTTTATAGTTCTTTGAGCTTGGAGGAGCTGGGTAACAGTGGAGCACCATCCACATAATTCCTTGCAGAAGTTCATAGCTTCAGAATTTTTGTCCAGGATAGAGAAACACTTTTAGAACCATGTATTATGCTCATGTGTATCTCTGCCTGGCAACACAAGATGCTGGCCTCAACCAGGGTTTCTTGGCATTGTTGCAACAGCATCCCTGATGTTAATAAGGTTCTGTGATACCTCCAGTGCCATGAGTCATCTTCTCTAGTCCTCCTCTGCCATCTGTTCTGAGGGTGAGTGCCACTGGTGTCAGGTGGTAACATCACCAAATAAATGCTAAGCGAACAGGTTGCTGTCAGAATGGCACTCTTTGTCTGACTCCAGCACATAAAATGGCTGCATTAATAAGTCATTGCGGGGCAGCTAATTGATTGCAGAAAGCATTACTAGGCATAACTGATGGGAAAAACACACAGGCCATACATTTTGGGAGTGCAGAGCATTGTTATCAACCTCATGCAACTGAACCTGTCTTCAGTTCTCAGTCACTTCTTTTGGGCCCAAAGCCTTATAAATAGTCAGAAGAGCAATTAATTTGTGCCCCAATTGCCCTCTCTTAGAATTGCTCAGGAGGTACAAACATAGGGTCTGAAATTAAATCCCATTTGACATTGCTACCTTAAAACTGGTAGCCTGAGGATTTTGCTAGCTGTCCTTAAAATCCTTCCAGGCTGACATATCTAACTAGAGGCAGCTTTCTCCAAATCAATATACAAGGGGAAAAAAAGTCAGCTGGTGTTTGACAACAAGATAATACAAATTGTATGACTTCTTTCAGCCTGCTCAATTATTACGAAGGCCAGGGATTATTTAACACACTTAAGAGTTGTTAATTTTCATAGCAGTAGCTTGCAGACAGCCTAAATTAAAACAGACTGCTGCTGTGCTGTTACTTTAGATAATCTCTCAGTTAGGTGCTCTGAATTTCCAGACAAGTTCATTAAACACAGACAGACAGAGCTGCAGAATTTACATGAGCAAAATATTGCCAAACAGATGTCAGAGTTTGCTGTGCTGGGCCATGCCAATACTGCATTCTTCTCCTATTTGCATATCACCTCATGTTATCTGGTATTATGCTAATTGATGCTATACACACATGCTCTCTGAGTTTAAAATAGTGTTATGACATTTTATCTTGAAATGTGGAAAACTTTATAAAGAAGCAGGCAGTTCCTGCTTCTTTATAAAAGATATAATATAAAGATAAATACTTCATAAAAGTATTTTCCATTGAATGCAAAAATGATTGACTTAAAATGAAGCTGCCATGCAGGACCGCTAGTTCTGGGCACACCAGGGACTGACCCAAAACTTGAGTCAGTTCTAAACAGCTTTAGTTACCATCTTGTTTGGAAATTATTACCTATTGTCTCCCTGATCAGCTCACAATCATGAAGTGAAATTAGCTGAAAAATCAAGCGAGGTTGCATACCAACAATGTGCTAATAATTTTGAGAAATGTTTATTCTGCTTTTGATTAGCGCATACAAAGTTTGCCTTGCTGTAAAATATGCTCAATGCATGTTGACTGAGCAATAAGATAAAATATCTCCATGATAGGAGAAGGGGGCTAGGTTTCCAGTGAAATGTTTGTGGGATTTGCAAGGAATGTCTGAAGCATTATAAAAAAAAGGTATGGTAAGGAGAGGAAGGAAGATGATTAAGAGAAAAGCATTATTTTTGACATAGTTTTGAGATTCACAGTTTCTACTGCTGGTGGCAGCATGTTAGGAAGATTCCTTGAAAATGATTGAAATGACTAGCTATTAACATTTGTCTTATGCAGAGAATATTTACTCCAACATTATTTTTCTGAGTTTTGGAAAGTTTATTGTTTGTATTAGTCATCAATAATCAATCATAAACCTAAATACACTTTTTTATGCACACAGGAACATTTCCAGAGAAAGATTGATTGGCCTGATCTTACTAATTTGAAAAGCACATGAACAAATATAACATTGAAATAACCACAGGAAATATTTGCAAAGGACAAGAATTGATCGAAGTCATGAGCAAAGGTTTTCTAAATGTCTATAATAAATATAGATCCAGGACCTTTTAAAACTGGAGTACAGCAAAAGAGTACAGGATAGGAAAACCAGTAGACTGAATTCATTGTCTCTAGCTTTAGAAATGAGCTTATAATTAAAAGGTTTTAGAGTAAAAAAAGTTATGTCAAACTGCATATTTACAGGTCACATTGATATTTTTCCACTAATTTGTAGCAAAAATGATTCCTTTGTATATGTGCGTACCTATACAAATACAGATTTATGAATATATATATATTTAAGCAGACATCTATCTATCTATATCAATCTATGCACACCTATTTGCCATTTTGGAAGAACAGCCTTTGGATTTCTGCAGAGATTTGAGAAAGTTGTTATCATAACTGAATTCCGTAACTTTGATGTAGACCCACACAAAATCTAGTCACCCATGTTTTACTCTCAAATAAAATTATTTAAAATAGAACAAATTTTTCAAATTTAAAAGGCAGCTCAAAATCCCACAAAATTAGAACATTAAGAGCTTATTTCCCAAAAAAGGAGATATAAATAACTGTTTTTTCCGTGTTAGAAGGCAGTAATTCAGAAAAGAAAATGTTTTGAACAAACTGAATTTAGATGTTCCATTGTTTCATATTTACTTATTTTTATTTATTTTTATTTCCCCCAACCCAGCCATTCAAGTTACAAGAAGTTTAAATTATTTTATTGAAATTTCATTGTCACTTTTCGTATATGAAAAACTGCTGGATAAAAAATGTGAGTTGATTCTCTGAGTAACTTGTGATTAATTATTTCAATATGGAATCAATTACTTTACCCTCAGATACACAGCCTCCTATTTTATAACTCCATCATTACCACCTTTTTCCATGACACCCATTTTGAAAAAAATATTATAATATGCTGGTCACACAAAGCAAGTAAAATATTAAAAATACCTGCTTTTGAAATTGAGATTTGAATGTTCCTTTAAACATTTGCAGACTTTGATTAGGAAGCAGCATCAGTAGTAGTAAAGTATGACATAACAAGCAAACAGTGTCACTTTTAATTATAAAGTAAAAATTCATATGTTGAGGGACAAGATAAGCATTCAATCAGCACAGTCAGTTAAACTTAGGTGATAGCACTGCCTGACCAGACAGAACATAAGGCTCTCATAACACAGAGAAATGGAAAAAATGTACTGGGCAAGGAGGATTATGTTTTGCAGATAGAGTCCCGATTTTGGTTTGTCTTGTAGCATGTGTGCCGATGTTGTTGTTTCTGACTTCTAAAAATAATTTATTCTATGTTTCTTTCTTTTCTATATCTTTCTTTCCTCTGACAACTCACTTTGACCATTGGCCAGTAGACATTAAAACAGTCTCTTTGCTATAATTAGCAATGCTCTGTGCCTGCTTTCCTTAAAATATTGACATAGCAGTGATTTATACTTTCTTTTTTTAATGTGGTAAAGACAGGAATCTGGAATTGTAAAGATATTTTTTTCAAGACTTGGCATACATTTGGCCCTGTCAGAACATCCATAAAATCTCAATCAGAACAATTCTTGGGTGCAATGTTGTTTGGTTAACCCTGAGTGAATATATTCATTTAACTGATAGGAGTGCTTCTTGATTATGGGGAAAGTTGTCAGCTACATTGTAGAACAATTGATTGGGTTCAGGTTGAGCACTCTGCCTCTGCACAAGCAGAATAAGGTCTTTTGGGTCAAATAATAATTTTTTAAAAAATTTATTTTTAAAATTGCATTCTGTCTGAGATATTGGATGAACTTTACACCCAAACTGTGTTCTGAATCCATGCCACACTCAGCTGAGGAAAAGCCTGTGGGTGAATACTGTGCTCAGTGATAACAGAAACTCTTAGACACCATAATGTGTTCTGAAGCCATCAAGGCATTGACAGTTCATAGCACTTTTAGTGCACTTTCTGTAATCTTTGTAGCAGCACTGAGTACATCGCTGACCTCCTTGTCAATCTGGGTACCATTTTGAAAAGGATAGAATTTAAGAACTAGATTTGGCATATAATTTTCTGTGAGAATTTTTTCCTTTTTCAGGAAAAAAAAAAGTATTTATTGGAGGAAAGAAGTATATCAAACAGGTTTTAATAAATCCCTGTCAAAATAAACCAAGGTCTTCATCTCTAAGGAGATATCTTTTGAATCCTACCTGGAAAACAAAGTGTGCACCATACTGAGAACAGACTTTGTGTTTGCAGCTTAGGGGCTTCTAAAGTTCCTCTCCACACAGATTTCTCTCCTTGTAGTTTCTGTACTTCAGGAGAAACTCTCAGAGATTTTTATTCTTGATACATATAGTGTATATATTGCTTTGAGTTGTGGGACCATCCCAGGAAAAGCCCACTTCAAGAATGAATAAGGATACTCTCAGTGAGTCTGAGAACATGGGTATTTGATAACATTTTATGACTCTCGATATTTTAATTGCCTTCATGTCAAAATTTTGCTGTAAGTCCTTTTCCTGGGCAATGTAGAGTACTTTAAAGTTTTTGCAACTTGGAATTAAAATTTCACATCTGAATTTTGAAAGAGAGTGACAAGTATTACCTTTTATCTCCTTAGCTTTCAAACTGTGCATTAACCAAGTTAACTAGATATCTCTGTCTTTTCATTAACATAATTTTGCTTAAAGCCCACAATATGTTCTGTAGATTCCTCCCGAAAAAAAACAGTTTTGGAGATTTTATTAGAAGAATTTAAGAAACCTCATTTTTGGAACTCTGATATCTGTCATGAAAATTTTGGGTTTCTGGTGATCAATGATGAGAAATATTTCCATAAATAGTTTGCTTCTTTGGAGGTTGAAGATATTTTTTCTGGTACCTCTAGAAAGTTTTGCCTGTAGGAAATCAACAGAACTGATCTGGCATGGTTTCACTGACCTAGCACATGAAAATCTCAAATAATAGTGATGAGCTTTTGCTCTTTTTAAAATATAATTCTTGAAAGGTCCTAATAATCTTCATCATGTTTTCCTTGTTCTTCGAAAGCGAAGGAAACCAGGATTGCACTCAGGAAGAAGGTGAAGTTACAGTGTGTTTTGTCCCTGTGCAGATAGACCTTCCAACGTCATGTATCAAATTCTTCCAAATCAATGTCTGAACCTTTTATTTTCTCCCCAGGGTTTGGCAGAAGTTACAGCAAAATATCTGGCTCAGAATCACTCTGGGTAAAACAAGTGATATGATCCTGGCTAGAGGAGATAGGGCGTACCTGCCTCTGTGTGATATTCGATACTCGGGTGGATATCCAGGGCTCTAGCTCTTGTTAGTTTTTGTATGAACAGCTTTCAGCAGAAGCCAGGATTATCACCCCTTATTTGCATATGATGAAGAGATTATAATTTTATTTCTGCAGGCCACTTTGTCACTTTAAGATTTTGACAGCCACATGGTGTCCTACTTCAGAAAACAGCACATCATAAAAATTATAGACCTTTGATAATCAGTGTGAAAACCAGGTAATTAAGTTGTTCCACTGGTAAAATGCCAGTGCCACTCACAGTTTCCAAGTCTTGGTTGAAGTATGTGCAATTGAAATTCTTGAGCCCTCTCTTTTTGAGAAATAATTTGTGCTTAATACAGTGATTCCTAGCCTCTACTAATGCAAAAAGATTTTCAACACTTTTTAAAAAATACTGCAAATGAAATTTATTTAAAACTTTGTGTACAACTTTTTTTTGTACTTTTATTAATTTTCTTCTTTTTTTTTTGTTTACATACAATACATGCGGAATTCAAGGGCTATTTTTCCTCATAATTTCAATACTTTCTAATATCTCAGGACTATGAAGGATCCAATTTGGGTAACACCACCCTGGAAGAAGGCACTCCCTCACAGTGATCATGAAAGTGATATCAACCTATGTTAAAATAGCACAGACATATAAATGGAAGCTTTTTCAGTTTAAGGGTGGGAACTTTAATAGGTTTTTTCCTTGCTGAATTTTTAGTTTCGAAACTCATTCTCCCTTCCGCCCCTGAAACAGCATGGATGTGTTTTGCCTTAGGGCGTGCTTGAAGGATCATGAAGTTGACTACTGGAAAAGTGGAATTTGCTTGAAAACCAAATTTTGTGGTGAGATTTTAATTTCACCCATCTCCATTTAAAAAAAAACAAACAAACCAGGATTTAATTGTTTCTTGCTTTATGCAGTAGAGGCTGATAAATTTGAATTATGCTTAATTGACAAAATCATGCAACACTTAAACTTGGGTTTGTTTTTTTTTTATTTTAATTGGCCTGTTATAAATATACAGACACATTTGTAATAAATGAATGCAAATATATATTTTCTCTATTTTTCACCTAAATAATAGGACAACTTTAAAATAAATGACACAGAAACCTCACATTCTGTCATTGTGAAATGCCATCAGAAATACTCCTGGAAACGCTTCTTAATTGTTCCTCAGCAGAATAGATTTACATAATTTCAATTGCAGATGGCATCTGATGCTTTTAGAGTACATGGTCAAAGCATGTTTCTTCAACTTGCATATAAATAGATGGTGATTTTTCATCACATTTCTATATGCAACATAACTGAGATAAAATGAGTGTAAGTGCAGTGAGAGGATATTTTTGACTGACCTCTTAAAGATGTCTGGTAGAAGGAAGCAAGAAGTTAGGTTTAGTGCAGCTTTGAGGATCATTTTTATAAGCTTGATAATTGCTGTCTGATTGTACGATTCAGTTTCAAGGTCTGTGTGGAGAGATGTTCCCTGCTTTTCTAGTCTAATCCACACTGAATGTTAGGGATAAAATATTGCATGGTGAGTTTATCAGCCAAGTTGCTGCTGTGGAACATTCCTATCCTGGGACTCATTTAGGATTTTCTCTTCACTATCCTGAGACACCATGACCACTGTGAAATTTCTCCTTTGTGCAACTCGCTGCTAGTGGCCATTGTTGCTGGTGTCACTTGATATTATTTAAGAAAAATAACGTAGAAAATGTAAATGTCTCACACAGAAAAGAAAAAAAACTGTGCCAGCTTTTCCCAAGGACTTCAGGTGTCACAAACCCATGAGCTATGTAGACATTTGTTTTTTCTGGAAAACATTCAAATAGTGGGAATCATAGAATCATAGAATGATTTGGGTTGGAAAGGACATTAAATATCATCTAGTTTGGACTCCCTGCCATGGCAGGAATGTCATTTACTCCCTCAGGTTGCTTAGGCTTCATCCAGTCTGGCCTTGAACATTTCCAGGGATGGGGCATCCACAACTTTTCTGGGCAACAAATTAAGAATGTCTCCTCCACAAAATAAACTCTTTGTGATGAGTCATGACCTAGATGAACGTAGGATATTTCTGTCTTGGTTCATGGAATTCCTGAGAAGACCCTGTGATCTTCCCCACCACGGTCACTATCTAAATTTCTTCAGTGGATTTCTTCTGCAATGTCCTCTTATTCCATATGTTTGTATTGCAAAGACTGGACATTTCCGTTGCATGGTGTTAATTGTTCACCTAAGTTGTGTGATTTTGTTTTCCTTTGTTCACTCTGGTGCATGTAAACAAAGATGAAATGGCTTGTTTCATGTGTAAGTATGAAATTATTTGCCTGATCATTAGTATAGGAGACTGAATTCTGACCTCTTGGACTAGTCAAGGACAGAAAACAACAACATATAAACTGGACAAAAGCTAAATAATCTAAAAATTCATACGAAATTACAGAGTAAAAATCTTCTTTTATTCCAAAAAATCTATGGAGTTTAAAAAATAAAACTGTTACTACATTTGGATGAGTGATTAAAAGTAAAACCAGTGCATGTTTTCTCATCATATTCACATTTATTTCTATATGTACTTCTAGTCCCGGCCTATGACACTTATTTAAAATCTGGACCTGAACTCCACAAAGATTTCTGAATAGACTTATTTCTGTATCTCTACAAGGCTTCACTGGACTATTCTGTGTTCAAAATGCTGCCTTAATAGAAGAAATTTCTGGACTGGGTCTCTTGCAGTGATAGCTGCAAGTCCCACATTTCACACTACATTGTCAGAAGGAATCATGTGAACATCTAGAGAAACTAATTAAAAATATCTTATTTTGTCACGGGGGCATATGCTAGAGGGTTTTTTTCAGGTTTGCCAAAACGGATGTTATATATACAGATTTAGTGCAGTTAGAATAATGGTAAAGGTTAATCCTATGCCATGACATGAACTGATCAAAATTTCATTAAAACTTCAGCGGGAGAATCTTTACCAGAACAAGGGGGGAATGCTCTTTTTATAAATAATATAAAAACTTAAATAGCAAAAAAAATAAAAGTCTTAAAATTGAAAAGTTTTAACACATTATTATGAAATACTATTTGTATGGCTTTTTTGTGTTTTGGGGAATGGTTTTGTTTGTTTGATGGATTGGGATTGTTTTTGAAAAGTCTAGTTTTCATTAGATCATCAGTAAAATACACGGACAGTTTCTCATCTGACTATCTTGGATTTCAAAATAGCTTATTTCAGGACTATTCACCTACATTTTTATTTTCTAGTTTAAGTGTTGTACCATTGTTGAATCTTGACATGGAAGAAAATAACATCTTTGCAGTTCTAAATGAAAACAAGACTATGAAAGCAAGACCAACTAAAAATGCAGCGACCTGTGCTTTTGATGTGTTTGGCATTTTATCGTGAACTTTTCATCCAGCCCAGAAAGAACAATGCTTAATTTTCTGATCCCAGATTGAATTTACAGCTCTGCCAGCCAGAAAATCATCTTTGGACTTGTAAACCATACACATTTGATCTGGAAGTCACTGAGACAGAACAAATACAGAATCTAACAATGTCATTCATTCAGAGTTACTTTTTGGCACATAATATCTGGCTTGAAAGAGGACATGCAAACCAATAAAAGTTCTTTCAAGCATATAAAGACCAGTTTTCCAAGTGAAAACCAGCATCATCTTTGTGTTGGTCCTTTGGCCATTTCCAGCTTTATTATGCACTCAACACAGTTATCAATACACAAAAATCTATGAAGAAACTTGCATTTAAAGGAGACACATTTACCTGGAATCAATATATTTTGTTCTTTTTGTCAAGTAGTCTAATTCAACTTTGTTTACAGTATTTTAGGCCTAGCAACACAGTCTTTGAAAGACAGCAGAACAGCAAGTAAAGGGAGAAGATGGGAATAGAGAAATGAAAAAGAAAGCATGCTATAGAACAGCTTACTTTGTGCTCATTATTGCTATCCTGTCAAAAAATGTGCAGAGCCCTCTGTCAGTGCATAGACCCTTTCCTCTTTGTTCTTTTTAATGATTTCTTAGAGAAGGTACATCTAAGTTCCTTATGTGCATCCTTCACTGACTGTGAATCAGAAGGTATGTGAGGATCCATTCATTTACATCATAATTCTGATGCCAACCTTTCCCGTTACCACAGAAACACAGCCCATGACCACGCTTTGTGTTAAAAAGGAAATATACGATACCATCAATGATGACAGCTCCCATGATTTAATCCTTGATTTTTGCCATAAAATCTGACCTTTACTTGATCTTACTGCTTTACTTGCACATTTGATTTTAAAACTGCTGATAGCTTGGCTTCATTTGCTTTCTCAGTCTGCTTAATACGAATTTACAAGGGTCGGAGTTTCCCAAATGCATCAGTTCTCTGTGGCTTTCGCTTGTTAAATAGAGTGTTGCATTTTTACCTACCTAGAAAAACAGTGTCTCTTATGCCTCTAATGCTCATCATAAATATCTTGTCTTTCATATCTGAAATATAATCCCTCTGGAATATTTTCTTTATAAGCCATTGTTCTTGTGTCTGCCTGGTTAGCAGTTTCTACATGTCAGACAAAGCACACACAGATCAAGTCCATTCTTAGCTGTCAGGGATGGTTATAGGTCACAGCCATCCGATATCTGTTTCTGATGATTTTTTATTTAACTTCTCCTCATGCTGAGAAATCTGATAAGTGAGTTATATTTGCTGTTTTACCTGCATTCCAACTTTTAGAGTTCAGGGAGCCTGGAATTTGTCAGTAAAGATCTGAACCCATGTATCACCCAGTGTTTGAAGGTTAGCAACATAAATCTTTCAATAAAAGAACAAAGGTCTACAAGCATGTTCACATTCCTTCAGCTTTCAGTGATAAGGAAGCCATTTTCAAAATAGCAATTAGGTCAAACAATGAAAATGCATTCTGTAATTTTGTCCCTCATAAAATAGAGCCAGCGTAGACTTGCATTTATACTCAGGATTAACTGATTAGTGTGTAAACCTTCTGATTTGCCTCTAAATGTGTTCCCTGTTCTGTTGCTAGTCTTTGTGGGAGTTTTTATTGTGTTGTTTTTTTTTTTCACCAGACTTGTCCTCTTTATGCTAACAGTTATTGCCTTTTTTTTTTATTTTTATTTCTCACGTTTATCTCCCATTTTACTTCAGGTATTTTTCATAATCTAATGGAAAGCAGAGTCCATTTGAGGCTACCAGTTTTAGATATAAATAAATTCCATAGAAAATTCTGTTGTCCTAGTTTAGGTACTAGGAGAAGACTGATGATGGTAATACAGGACTTTTCTATTACCCCTTTTAACTTCCAAATGCTTCACAACCAGGAAATTTTCAGAGATGGGAAAAGTGAAGGAGGGATAGTAGATTATGTGTTCAAGGCTAAAGAGAGGGATTATTGGTGAGCACGATGGAGTTTGTGTCCTTGGACCAGTTTTCTGTTCTTTTGTTCAGATGAACCTTTCCTTTATGGCAGCATCTTAGCTGAGATGTGCCTGGTTTTCATAGCCTTGATGCATTTCTTCCTACCAATGAGTTTCTGCTTTGACTGCTATGAACACTACTTCAGCTTGGCATAGGAATTGAATGTTTTTAAGCTGATCTGTGATACGAGAAACCTGGCATCCCTCAGTCTTAGACACAACCAAACATTGTTTATGTTTCTGGAAACTGAAGAAGCTTAAAGGGAACATACTTTGTAAGAAATTGCTTCTTTTTAAGAATACATTTCTTATGTCTCAGTCAGCAAGAACAAATTTTACTATGACAATTTTATCCCTGACCCCAGATTTGTCATTGACTTTCTAGGAATTGCGTCAAGACACTTCACTCAGATTTTCATCCTGCATAAAATTGCTGGATAATGATCATGAAGCAGCCTTTTACAGTACAATGATATACTTCTATTGTGTATTTCATCCAAAATTCAGTCTGTGTGGGCTTCTTCAGATTTGTTGGAACCATCTCTATATCAATTATACTTCATGTAAATGTCATCTAAATCTAAATGTTTATTAATGGAATTTTGGAGGGGGGACAAAAAGAAAAAATAATCCATGTCACTTCCATAGAGTAAGAGAGACTAGCCCTCCCTTCTTAAACAGAAAAAAATATTAGAATACCTTTTTTTTCTTGCTTGGTTTTGTTTTGTTTTCTTTTCTTTTTCAAAAATGCAAGAAAAGGCAATTGATTTATTTGAATGCTGCAGTTTCAGCTTCGGCCACAGTAATGGGCAAGCTGGGCTGCACCATAGGAAAATAAATAACAGGAGACAAAAATATGAATAGTTGGAAAAAAGCCCTGAGAGACAGAAATAAATGTAGAATACATGATTATGACATGTGCTAGCATCATCCTGACTGCAAATAAATGAGCTAATTTGCATGGGATTTTTATTTATGAATTCAAGAATGAGACTGAGCCATAGTAGGAGTGCAGCCAGGAATGCTCATGTTCCCTAAACTTCATGAGGGATCTGGAACACAACAATATTTAGTTGTGCCTATGTGGAAAACAAGGGGCAGTGGGATATATAGATTTTGGCGGAGATTTCTGAAAGCATAATATAAAAAAAAAAAATCCTCAGAAGGAGTTCAGAAGCCAGCTTCCAGGGATTCAGTCAACTCAGAATAAGCATTCAACACCATTAAAATGGTACAGTAAAGCCAAGGCAGCCATGGAGGCTTGGCAGATATACAGCAGTGGACTACAAGAGACTCATGCCCTTCTGGAGGGGCTGCTGGAAGCCAGAAACGTTATCTGAGGTACATCAAGCAGTCCTGGATACCTGTGTACCTGGGCAATTGAATGCTTCCTTTTGTCAATGCTCGCTAACTGCTGGTAGCTTCACATAGAAACACCATAGCAACTCTAAAGTGATCTGAAGAAGTGTGTTTAAAATATGTGTAACTTTTCAGGCAGGCAAATTACGCCCTTTGTTTCAGGGCTTCATACTAGCAGAGAACAGGACTAAATAGTAAGGAACTAGAACCTTACAGTAACTTGACAAATAAGTAAAAGAATAGCGAAAGATTTTTAAAAGTTAAACAAAAAGCACCAAGCCTGCAAGAACACTTTTAAAAACCCCTAACTGTAAAGCCCTAGCTTGTGAGCATAAGAGAAGCTGTAAAGCCTTCCAAATAAAACAGTTGAAAAGAGAATCCTTATCTTCATAATCTGATACCTGAAAGTGGTTAGAGCTGGAAGCACAATGCATGTGCCTTTAGAAACCAAAGCCTCCCCCTTTTCTGATAGTATTTACTCCATTTGTTAGTCCTATGAGGTCACAGAACACTAAACCTTAAACTGTGGTAGCCTGCTACTCATATGTGGAGTTGAAATTACACCAGCCTGGGAACAGAGCCAGGACTGCCAGGTGTATATTGCTTCAGGGGAGGCTGAAGATCTTGAATAAGATGCTTTTATTCTCCTAATTTTGATTTCTTGGGATTTAGGTAGATATCTCTGGAGAAAGAGCTGAATTCCCTTGGGATATCTTTTTAGGAGGAGAGAAACACTCCACAAGAAACACCACAGGAAAATTTCTGCCAAGGTAATCTGCCAAAGATTCCCTCCTTCTAAAGCTGCTAACATGAGCATACCTTTTAAGTATGCCAGCATGGTTTGGAAGGCATGTAAAGAATCTAAGCGAGCATATAAGCAGCTAATTTGAAGTGCACAGAGGCACTTTCCCTTGGGAATTATCTCAGCTCCTGAAATTTCATTCCAGTAATTACCAAGGCAAATCACAAAGATTTCCATTTACTAGTCTGGGGCTTCCTGAAATCCTCTAATTAAACCCCAGCAAGATGGTTTCAATAGAGCAGGGATTTGATTTTTTTTGTCATGCTCTTTTCTGTGCTTCCTTCCCCTCCACCACAGTCGTGTGGTCAGATGAACAGCTCTGGGTGAGATGGCACAATTCTAATGCCAGGAGGAAATGATCTGCCCTACAAAAGTAAGATGCTACCAGTTTTCTCCTTCAGTGTTCTGTGTTACGGGAATATTGTTTAATACAGTCAAAAACTGTCCTTACAATATGGAAAACAATAATATGGGGGTAAAACCATATAATACTCATACAGAACCTGACAACACTGCAATTTTTGATTTTTAAAAATTTTTTCTGATTATGCTAAATGCAATTTAGTTGCCAAAGGTTTTAAACTTTACTTTCTCCTTTCCTCTACTAGAATCTTTCCCAGAGCTTGACTGTCCATTGCATAGACGGGTGACTGTCTGCCCTCCACATTCCTTTTGTGGTGACAAAATCCAGAAAACCCTTTTTTCCTTGAGGGTGATTATTTCCATACAGCCCTTCTGACCACTGCTAGAAATTGGACACCTGGAAATGTAACTACACTAGGCAGCAGCTGAGACCAACAGGTGAGAAGTATTATAGAATGAGTTTTAAACCTGACTCTGCTGTGCATACTTGACTGAGCTCTGTTCAAACTACGGCCCGAAGAAAATCAGTGAAAATCAGACTCTTGTGGTTCTCCTGACAGCTTAAGGTTAGCTATTGCTATGTGGAGGTTTGTATACCAGCTTCAAGTTTCTGTTGAAAAGGAGAGGCCTTTTATGAGTGCACATCATGTTTAGGCTTTCACATTATCAGACTGCTCATCTTTCCATCAGAAAAAATGAAAGCATAGCACAATAAGGATATATGAGCCCTAAGGATGAAGGGGGGGTGGCTGCACAGGCAGATGTGCATTATCCTGTGCTGCTGTATGGCTGCATCATGTGAGCTGGAAGGGGTATAGCCTCGAAAGCACCCCAAATCCTTATGGTTGCTCTGTGCTTGCATAGCACTTAAGCAAAGGGCAAAAGAATAGTGAAGAAAATGAACGACATGGAAGCTTCTACATAAGAAAAGAGTGAAATTTAAAAAAAGAAAAAGAAATAATAGTTTGGAGATGAGCTAATTAGAGATTAATGCCAACATAAACCAACACAGAATGAGCAAGGCATTCAAAAATCAATAGGCAGAGTGCTGAACAGTGATCAGAGGTCAGTGTAGAAACAATAGATTTTAGTGGGTAGTCTTTGATCTGGAGACCTTTGGATTGCTTCTAAATATCTGCAGAACATCTTTATTAGAAATACAGTGATAATCCGTTTAACCAGGACCTATATATCTACTAGAAAGCCTTTAAGGTTCTGATACAAAACAAAACAAAACCAAAAAACAACAACAACAAAGCCCAAACACAAAAAACAAACAAACAAACAAACAAAACCACCAGAAAACCCACAAAAAACAAAAAATGAAAGCTAGTAACATCCAAAGATCAAGACATATTGAGATCCTTGCAATATTAGGTAATGGGGATATAGTAGTGGTGCACATCAAAGAGAAGCGATATGAAGGGATTTTAAACCAAGATAAACTTACTTGCCCTTTGTCATGAGACAAGAATAATGGGACAGTAGATGAAACTGAAAGGAAATAAATTCGAACGGATAAAAGGGAGGATTTTTTATACAATGCATAATTAATCAGTCAAACCCACTGCCATAAGATTTCACTGAGACATAGAGTTCAGAAAGAAAAACAGGCATCTATACAGAAAATAAGAACACGATAGATAAAATGAAAAAAAAAAATAAAGAGTACTGCTTTGTGGCACAAATCAAGCACTAGCTTAATGTAGAAGGCATTAAGAATACATGGCATAGGAAAGGTATGACCCACACAGAGGTTATTAGTATCCTTTATGAGACTGAACCATTGTCCTAAGCATGAAGGCAGATACTCTTATACCTTTTGATGTATTTTATTTATCAAACCTTCTAGGTTCATAACCTCCAGATCTACAAAACAGGGACTGTAAGGCACTCAGCAGATGTTAACAAGTAGAAAATATTTGGGCATAGAGTAAGGAAGAATTTGACAGGAAGAGGAACAGGGAAAGCCCAGACTTGATTGGCCTCATTCTTTCTGCAGTAGCAAGAGACTGCAAAAGACTGTGAATTTTAGCACAGCTGAAGTTTAGCTACTCTAGCCTTCTGTTTCTGCCTCAGTGGATTCTGCTTCCATCAGCATCAATGGGATTGGAATAAGGCTTTAGGGCAAGCATTTAGCATAGACTTAAAATCCACAGTTTTATTTAAGCAACTTCTCTGGGGGTATTGACTAGTAAATCTTTGAAAAAGCATTTTTAAAATGTCAGCTTTTCTTATATCACATGGTGGTACTTCCCTGTTTAAAAAATGATTATTCTAGTTCTGACTTGCAGGATGATGAATCACTGCGTGACACACCAGTGTGCTTTTAACACTGTTGTGTTTGCTGCATCAGGGGATGGTTGACTTGATCTGCAGAGGAGAAAGCCAGGCTGGAATGTTTACTCAAGAATAGATCTGAGGTTCAACAATACTTCTAAAGGTTTCATTATTTCCCATTTTTCTATTTTAGGACTCCAGTTGTGGCCTAAAATGGAGGATATTATCCTTGTGGATTAAGGTTATATTTAAGCACTTAACTTCTTCAAGGACCAGACATGCAATATAGGGAACCTGTGAACAGGGTTTGAGAAGATCCTAGACATGTGCTTGCAATAGCAGGAGGCAAGCAGCCAAACAGCTAAGTGGGTTCAGCCAGGCATGTCCAGCTTATGTTTGCAATATAGTGGGGTTGCAGGAGGCTGGTGCTAGAGCTGTAGCTATACGAAAAAGGAAGAATAATGTGCTGCATGGTGAAAAGGGAGGAAAGCAATATCTGGAGGGAGAAGAAGTACCAGCAGAACATCTGGAGCACTAACTAAGAGCATAAAGAGGTGCCTATGTGAATACCGGAAGCAACTGAATTACGATGCTCCCAGTGTTTGCTATCTCTTTTCTATCTTTAGACAAAAAAGAAGCCAGAGAAAACAGCAATCTTTTGAGCTCTCAGCTCCATTTTGCAAACCACATATAAGGAAAGTGAGCCATCCAAAATTTCAACCTGCTATGATTCATTCCTCTCTAATTTTGATTTATGACGATGTATCACAGTGTGCTTCATGATACCCAGTGTGAGAATAAGATGTCTAATCTGGAACACTTGGGTGGGTGGGTTGGCCAAATATTTTTTTAAAATAAGTTATATTCAAAATAATCTTAAGAAAGTAAGACATTTCAATCCATTCTTAAAAAACTTGCTTTCTTAGGGGATAAAAACATATAAATATACATATACAAACACATAACATCCCCACCCAGTATCAAGGCTTTAAGGTCCAGTTTGGCAAGCTATCAGCAAATTACCCTGGATTTCAAAAATTTTAGTCATGAAGAAGTCAATGCGTATACTTTAATGGTTTACTTGTGTACTTTAAATTAGACATAAACTTGCTGATTCAGCAGCAGAATGTTTCTTTTCCCTGAGCTGGCATTAATAACCATGTTTTGGATCATTGGCCTTCCCACCAACCACAAGTGTTTGTATCTCTTTCACGAGAGAAGCGAGGAGCTCTAAGTGCATCTGTAGCAATCTCAAATCCCAGAATAAGAAGCTAGAAGGGAGATAGGGTTTTGACCCCTCATCCTAGTTTCTCTTTCTAATACCACCCTTCCTTCTAATTGAAGCCTAGATGGATTGCACATCACTGAGTTCACAACAAAAGAGGAATACTGTGCTTCATACAGAATGAATGTCCTTTCAGGTGCTATCTCCTTTCAGAGATGTGTCTGCTTCTTCTGCTGACTACACTTTGAGCAGTTAAAAAAACAGAGTCTTCAAGTAGCAGTTTTTCCTCACTTGGGTAAATTTCCTCAGTCTTGGGTTTATTTAACTGTGCACAGTATTCTTCTATAATACTATACATTGCATTTAGAACACCTTGCAGGATGGGAGGGCTGAGTTTCTTTCCTCTTCTGTTGTTTCAAAAGTAAACAGGTTTTTCAGTATTTTCTGTGTTGTCTTGTATTGAAAACCATTCTTGCATTAATAGATTTAGAATAACTCTCTGTGTATGTATACCTTTGAGTAAATGTCTACGTGCACAGAAGCTCGCATATATGTATATGTAGAATTATTTCTGTGAACAGATACCTGTTTGATCAACGATGTTTCCCTTATTTTTCTTTTTATCTCTCTGAGCCATCAGTGACACATCAGGATATGACTAACAAGCTCCACACAGAGAAGCAGTATTTTATCTGTAGACTTATTTATCAAAGAAGTCTGTTCCTTGCAAACTGGTCACTGCAATCACAAAACAGCATTAGGCAGCATATACAATTAAAATATTTTTGTTGTTAGAATATATTTATCTGACTTTCCTAAGGGACTTGCAAGCAGCTCTTTTTTTTAACATTAGTCAAAATGTAATCACTCTCTGTTTCTATCCAAATGTGTATGTATTGTTCTTAGAGTATTTTTCACTGATAAAGAGCTTCTTAGAGATTTTCAATGCTTATCTTGCGATATGAAGAACCTGTTATTGTTCTATACTGAATAGTGGAGATAATACCCAATTTCCAAACTTTCAAGTGGAGCTTTGTCTTGTACTCAGTGAGTAGAATAAGATATACATGACAATGGGCATTTCACATACCTTTATCTACAATTTTTCCACCGAGTCACAAAGTTATACATAATACTTCTGGAGAGATGTGAAGAAGGGAGGGAGGAAGGGAGGAAGGGAGGGAGGGAGGAAGGAAAGGAAGGACGGAAGGAAGGAAGGAAGGAAGGAAGGAAGGAAGGAAGGAAGGAAGGAAGGAAGGAAGGAAGGAAGACTGAAATTAAAACCAACCAAACAGAACACCCCCACAAAAGTCAAATCTTTTCTTATTGCCTTTCCTACAGCTTCCAATAGTTATGAATGAGTAACTTATACTGAAATCAGAGGCTTCCATTTCAAAGAAAGCAGCATAACCAACATTCTTCTGTGCTCTTTCTAAGGCATCAGTGATCTTAAAAATAAAAAAAAAAATTCATTATCTGACAGTTGAAGTGCTAAAGCTTGGAATTTAGAAATGTCAGATGCAGTCCTGCTGGGAAGGAGGCAGAAAAGAGTCTGTCTGCATTCTTTCATAGCTTTATGGGTTCATGCTAGGTATGACTAGTTGGCATAGGAATTTCTACTCCCTTGACATCCCATAAAAATCATTGACATTGAAGAGTCTCTCACTGAAGTATGGTGATGTAGAGAAGTATTCATGAGGTATTGCAGCTTGTTTGCTACCTGAGTACACACCTTGGCCCACAGTGATTATTCTTAAAGCCTGTGAAACCAAAGCCTGATCATTCTGAGAGTATAGGACAGAGAGGACAATGAAGTATCAGTGAAGACCTTGGCACCCTTGCTGAGGATAAGGAAGTGACTTGGGACACAGATAATGACAATACAGACCTTTAGACTTGTGCCTGTTCCAAGTTCTGCTGGTTGGTGACTGAATTTAGCAATCTGTTCAGCGTTCTATGTGAAATTTTAGTGTTTAGTCTTCACCCAGTTTTTACACAGGCAGAAAAAAATTACTACCCTGTGTCCTGGTTGGTGATCACAGCAGGGAGGCTGAATCACAGAATCACAAAATGGCTGAGGTTGGAAGGCACCTCTGGAGGTTATTTGGTCCAACCCCCCTGCTCAGGCAGGGTGATCTAGAACCAGTTGCCCAGGAATGTGTCCAAACAGCTTTTAAATATCTCTTAAGTACGGAGATTCCACAACCTTTATGGGCAACCTGTTCTAGTGCATGGTCACCCTACAGTAAAAAAAAGTGTTGATATTAAGATGGACCCTCCTATGTTTCAGTTTCTGCCCACTGCCTCTGGTCCTGTCACTAGGTGCCACTGAAAACACTCTGTCCTCTTTGCACCCTCCCTTTGGGTATTTGTAGACACTGATAGATTGTAGACATTTGTAGCCTCTGAGTCTTCTGTTCTCCAAGCTGAACAATCCTAGCTCTCTCAGATTTTCCTCACAGTTAAAATGCTTCAGTCCCTTAATCTTTGTAGCTTTCCATTGGATTCCTTCAAGCATGTCCATGCCTCTCTTGTTCTGAGAAGCCCAGAACTGGACACAGTACTCCAGGTGTGGCCTCACCCGTGCTGAGCACAGAAGATTCCTCCCTCCCTTGACTTTCTAACACTTCTCCTAATGCAGCCCAGGAGAGCAGGACATATGACCATGAAGATTTGCTCAGGCTTCTCACTCACAACCCTGATCTTTTCTGAACAAGGATGCTGACAGTCCTGCATGCTGAAGCCCGGACTGCCATTGTCTGTTAGTTACACAGCCGTTCTGCTGGTAAACACAGAAAGTCAGTCTTTAGGCTTGTCAGTCTGCTGACAAGATCTGCTCAAATCTAGACTTTTTTCTTCCTTTTCAACACAGAGGCAGAACCTTGGCAATGACCATTCGCACAAGCCCTGTCTTGATATCCTCACCCCCACTGGGTTTGCACACAGGAAAGAGCAGGAATGGTGCCAAAATTAATCTGGCACAGCAGACAAAAACATTGTCCAAATGGTATTAGAGTAATTTTCATTCCTTCTATAATACCTCATAGTCTAAGGCACTTATATATTTAAAGCCAGAAGGTTTTACCACATGAAAAAAACCAGCCCAATGTAGAAAAATTATAGAGGAATTTTTCTGTGTTTCTATTTTTTATGTTTCGTAAGATATTTGATTAATTAGATTGAATGAGTTGTTTGGACATATCTAATCTGTAAAGATTATAAAATCAGAAGTATTTTTTAACTGTAATAATACCTATTCTGTTAGCCCTGGCACTTATGCCATTTGGTTTCCTGCTATAATCTCTTGATTTAAATTTTATGTATTTTATTTATCTGTGTATCTTTCATGTTTATACACAAAGCTTGCTGACTCAGCTAACACACTACCCAAAATGACGCAGTTCTGCAAAGTGATGAAAGCACAAAATTATTTCAGCCTGATCTGTAGCTCACATCCTAGTACAGAAACCATGCCTGATGAATTTTTCTCTCCCAGCGTAGCCCCTGGTAAACTAAACATCAGAAAATTGTTGGTGATTGCAATAAACTGGCTATATCTTCCAGTGAATCTTAAGCTTTCATCTAGTCTCACAACAAGTGGGTATGGATCAGATTTTCTAAAGGGTGCATTACCTAATGTTTAACAAAAGCAAAAAAAAAAAAAAAACCCAAACCATTGCTCATTTTACTGGCTATTCAGCACAGTATATAGCATAAACCTACTGTCCTAGTTTCAGCTGGAATAGAGTTCCTCTTCTTAGTACCTGGTACACTGCTGTGTTTTGGAATCATTATCAAAATAATGATAACCTGTTGATGTTTTGGCTGTTGCCCAGTAGTGCTTATTCTCTACATGAAGAACTTTCAGTGCCCATGCTCTGCCAGCCAGCAGGTTCACACAAAAGCTAGGAGGGAGCACCACCAGAACGGTAGACCTGAACTGGCCAAAGGGATATTCCATACCATGGAACGTCATGATCAGTATATAAACCAGGGGGAGCTGGCAGGGAGGGACCAGTCTGGCCATCAATGGTCAGCAGGTGGTGAGAAATTGTATTCGGCATCACTTGTGTTTCTTGGATTTTATCACTCTCTCCCTCTCCCTTTTTTTCAAACAATACAACATTAATAATAATATTTTATTTTTCTCAATAATGAAGCTGTTCTTATCTCAACCCAGGAAGATTATTTTCTTTTCTCTGATTCTCCTCCCCATCCCATCACAGGGCAGTGCAGTGAGTGAGCAGCTGCATGGTACTTAGCTGCAATCTGGGACTAAACACCTACTTTTCTGAGAAATTCCTATTTGCCAGGGGTGTGTAATCCCCAGAGTCTGAGAAAACAGAAATTATATCTTTTTTTCAAATCTTCTTTTTCCTTTAGGAAGGAATGTATGGTATTTTAAGTGTTGGACTTGATGACCCTTGTGGGTCCCTTCCAATTCAGAATATTCTGTGATTCTCTGATCTTACCTGTGTGATGGAAAACTAAAGCAGAAAAAACCCTAGACTCAGTAAATTTTGTAAATGACTGTATTAGGCAAAACAATCAATGACAAATATATTTTAACAGGGAACATCCATTTACCCACTTTCACCATGGTGTCATTGAACATCAAGCTGTTGCTTTACTCACTGTTCAGCATCACTCAAACATTTTCTGAGTATGTAAACTATCATTCAAAAAATCATAATCAAGATTTACAGATTATGTACCTAAAACTCAGCACAAGCATTTTAAATAATCAATTGGTATTTAATTAACACACAATTGCTGCCCTAATACTGAATCAAATCCTCTTAAAGTGTGTCCATAATTCCCACTAGAGTGGTAATGTCCTGAGAGTGGAAGAAATACCCTGCAATCATTAGAAGAGTATTGCAAATTATAGAGTTTTTGTCAAGAGATTAAGCACTTCCAGAATCTATTACACATGGAAGAAAAAGCACTTTAGAAGAGAAATGAATTATGGTACCTCCTTCCAATCCTTTAAAATACATTTTAGTGTTATATGCTCATTTGAATACACAGATTATCTCACCATTCTTTCCAACTAATGTACCTAAGACTTCTGCATTGTATTTTTTACCAAATATGGCACAGGAAACTGCTTAGGAAAAATGATGTAAACTCAATTTTTGTCAAGTTTGTTGCAGCTCATCTCCTGTGGAGACAGGCTGTGAGTGTTGGAGTTATTCAGCCTGGAGAAGGCACCAGGGTGACCTTACAGACACCTCCTAGTACCTGAGGGGGACTTACAAGAAGGCCAAAGAGGGACTTTTTACAAGGGCATGCATTGATATGATTAGGGGGAATGGCTTTAAACTGAAAGAGCGTAGGGTTAGATTAGATATTAAGAATAAATTCTTTATTATGAGGTTGGTAAGACACTGGAAGAGGTTGTCCAGAGAAGTCCTGGATGCCACATCCCTGGAAGTGTTCAGGGCCAGGTTGGATGGGGTTTTGAGCAACCTGGTCTAGTGGAAGATGCCCTGCCCATGGGCAGGTGGGTTGGAACTAGATGATCTTTAAGCTGCCTTCCAACCCAAATCATCCTATGATTGTATGTAAATGTAGAAAAAATATTAGCTGCCATGACCAAAAAAAACCCCCAACATTTTCAGGAGATATTTCTTTCATTTTTTCAAAGAGAAATGGTTGGAAGAGTCCTAATAAAAATCAATTCAGGGAACATGCCCTGTTTTTCTTTTGAAAGAAGTCAACCATTATCTTATAATTGGTTATTTAGTGAATGAAAGAAAGAATTATGATATACATAGACTAATTTTACCCAGCTTGTTACGCCACAGTCAGAATGCACAAAAAAGGACAGATTTAAGATGGAAATAATAGTCCTGAACTATTCTGTTGTGCTGAAGAAAGGATTTATCAAAGCCAGAATTGTAAGTCCAGCAGATCTCTTGACTAAGGGAAATGTCTGTATTCAGCTCAATACATGGTGGCACTTTTTGTGATGGCACCCAGCTTCTTCCAAGCTGTGGTTTCCCCACTGGGAATGTGATCCTTCATATTTAGTTGGCTTTTCACTAACTCTTTTTTTTTTTCTACCCCACAAGGAACTTCTGATTTTCCAATGCTTTATAAACCTAGCACTTATGATCTCCTGAGGCAAAGATTCTATGATCTAATTACTTACAATGTGCAAGAGTACTTCCATTTATTTAGTCTCACTGCCCAATCATTGTACACGATTAACTTCTAGTCTTGCTGCTGTATTACATTGGTCATACTTTTGTCTACTTTTGCATCTGCAATTTTAATTGCATGATTTCAGTGGGGGGCTGAATAACAGTTCTAAAAACTGATCTGCTCCAAAGCAAAAGATTTTGTACTAGCAAGGAGTATTGCATTTCGAAAGAGTAGAATATACATAGGCTAAATATTTGCAGTACTTCATGAAGTCAGTGGAATTCCAAGTTGCTGTTGCTGTTCCACAGGTCTCATACAGAGCAAAAACTCTTTTGTTACAGATTCTTATGATTTTGTGCTTGCAAATTTATCAGAAAAACCAGAAAAAAAATCTAGGTAAGTATCAAATTCAAAGGCATAATTCTGCCATACTTAAATCAAATATTTCTGCTACCAGATTTGGGATTCTTTTTAATGTGTTTTGTTTTGATTTGTTTCAGGGCTTTTTTGTAAAAAATGTTGTATAAATACATCTGTACCAGTATTTGTGCAATAGTTCTGTGCCCTTCCAGCTGACAGATGAATATTCTGTTTATTGAACTGCTGTGATTTTCACATATATTGCTTCTCAAACATATGCCTATGTGGAGATATATATCTGTATCCATATCCATATATATACATTTCTATATAAAGACATGTAATGCCTTCCCTTGTACTGATAAAAGTTGTGTTAAGGTCCATGAGTAAAAACCTGTCTGTAAGTGAAAAGCACCAAGGAGGATTATTCTCTGGAATTTTTAATCTGATATTCTGCCCATGTATACCCACCACAAAATTTCTTATTTTTCAATCTCATCTCCCACAGAAATAACATAGGGTGATGACCACATCTAAATAGTTGGAGCTCTTTGTGACCATCTAAATATTAGGGGCTCCTTAATTCTGACTATATTTTGCAGAAGAAGGTGTCTGACAGCTTCTTAGGTTTTCTAGAATTTTGTAAAAACAGATGTGGCCAAAGGAGGAAAATCCTAATGATTTTCTAACAGAAGATGCAGAAGGAAGTTGGGCATTATCAGACGTGGGACAACCAATCTGGGAGACAGGATACATGCCTGAACTACAGGAAAGATTCGGATGGAGCTTATTCTATCTTAAACTCCAAAGCTGCTCAAATGCACATGAATCTATTGAAAAATCGTGCTCCTCATTGCACTGGGACAGATATTATTGCCATGAAGGACTATTTAAAAAAATAAATATAATATATATGCTTTATATGTACACATATATATGCACAGACAATTAAGGACACATTCATGTGTATGCACAGAGGGAAACTTTGAGGCTTTATTCCCTGTTCATTTCATATTGCCATTAATTTTATGACTATTTGGAGCTCTTCAGTGAATCATTCTATTCTACATAATGATGGAATATTTTCATCTTGGAAACTGTTAATATGAAGGTTAACACATTGAAGAAGAAAACCATAACAGTAACATTAATAAAAGTAATATTTATTTTTTAAGAGCACAGCTGGCTACATAGAAGCCCAGATTTGATTAATGACTTTAACTTATTAGTCTCCTCAGCTTTATATTTTTTTCTATAATACATTTATGTTAGTTAATTGTATCAGCTATATTGTAAGTTCATTCCATCACTCAGCACTTTCTCTACTTAATAATTGATTTCTGAGATCTCTTTCTATTTATGTATATTTTCTTTGTCATTTAAACTCCATTCTACTTGACATGAAAACTCAACGAGGTAATCAGTCTTAGCTTGGAAGGGTATGTTAGATAATACGAATTTTGGACAGATGTACGGCTCATTAGGTAAAAAAAACTGTCTGGATTGCTAAGCCCGAACTGTGGTTGTTGGGGTGCACGATGTGCTGGAAGAGAGAGAGGCCCTGAGGGCCGGAGAGAGAGCCTCTTTCTTGGATCCAGAGGCAACCCTGGGAGTGCATCCAGGTCACCGGGGATGGGCTGAGAGAGAATTGTGGGTTTGTGGACAGTGCTGGACCTATGGGAAGTGATAATTGTAGTTTGTGACCTTAGAGGGTATTGTTTACTTCTTACCATAATAAGCAATGTGTGTGCACTATCCCAGGTGATTGGAGGACACTGAGGTGAATGTCTTTCCTGTTTATATGATGTGATATCGTGCTGGGTGCTGGTATTTAGGGAATATTTTCCTGCGCAATAACGGCTTTGGATTTCTCCATCTTGTGTGCGGAGTCGTGCCCCTGCGTGAATACTGCAGTGGTGGTGAATGGAGTTACATCCAGCTGGCAACTGGTAAAATGTGGTGTTCCCCAGGGTTCACTACTGGAGCCAGTTTGGTTTAATACTTTTGTCAATGACCCAGATGAGGGGATCGAGTGCACCTTCAGTCAATTTGTAGGTGACAACAGGTTGGGCAGGAGTGTTGATGTGCTGGAGGTCTGGAAGGCTCTGCAGAGGGATCTGGACAGGCTGGATCAATGGACTGAGGCCAATGATACAAGGGTCAACAAGGACAAATGCCACATCCTGCACCTGGGTCACAACAATCCCAGGCAGTGCCACAGGCTGGGGGAAGAGTGGGTGGAAAGCTGCTCCATGAGAAAGGACCTGGGTTGTCAAACTGTGGAACAGGCTGCCCAAGGAGGTGGTTGAACCACCATCCCTGAAGGTATTTAAAAGACATGTAGATGTGGCACTTGGTGACATGGTTTAGTGGTGGACTTAATAATGCTGAGTTGGTGGTTGGACTTGATGATCTTAGAGAGCCTTTCCAGCCTAAATGATTCTATGATGCCTTTGTGGAGTTTTGTGCTGAATTTGAGGCCTGAACAATTTAAAAAACTGATTTTTCTGATGTTATAAGATGAAATATCCATGCATTCTTTAACTGTTTTTTCTTTTAACGTAGGCACCTCTATACCACTTCATATTTTTTCTACTGTGCTGACTGTCTTCAAGTAGGTTTTAAGCAATGACTTTTAGCTGGAACATGCAACTATTTCATTCATCCTCTCTTGGGTGTGAATGCTTTATTTCTTTTATATGTATGATGTATTATACATCTTGACTCTTAAAGAGTAGGTCAGAAAGGGCATTGTGAATGCAGAGAAGTAGGTGAGGGTGGATCTGAGTCAGATCTTCTAAGGATTCTTCCTACAGTCTTGAATAAGCCCAGAAAAAAACCCCTCAAATTCTTCTTCTTCCCTTGAAATACAGATTGCTTTAATAGAATGTTTATTTTGTTTTGAGTACCACTTCCTGTACCCACCTTTTGTTATTCATTTTTTAAATGAAGTAATCCTAGAGCTTTATCTTTCTGGAAATCTTAAATATTTTATAGAAGGGGTACTTAGATATACTTGATGGCATCCCATGTTGCTTTAGCAGGATATAGATTTATTTAACTTTCTGCAGGATAATGTCATCTGTTTCAGAAGCAGCAGTTGCATGTGTATTTAAAATGTCATTTTTGTTGTCTCTTAGTCAGAAACTAGGCCACCTATTTTTTAATGACAATGAACTCGGCAACAGCACACTCTGTGAATAAGCATTGTGCTATTTTTGTTCAATTTATAAGATGGAAGTCAAGGAAAATGAGGCATTCGATGTTCACATAATGAGAGAAGCCACATGAAGGCTTTACTTTTTTTCTTTTCCTGTTGAATTCCATTGAACTAGATAAAACCTTTAGCCTCTGGAAAGTAAGAGAACTAATTAAGCTAAACCCAAAATTCTATGTTAGAGAAATAGACTAAAAAAATAAATACATCTACCTTGGCAAAATGGCAATGTTTGCATTTTTGTTGTAGTTTGCAAATAATAGTGATTTTCTGTAGATATGGTTTAAATGATCCAGTCTTTTCCTTCAATTAAAAGTTATCTTTTGATCAGTTGTCAAAGACTAACCGAATTACTAGGTCTAAAATTTCTATTTTACTCTGTTTTTTTACTAGGTTTATAACACTGAATCACGTAATTTCTGACAAATGTCAATGTCTTACAACCTGACCTAGATTTTGGCTCTTTTCCAGCACACATGGTCTAGTTTAGGAGTCATGTTAGAGAAAATCAGGTTCTGCACAGAGTATCCAGCCAAGTACACTACCTTATTCCCAACTGCTAAATGTTGACACTTTTTTATATGTATATCAGGTTACTGTTTAAAACAATGTCCTTGGGAATTATCAGCAAACTTTACTTTCTGTTATACACTAATATTATACACGGGAGCCAATTATTGAAAGTGTTATGAACAGATGGTGCACTAAAGAAAGAAGAAGCAGTATTCAATAATGGAACATAATGGGCCAGTAGACTACATAACAATGTTAAAAATCTTCCACCTTTTTGACACTTGAGGAATAAAATTTAGTTATTATTAGGGAATCTGTATTTGCATGGAAAAACACTGCTTTTCATTAAAATGCCTTCATTTTGGAACCTTTCTGTAACAGATCATTATTTTCCTGGCTTTAGAGCACAGTTATAGATGTCCACATGTATATGCAGGTGTTCATGATGAGCCCTTCCTGTTTTCTTCTCTTCATCTGCAGTTCTTTTAGCCAAGAGTTTATGATAAAAGAGCCAAAAAACTTCTACCAGAAAATTAGTTTCACTCCTAGGATTTTTTTTTTTTTATTTTAAAGTTACAAGAAAAATTAGCTGAGCCGGTCTTCACAGCCCTAAGTGGGCTAATTATCCCACTGAATTTTAATCCCTCTGAATGAAACTACTCAAAAAAAAAAAAAAAGTCACAGCTAGCTGATGGGGAATATACCCACTTTTGAACTCTGATTAATATATGTGCATTTTAGAAGACGTCATTCAGTAGTGTAACATCTCTGGAAGATAGGTGAATATTACCTGAGAGTCACCTGTCATTCAGACCACACATATCAGATACTTAGTGTGAAATACATCTCTTTCTTCATATTTTCCTTTAAGATCCATGTGACTTCCCACACTGCAGTATTAGGAAGCTACAGATTCTTATAATGTGGTATTTCTATTTCATTAACAGAAAATAAGGAATAAAGTCTTTAAGTTATCAGCATTCATAATGCCTTTGAGTCCCTGTTTAGGTACCTTTTGTATTTTCCAAAGGGCTGACTTTGAACCGATAACTTCGAAAGAGCTCAGAGGGAAGGAACAGACTTCCCTGAAGAGCTAGAAAAGCTATTCTCAAATATCTATCTCATAGATTATAAAGTGACTTTAAAGGACTGTTCGAATAAAATTAAGCATTTCCATTTTTTGATCAAAAATGTAGGACAGGAGAGAAATTATTAAAAACTATGATGGAAATTGAAGGAATGCCAATGTCTCTTACAGACTGACATTTTTGAGTCAGTTTTAGAATGGGAGTGGTATGAATAACCAGTTGATTTTATCCAAATCTATTCAGCTATGCAGAATTGCTAAAAATGCTTCCACCCAGCAAATACAAAGCTGCTCTGCTATAGCTGATTGTTTAGATTCAAGTTAAAATCTTAAATACAGAAAGCCTCTCTTAAACTCATGAACCTCTTAAACACATTTTGTTGTCTTTTATAATATGGTTACATATCTAATGCAGTATCAGTCCCCTCAGAATACACTTGATTTAAGATTATTTTAGTGTCTTCATAACCATAAAATGCTAATCCCTACAGCAGGGTTGAGTTTTTCATCTCTCATTGAGTAACACAGGGCTTTGAGAAACTGCTGCTATTCTTAGATATAGAAGCCACATACTGGTTATTAATTATGGTTAAGCCTCAGAAATTTCAATTTTGAATGAGAATCTTACTCATTAGATGTTTTACTGAACACGTCATTAAATAATTTAAACTAAATATTTGAGAATATTGTGAAATGTTAACACCTGAAACCTCTGGCTGGACTTGCCGCGTAATGTCCTTTCACTTTTCTGCTTTTCCCACTGTTGTGCTACAACGAGGTAAAAACCAGCTGTAATTGACCATCTCCCATCCTCCAGCCAACGTTTTGGCAGGTGCAGGCTGCCTGCAGGTGGTCTCTCTGGAGTCTATCAAGAAAGATGCTTAGCTTCTGGCATCTGTCATGGAGCAGAGCATGCTTTCCAAAGGAATCACTCAACTGATGTGGACCCTGCTCTTCACAGAACAACAAAGTCAATCTCTCAAGTGGCTTGTGGGGTACTTGATGATACATACTCAGGACCTCCAACTGTTACAAAATATTTTTCCAAGGCAGAATGAGAGCTCTAAACAAGAAAACTGGAGAAACAAAAGAATTTTTCCTTAAAAATCTCAGTGTTGTTGGTTGAAAGGTTTTTGTTTGTTTGTTTTTTTTTTAACTGAAACCTTTCTCTAAACATTCAAAAAACCCAAACATACTTGTAGCACTAGTACTAGCTCAGAATATATAATCTAACCAGTTTTGTGGCTTTGAAATGAAGAGTTAACAATTTATTTATGAATGAATAATTTTTGTTGAAGTAATATTGCATCTTCTAGCCCTGTTAATTTTGCAGTACACAATTCCCATTTATTATTATGTAAGTTTTTTTATTGATTTTATGAAAATAACTGTAACAAGAAAATTAATGAAAATTTTTTCTACAACATCTTAAAAACAAAATGAATGAAGAGAAGAAAACTTCTGCTGAGGTTTACTGGCTTTATTATTCTTCCATATGTATTATATATGAAAGGCAAACAAACAAATTGTCCATCAATTATTTTCTTCTCTGATGTGATACAACATAAAAATTTTCTTTTCACATGTCTTTCAAAAACATATTTTTTCTATCAGAGAAGAATTTTTTTCTTATAGCAGGAAATGTGTATTTTAGCTGAAGCACTTCTTTGTCCTATATTCTGAAAATCATATTTATATGGATCTGTGACTCTTTCTCTGGATCAGATCCAGAAAGAGAAAAAATTAGTTTTGTCTTGACACTAGTTAAAGCTTTTTAAGTGAGTAACACTCTGATTCTGCTGCAGAAAAATGAGAAGAGGAAAGCCAGAGAGTTTCTCATGATGATCTTTTCCTTCATGGGACCTTAATGTCCCTTGGAAATGAATGCAATGAACAGATAAAAATTCCCCCACAGAATATCCAGGTGGGAAACATATGCTTCATGCCACCTCTCCAAATCAAAATTAAGATCAGAGAGAAGTTGCAATGGAGTCTACTGGGAGATGAGTTCAGATCTGAAAAGATGGGCAGGAGTACATAAAATGTGCTGAGAGTATAAGGAAATTTCACACATATACAACCACAAAATTGGAGAAGTTTTGTTTTAATATATAATAAAATTGGAATTTGAATTTCAGAACATCACATTTACAAAATTTCTCACACAGGGAACAAAAGCATAAATGACAGAAAGTTGCTTCTGCAAATAAGTTTTTTTCATACTGTTTGCTAGTTTTGTAAATATATATTAACACCCACCTTAAGGTGCAACTATTGAGAAAATTCTAGAAATACACCCATAAAGTAACAATAAGCAAGATCATAATCAGGGCTTCTAACCAAAGTTTGTCTCTCAGAATTTTTTCACTGTAAAGAGGCCATTTCACTGAGACCATGTAGCTCTGCATTTAGAGGGTCACATATTATCTCAGTGGTTAAATATGCTTAAAGCATATCTGACAATAAAAATTCCATCAGTAGGAAAAATTAGTAGATTAATTTATATTTTTAAGAGTGAGAGAATGAAAAAGAATGGAAATTTAAAATATACATTTTTCATTTAGGTGCAAAGATTCTAAGTATTTTATTAATTTATTCCTCTTCTCCTGACCCACACTCCTCATCTGTTCTGATGTATCTTGTGTATTGCTATAATTTTAAGTTTATTGTAAGAGAAAGCAGGTCTCATAAAATAACTTATATCATATGGATAGTGGGGTTTTTTTAATATATTAAGTAACACATATTACATTAATCTTTTTTAAGTCCTTTCATCCTTGCCAGCTTTCATATACACTTAGCAGGAAAATCTCTGGGGCATTACACTAGTTGCCAACGAAAAAAGTGAGAAATTAGGCAAACAGCATAAACTGCATGAGAAGAGTGGAATTAATGTTGAATTTACATTTCCTCACAAACTCCATTTAGGGTATTTAAGATTACTGCACATGCATGACATAGAGAATGCAAATATATTTGAATATGAATGTATTTTTTTTCCATTAAAGTAATGACATACTGCATGATAGTCTTCTAATGCATGATTATTAATAATATTCGTGTTACTATTACTAATATTTTTTCAGGAAAAAATATTTCCAAGCTAAGAAAACATAAAAAAAAACTTCCCTGTGGAATAACCAGATCTTTGTGGCTGAAAGAGAACCTCTGCTTAGTCTTGCCTTGTTCTGCTGTATACAACAGCCTCAGTACCATAGTCATACCAGGAGTTCCACATAAACACTTTCTGAATGTTACTGTTGCTGGCTCCTTCCTTGTGGAAAAGAAGTAATAGCAAAACTTCTGTGAAATCAGGAGAAGCTATCTTAATCTAAAAAATGAAAATCACTCAGTTATTGAATAATACTTGTCTTAAAACCACTTCTCAAAGGAAGATTCTTCCACAGTGGTTTTATGAACAAATTTGAAATTTTACTTTCTCCAGACACAAATTTGATTTCCAGAGGGTGAGAATAGTTATGCGGAAAAGAGCTGTAATGTGTCATAGAAGGCACTGCCTTCTCTTCCCTTGTTTATTATGATTCCATCATTTTCTCTTGAACATTTCTATGTAGTTATTATGCACTGAGTTTTGCACTATATTATTCATTTGTTATGTTTTTATTTATTTGCCCACTTAGCAGGGTACAGATTGTGTGTGGGCATACATTCTTGCATTGTGACTGCACAGCTTGTTTGTGGAGGATTGTAGCTATCCCAGGACAAGCTCGTGGAGCCATTGGTACACAAGAACTGGCATTGTGCAAATGAGCCAGTTATAGCCCCAGCTCTGGGGAAGGTGTGAGAGAGTGTCCTGTCAGTGTGTCTGCTTCATTCTGCAGTTGGCTTATTTGAGAGAAGTGATGGAAATCTAGACCATCCTGCTAGCTGGCTCAACTTTTCTGGCCCTTTCTGGAAAATAGTTTGTGTTCTGATGGACAGCGTTTTTGTACCTGGGAGCCTGTGTGTGCATCATGTACCTCTTTCATGAATTGAGTTCTTCGCAGAGTAGTCTTGTGGAAATATCATGATTTTATACAAACAGGGAATTTTGAATGAGTTTTTTGAGGAGCCTCTCAAGGTTGCTAGTGCAGATTATACAGCCCATAATTTGTGCTCATATGAAATTTTGTTCTTTGTACTTCTGTGTATATTTACGAAGGGAAAGATTAAACTAACATGTGACTTAAGTGACAAAGTTTCTGCACCTCCTTTCCTTAGATTCATTGAATAGCCCTTCGATATTGAAACCACGTACATGAGGGAAATGCCTTTGGTAAAGATAATGGGAATCTTCAACCACTGGTCCTGAACTTCAAACCATGAACTCCTGATGAAGCAAGCTCCAAGAACGCAGGTGATTAAAATCTGTTGAAGAAATCAAGACAGCAATGCAGATATATATACACACACTAAATCACTTGAGGGATTTTATAGAGCAACCTGGGAAGTTCTGCTCTCTGACAGATTTGAAAGTCTTTCCTGAGACAGCGCTTTTACTTGAGAACATGCCTTACTGTATCTCACACTAGAGTGACAGGCTTGGTATACTAGGGGATAGAAATATAATCCTTTCTAATGGATGATAGTGCTCAAATCTCCTGACCTCCCAGGATAAAAATGAGAACAAATCTTAGATATTTTTGAATGATTCTGGTTCCTTCCTGTAAGAAAAGAGGTATCACAACAAGAAAAGTTACACTAAGGATAACAAGGATGATCAAAGGTATGACATGGCTTCTGTAAGAAGGGTGTTTAAACACAGCAGTCTGACCTGGAAGAGAAATGATGTAAGGTGGATATGGCAGAATGTCAGGAGTGTCAGGGAGAAGGCAAATAGGGAAAGATTGTTTACTGTCTCTTCTAATACAAGACGTAGGGGGCATCAGATGAGACAAGTATGTCTCAAGTTCTAAACAGAAAAGAAAAAAGGAGATACTTCTTCAAGTGTTGCTATCCATGGAATTCTTTGCCACAGAAAATTAGACATACTCTGAATTCAAGTAACTGAGTGTCACATTCATGAAGGAAAAAAAAAACAGTGACAGCTACACAACATGAGTAGTACCTTTCTACATGGTGTCCCTAACCACTATAGATTTGATGTACATTTTAAGGAGTGCCTTTGCAGGGATCGTTAGACATCTGTTATTGGCTATGTCAGGTACACAAAATTGGGATAACTGCTTCTTTGGTCTGATATGATATGACTTATGCTATTCCTGTAAATGTTTCTTGTTACAGAAAATTCTATTACCAAACTGTAATTCCTTGCTGATGTCCACAATTCCCATTAAGAATTACATCGCATTTGGAAACTGATTTCTTTGGCCACAGAGTTAGAAAGAACATCTGTGACTTCGGAGCCATGAAGTAGCTAGAGAAGTTTGCCTTTACACAAACATTATGCCAGGAAGAGGGGGGACTCTGTAAAGTGCCAGGGGCTGAGGGGAAAAAAAAACCCAAAACCATACAAGCAAACCAAGCCCCTCAGCATAGTCTATGATATCAAGCAAAAGTTAATAATACTGTATAGGTATGGAGTAGTTAACGATGGGACTATTTCAAGTAAAGAGCACATGATTGTCTCTGTGTGAGAAACCTGCTCACGCCTTGCATGTGCGTGTATGTGTGATGAGTTAAATTAAACCTGCAAGGGAGTAAAGGGACAACTGTTCCTAGTCACCTGTCAGTGAAAATGTCCTCAATATTTTATATATACAGCATGTGTCACAAAATGGACATATGCTTTCAGAAGTGTCTATACACCCATGAAAGATTTTCAAAAGCTAATCTGAAAGGAAACGGGACCGTTTCTTCTGAAAATGTCTCTCATAATATTCACCACAATATCTCTTTTTAAGAAACTACTACAAATATGCTTTTTGCTTTAATGCACACCAAAGTGATATAAAATAGGGTTATTTTCATTTTTTGAGAGATAAGTAGCAGTTTTGTAAAAGGATATGTTGTCTGTCTTTTTTAATATTAAGACAGCTATCAGTCTCTGGTATAGACTACACATTTCTGAATAACTTTCAGAATTGGTGACAGAACACAATGAATTGTCCTTGTTTATTCTTTTGGTTGATTAAGCTTACAGTTTCATAACATCTTTTGTCTGGTTAACTTTGAATGGGTTTTTGATTAGTAGGGGAAATAATCCATGTATTAGTCCTTTAGGTCTCCCTGAAATTGCCTGTGATTTCACTCTCTAAGTAATCCATAAGAATGTTAACTAAGAAGGAGTGAGTGAGTAGGGGTAACTGTCATTATTTACGTTTAGGACCTTTTTATAAAGAATACCTGTCCAGTATTACTGTCGAGTTATGGTCTCATTTCTGAATCAATAAATAATGTTTGCTGCTTTCTTCTAATAAGCAAACACTGAAAGGAGAGAAAATTATAGTGATAGCCAAATTCAATTCATCAGACCAACACAAAACAATTAAGTTATGTCAATTTCATAAACTGGGATCACATTAGACTGCTACATAAACAGCTTTATCCTTTATGCTTTGAAGGTGTTATTACTCTTAAAACATTTCAAGCTATTATTACAGGAAAATATGAGACAATGACTAATAGCATGCATTTTTGTTGCAATTATGTCCAAACTGAAGCAGATTAATACAAGGGAAAAATCACTATTATGTCCACATGTACACTTAGTATAATAAGCATGAAAAAAAAAAGAACAAGACCTTATTTCTGACTTCCAAACAATATTTTAATAAAGTTGGTGCATTATTTTATTGGTCATCTCTTGACTTCTACTTCATTTTCGGCATCCTGTGATGTTAAAGACACAGTTAATGAGCAGTTAATCAGCTGTCAGTAATATATTTGTTACAATTTTCAGATAATTGCATTTAGAGTGATTCTGTCTAGAATATGAAGCAGGTATTAACAATGTTGTCCTTTACTTCAAGTAGCTAAGGTTTTTGTCTGGAAGATGAATGCATCTGCTCTTCGTTTGACAGAAACACAAAGCTTTCAGCTTCTAGAGTATCCTGTCAGCTATCACTCTTCTCACTTTAAATCAAGTCATTTTACCCTATATCATTGGCATATTAACAATAATTAATTCTATGCTATATTTGGAAACAGTTTAATGCTGATTCATTAATGAGTCTGATACTCAGTTTGTTGTGTTGTTTTAAACTTTACAACAATTAGCAGAGCACATGCACCTAAAAGAGTGGTTCTCTGTGAATTCTTTTCATGTCTACTTGTCTGTCCTTGACGATACTGTGAAACTTTAAAGATGGATAAATAATGCTACCAAGTGAAAATATATTGATTTAAGTCCATCAGGATCTTGTACACAAAGAACACTGCTGGATAGAATCAAACCACTCCACTTATGGTGAGCTAATAAAGAAAAATTCCCCTCTTTACTTTTTCGTATTAGAATGGACATATGTACTGCTGATATTGCAGATTTGTCCATTATTTATGTGTAGGCATCAGAAAATCATGAACTAAAATAAAGAATGAAAAACTAATGTAAAGCATGTTCTTCAAGAATAGGAAGGATAACTGATTGAAATCTTTTTTGCACACAGTAAAAACATACATATCCATTCTGATGTACAGCTTATTAATTTTAAAATGGAGTTTTGGACTTGAAAAAATTTTATTGAGTGTTTTAGTGAAAGTTTTCAACTGCAAGACAATTGAATTGACACAAACTCTCAAATACGTAAACATTTAATTTCAAAGGTTTTAAAAGCAACATATCTGTACTTTCCCAGTACAGGTAGAGTATATAGTTCACTGCAACAGCAGTATCACAGTTAGCTCTTGCAGTGGAAGTTATGTGCACACAGATAATTAGCTTCACAAGTTATTTAAACCCTGAAGAAGGAGCACTGCACTGACATGGTTGGACTTGTTCTTAAAACTCCTTCAGAAGCATCCCTGGGATAGACTTATCCTCTATTCAAACTCTACATTTTAGTGAGAAACTTCACTGTCTAATTAAAAGGGATAAAATCAACCTAAAAGTAACGTTTTTTTCTCTTTTGAACTTTCTTCTCGCATGTTTGATTCAGAGGAAAAAAAAAAGAGAAAACTAATCTATATTAACCTACAATCATAGATTCCACTTCTAGGTTTTTGTTTTAGAATTGTGAGGGGAAAATGCCAAATAACTATAAATGTAAACCCTAGTCACTTGGCACTAATACAAATATTCTCCAAGATAATCCATCCTTGGGCCTCAAGTAGCTTTCGGTCTAGAAGGAAAGTATGAATATTGGTCATTCAGACTGGTATTAGAAGGGTGTCAAGTTCAAGCAGTTGGAGAGTTTTCTATTGAAGATGGACTAAGTCACACACAAGGTAGGTAGGTGTTCCTGATGGCAGAAATAGGAATGAAATGTAGATTGAAACCTAAATTTCATCACAGGACCTTGAAGGAAGGACAAGAGTCTGCAAGATGACTTGCTGAAGAGCCAGTGGAGGGTTTCAAGGAGGGAGCTACCATAGTCTGTCTAATCGCCAGCTAAGCTAATTTTTAATGGGCTAGAAAGAAGAGCAGTGCTAATGCCTAGACCTAAGCTGCATTCATATTTGCTGGATAAACCCAATACTTCATAATCGTTTCCTGAATCTTCTTTTATTATTCCCTGAATCTTCTTCTAGCTATTCTCTTTGCACAAAAGGGCTATTCCTTTCATGGTTAAAGTCTGACAGTAATGCACTGGAACACATCAGCATGAAATATAGGGGTTTATTTTTATACATTCTTGATCATATTTTTAAAGAATAGATACTGAAACCACTTTAGGGCATAACTGAAGAGACCTTTTAAAATGTCTCTGCTGGCCTTATTGTGCTGATGAGCGTGATAGTGAAACTGGCCTTGCTGATATAATAGTGTCTTTGCTAGGCTGTAAACAATGGCTTTAATCAGGATCCTAAATGCTTTACAGACAAAATTGTTCTTTCAGGGTTTCCTGATTTTATGGAGTCAGAGGGAGAGTTCTGCTTTTGCTCCCATTGTGTAATTCTCCCCACCTTCAATGTCTTCTTATCCTTATAAATCTTGACAACTAAAGACAATTGCTTAAACTACTTTCAGTGCACTGACAGCTGTTAATATTATAGATTACTGTAAGTTGTAAGTAATGTTTTTGCTCTGTCTTATTGAAATGGAAAGAAAAGATGTTCTAAGAAATTCCTCTTGGGAACAGATTTCATTCAGTTTCTGAAACATGCACATGAAAAAAGCAGAGGTGCATCTTCGTACTCAAACCCCTCTCATCTTCTAAAATGTTATGTGCACTGGGGAACTGATGATTAATAAACACTGCACCAACATCTCCACAACAAAAGTACTGATTACGATATTGGGATACAACAGTAAACCAGAAGGGAAACAAGCATTTATAAAGACAGTGAAAAGACCTTTCCAGCCCTTTCAGTTGATGTGGGTTTCCTCAGCTTCACTCCCAGGCTCAACTTTACTCCTCCACTGCAGATACCTCTCCTCACTGCTTTGTTGTCACCATAGGTTACACTCCTTCCCTTCAGGGAGACATGGAATTTTGTGGTCAAGGCATAGTGATTTAGCTCATTTGGCCTCTCATTTTCACCCTTTTCTTGTGCTTCAGGTTGGTCCTCCATGGGTCACTGTTCCTTTGGGGGAGTGGAGTGTCAACACCGTAAAACTTGGTGTCCCCCTCTATTCTCTTCTTTTCCCTACCCCTCTCTGTCCCCAGTATTTTCTGCCCTTTCTTAAACACACTTCCACAGCGGCACCACCATCTTGGCTTGCTGGGTTGCCAAGTGAATCCATCTGGAACTGGCTGTGTCTGGCACACGGCAGCCTGGTCTGCTCATGGAGGTCACCTCTGCAGCTCACCACTTCCAGCACCTGGGCAATGCCACCAAGACAATTTGCACATAAATTTACAACTCTACATTGCATGACACGTTTGCACATTGCAGGAGGTCTTTGCCAACAGAGCCAAGGGAGTGAACATTCTTTCTTTATTTTAGACCATGATTTTCTGATGCTTACAGGGTGACACTCAGTTTGCTGCCCGAGCACAACAAAGTATAAGTATACCACAGTCAATCACCTGAACCACTTGGGGAAGGATTTTGATATTTCAAAGTATGGCTTTAATACTTACCAGTGAAATAAAGTGAAGAAGTCAACTGGGTTTTTTTATTAGATTTATCTTAATATGAATAAGATTACTTTTTTGTTTGGTTTGGTTTGGGTTTTTTATATTACTTTGTAATATTCTACAGCATACAAAAGAATCAGTGAAATGAAAAGTCATTTAAGCCAAATAATAAACACTTCATCTACAAAATGTAGAAATGGAGCATGTTCTTCTCTTCTGGAAGGCACTTCTACATATTTGAAGTGTTTTGATAGATTATGACTGCACAGAGCTTTCTTAAGGGACTCCTCTTACATGTTCCCCTTTGAAATGCAGTCTATTTCCAGTGACAAATAGAGATCAGATCTATAGCTTTACCAGCTCATTTTTGTTCTTGTAAGGGGAGGTTCCAAAAACCAAAATTGCTACCTGTGCAGCATGCCTGCAGCCTGGATTTGTGCAAAACTTTTTCAAGGATTCTTCCTCTCCCACTCAGACGAGTCAAAAAAGAGGACAGGAATTAGGATGGTCATACCAGTATATCTATGGCTTGCTATACCTGTAAAAGAAACTCCAAACTTACTGTGGCCCTCAGGCAGTTCTTAGTGCAGTAATATATTATAGAAGAAGCAGCTATAGCCCTTAATACCTTCTTCACTGATACTTTCCATGAGAAATATATTTTTACTGCAGTATGTCCAGGGTTAGCAAGAGTCCTTAAATATTTTAAGGAATCATAGAATCATTTAGGTTGGAAAAGACTTTTCAGATCATTGAGTCCAGCCATAAACCTAACACAAAATCCTCCAGTTGGCATTGAGGTTTGTCTGTGTTATCCCTTCAGGGACAGCTGCTTAAGGAAACATTATGAAATGCAGGTAAAGGGCAAGTGCTTCCGGAGCTTGGTGTATAAGTTTGCTCAGGTGAGGGTGATTTATGAACTCCTGAATGTTGTTGTTCCTCATTTAGGAATTGGTTTTGACAGACAACCAATATCACCCAATGACCCATCTACCCATGTATGCAGTATTTCAGTGTCTCACCTCCTTAGGACATGTATTAAACATCATTTCTAAGGTGGATAAAAAAAGTCTACTTCTTTCCCTCACCAAAATAACCTCCAAGTTGAAGAAAGGTGTGTGAAGCTCAGCAAAATAGTTATAACCATATGCTTACCTCCTTGTATAGCCCTATCTAACAAAAGTAAGCCTGAATATTTCCGTGGCCTTTCCACTGCCAATCACTGAGCAAAACAGTGTCTCATAACTCTATATAAAATTCAGATGTCTGAACAGATAGAAGGGGATACATGCCAGTCATTCCTCACAGAGTCTGTCAGCTACACTCTGCCTGCCTGTACTCATTCTGATCATAAAATGAGGTAGCTCTAGTGTGGTCTCCTGTTTACCCAAGTTGCATTTTCTAGATACAGTGTCCTGTGAGCTGTGGATTCCTGGAAAGAAGCAGCTCATATACTTGCCTATTGTGCAGTCTACATGCAGGAGCACAGAGCGGTTGTACACTTTTTCTAACACTCACCCTACCCATAGGTAGGGTGGAATAATTTCTAGGTGCCCTGCCAGTGTTTGCAAGTGTGGATTGTTCAATGCTCTCTCTTTTTAATTAAGGAAAGTCAAACTGAATAAATCGAGATTTTTCATCAGGCTTAACAGTTGCTTATCAGTCATAATATTTTGGATATATTTTTTAGGAAATACGAAAGCCAAAAAAACCCTGCAAAATCCAAACCTGCAACCCACCATATAGTTCTTTGTATGGTGGGAAGAATGAAATGTCACACTGGGATATGAATTCCAATATAAAGCTTTTATGCATGTGAAATGCAAACTTGGAGGGTTTTTACTGGCAGAGTATTTCTATTCCAAATGTAAAATGTAGGCATATTTAAGGTTCAATAATATGGAATCATATTTTTAGTAAAAGCAAAAAGGTTAGTTTACTGATTTCCATATAGAATATATGCAGGCTATTTTCAAACTGAGATTAGGCACAGTTTACCTTTTGCTGACGGTTACTGTTTCCCCACGAGCTAGAATAGACAGGAATGCCATTCCTATGCTAATTGGACAAGAAGACACATTTTCACAGCAGTGTATCATGAAATATTTGTATCTTATATTTAATATATGCTTTTCCCCAGTTACTAAAAGGTGCGTCCAGTTATGTTCATAAATGCCTCTGTTAGTCCTGATACCATATACATGTGATGTAGACTAGGGAAAATATACAATAATTTGAAAAAAATAAAAACTCTTAATGTAATTCTGTCAATGTCTCAAAAAGGTTGATAAGGCATTTCTGCAGTTTGCTGATGCTTTATGTGTTTACCAATAGGAATCAGCAAGGTGCCCAGAAAATGATTCTTACTTGACAGCTTTTTTTTATTCCCTGTCCTCATATTTTTTGTTTAATAGCATATGTAAACTCAAAGGTTGGTAGCGCAAAATAATCAGATTGGACCAATTATTAGGGCAATGATGAAGACACTAAAATAATCATATCAAGTAAAATCTAATGAGATGTTGGCACCTTGTAACAACCAGCAGCTATAGCAAACAAACCAAATCTGAAAAAAACAAGAGAGGAAGATGCATTACTGTGTCCCAAAGATATCTTACTGATTTGATCTATAGTGTATCTGACCACATGCATAATAAATGCCTTCACAAGAACAAGGTAGGACAGTGCCATTGGAGCTATGCCCTTGTATCTCAGTTAAAGACACAGACACAGCCTTTAGCTTCATAATGCTTCTACTTATTCTCCACACAGAAATGTTCCAGCTCTGTTTTCTGAAGTTTGATATAAAAAATAAGCACTGAGAGGATGCATGAAAGAAGAGACCAATCCCGTCTTATTAAATGGCTCTTATCTTCCATCTGTTTTTTTTCCTACTATAGAAGCTTTAGAAAACACAAACAATAGAAAATAATATAAATCAGATAACTCAATTCACGAGAGCTCAGAACCAAGGAGAGAACTCCATTAACTAAAGAAAATCAAGCACTTTATGTGTGTTAAACACCCAAAAGGATGATTCCAGTGTCACAAATTTATTTTTATGGTTAGGAAATGTACACTGATCCAGTACCAACGTAACAGATGAATTAATATCTGTAGCTCCCCAACTATTGCAAGCTAATTTTCCCTTTTCTTAAATGAAGCCTTTACAGACTTGTGGCTTTGAGCAGCTGGTACAATTGAGTTGTGTGTGTCCAGCAGGTCTCTGACAGGTGATACTATAAAGCCAATTAACTAGATAAAAAAAAAAAAAGGTTCCACCTTTCCCTTCCAGCTTCTTGTCTCACTCACTCAGGTTTGGCTTCAAAGTGTGCTGGCTGGTTCACAAAAGCACCAGTCTTGTGGAGTGCTGTAAAACCAGAGCAGAACTAGATGCCATTCATTTTCTTAGTGATGCATAATTGCACAGTGTGAGTGTTATGATTCATTATTGAGAGATACCTCTGTTCAAATTAAGGTGCAAACAACTCCATATGCCAAAGTCAATAATATGGATTTTATTTAACAGTAAACGTGAGGTAGAGAGGTAGAAAGAAATAGAAAAGATGGGGGATGGGGAGAAGGGGAGAGAGAGAGAGAAGGAGGGGCAAGGAGGGAGGGAGGGGCAAGGAGGGAAGGGGAGAGAGAGGGACAGAGAGAAGGGGAGGGAGAGGGAAAGGGAGAGGGAGGGCTGTCCATTGGTTCTTCTTGACCCTGCTCTTCTCAGAGGTGAGGTTCCAGAAGTCATTCTTTTCAGTATTTATATATTTTAGCAAACAAAGGAATGCTCATTGCCTACACGGTTCTTTTAGTTTCTTGGTTAAATGATTCCCTTGCTTCTAATGCTAATTAGTCACATGATCATTCTTTCTCTTCTTTTGAGTCAGTGGGTTTTTTGAGTTGGTAGGTTGTGATCTCCCCCTGCTGGATTTACCTTTTACCCAGTCCAAGCTGATTTCAGCACAGGGGCTGAGTAGGCTTTTTGTGTGGCCCATCATTCTTTATGTCCACTATCAGTGATGCATTCTTCTCCCCAACTTTGTTAACCTCTCCCAAGCTCTCGGACAACAGTATCACCTTTATGTTATCTCAAGTTCCAGCTGTGGTGGCTTAACTCACAGTCTAAATTCCGGGTATCTACGAAGGCATATTCAGGAGGGGGTTTGGTGGTAACAGATTCCATCTGTCCCATAATTTGGGGTGATCTTTGCCTGACTGGTGATATGCGTATGAGCAGCTGCTTCTTTATCCAGTTTGCCGCAATGGGAATTTTTGTCAGGATGCACTACCCAGGATGTGCCATCCAGATCTTGCCATGGATGGTATCGCCGTACTTGGTGGCGGGATTGTTTTTTGGAGGGGTGGTGAGGGTGGGAGCCTTTTCAGGGACCTTTGTATATTTGTTTGTGGTTTTTTTTCTTTCTTTTTTTATTTTTCCTTGGGTTTTTTCACCCTCACTCTGGTAAAAAAACCCAGAAATAATATAATGAGATTTCCCCCAAAATTGGATCTCAATATTTTTCTGGAATGTGTAATTTAAAATTCTGAATTTTACACAAAAAAAATGAGAAATGAGCATGCTTCACTGTTCCTTTTCTCATTTCAATCTATTTTATAGAAGATTCAATACTCGATGGAGACAGTCTGAAAAATAGGATAAACCTCATTCATCATTAATTTCCAAGTGTTGCAGTTAGACCTCTAAAAATCTCAGATGTATCTCATGAACAAAGATATACCTTCTAAGATCAAGTTCTGATCTTGCTAACTTTGCTGATTTTGATCCTACTGTTTTCAAAAGGAAAGCCTCTCATCTTGCCAAGTGGACACACCCTTGTAGATGCATCTTCAAATGGAAACAAATTAATAAATCACAAGGTTGTAAAATGAATTACATGGAAGCAGCCAGATAAAAAACTTAGTGAGGGGGGAATTTACAATGCGTGGTGCTGGGCACAGAAAGACAGAAAGACATAGCTTATTCCTTGTTGGCTTTTTGATAACTTCAAGAGCTAAAAAGAAGAAAACTGTTTCTAATGAAGTTGTCACATTTTCTAGAAGCACACCTAAAGCAGTGTATTTTTAAAACAGAAAATTCTCAATCCTAAGTGGTTGTTACAGTCACAATAAATGCTGGATAATTCTGCCACAAAGGACAGACAACAGTGTGGGATTCTCTGAGTATTTCAAGGTATAATTTGCCTAAGAAGTCATCACCTCTGTAGTCAGCAGCTGGAAGAGGAATTTGGGAACAATCAAGAAAGCATCTGTGTCTGAGACTGTAAACCAAGACATGTCCTTTCCAGACCACATTTCAAACAGGAACCTTCTCAATATCCTGTTTTTCCTCTCACCACTGGCTTGTGGCACCTGGACCTCTGCTGACCTGCAATTATAGCTTTTTACTCTGTTTTTGCACAAGTGCAAATGACCGCATAAGCTTGTGGTGGACCACAGCCTTGGTATTTCATGGAAAGAACATTCCGATGCTCCACAGCTTCTTGTCCCTTGAGAATTCAAAGCTGTCCATGGAAGTAAGCACACAATATAAGAGTTCATTTATCTACAGGAAAAGGGAAAATATTTACCCGTTCTATTAGAATAACATTGTGCTTTTTTCAGAGTTGGTGTGATGTGTCTTATTATTCATCTTTTTGATGCCTTCTTCCCATATTTTCATATCAACTCCAAACTCTTATATTCCCCCCTACCATTTTTTCTCTAAAGACTGTAATAATTTCTAGGACAAGTGGCCATATTAAATTCATATGCCTTTTACTATATCCTGCAATCACATACATTATGGGTCACTCAAGGTGAGTCAGCAAATAGAATTTGCCATGAAGCTGTTTACATATGTATGTATACAAATGACAAATGCAGAATGCAATGTCAAAAAGCAAGGAAATGCAATCAAGAGTTTATATAGTGGCATTACCAGTCAAGTGGAAAAATGCCTCTGTAAAACAATGAAGTCACCCTGAATCTGTCAGTTAAAAACAATTTCCAGTGTGATTACTACTAATATTATATGTAGAAAAGCAGTACCTATACAAGCAACAATTTATTTTAGAGTTGCTATTTGTTGATATTGAAAAGAACAATATTTCCCTCTTGCTTGCCTTTCTCCTTGAAAGTACTTTCTTTTTATAAGGAAGTGCAATGTGAATTGGAATAGATACAAGCCCTGGGTTTGAATTGAATTATTTCTTGATTTTTCTTTTAGGGCATGACCTGTAATCCCATAATGTTGTGCATGCCTATAAGTTTAGGTTTTTAACCAGAGGAACTATGATATCTATTTTAGGTTCCCAGTGCTCTTTGATCATTTTTTTGTGCACTTTGTATTGCTGAGTACCCCACCGTGGTACCACCTGCATCCCAAATTTTTTTTGCCATGAAAAAAGAGTATTAAAAAAAAAGTTGTGGTTCAACAAACTCCAAATACTGTTTAAGATTCTAGGAATAAATTATATGCAGAATATAAATGTTTGAGAGAAATAGGTGAAAGCAAGAAAAAGCTTTCTGCAAGTCACTTGTGGTCCTGTTTCTTCTGCGTCCCTTTTGGGGTGCCCATACACCCATCTGCACACAGTCAAGCCATTATATTGGGGGTTTGGCAATGCTCACTCCAAAAGCATGTAAAATGGACAGAGCAGCACCTTCTGCAAGGACAGAGCCGCAAAGGGAGGGACAGGACTGGGACCAAGATGCACAGGGTTCATCCAAGAGGCACAGTCTGTCCAGAACTGTTGCTATAAATGTATTTCCATTGCACAAGGCAGTGTAGCAGTTGAACAAAGCTGAAGGTCAGTTTCCTACTTCTAATCTAACTGCAGCAATTTGGAGCTTAAAATGGTCTAATTTATCTTGTTTTTAATAACTACAGAAAATTTTCCAGCTAAGAAGCAGAAAGGAGCTTGAAGAACAATCCCATTCTTCTCAGCTAACTGTTTAGGGAATATTCCAGGGTCAGCTCCTGTGGTCACGATAATTTGGCATATACTAGCCTGACTAAAAAGAAAAAGAACACTAGCTGTGATATCTGCACTTGGAATGCACAATCTTTCACAACAAAAGTCAAATAAAAAAACCTACAACAACAACAAAAAACCCCATTCCAACTAAAAACAAGAAAAAAGTTCCAAACGTTACATTGATCACTCAAGGAAACACTTGAAAGGATTCATGATGCATTATAAATATTTTCTTTTTAGTTTAGAAAGGAACTAACTTTCTGATTTTGCATTATGCCAAGACTGAAATTTTTCACATTCTAATTTTTTCCTTAGAAATCTTAATATAAATATTTTTTTCTAGAGAGGGTAGTGTTTATTTGAGGGCAGTTTCTAGTGAATTGCAGGTCTTGTGTATGTTAAACAGTAAAAAGGTGTTTTGAATGGTTTTATCCTTTCTAAACACTGAGTATCTTTGTCTAAATAAATATTCCCAGAAGTAAATACCAGTGATCTACAGTACATCTACAAAATCCAGTCATGCTTTTTCTCTCATAATCTTATTGCTGGTGCTTTGGTGCATGCTGCCAGTGTACTGCGCACAAACACTTGGTGAGAACAAACTTTTTATCAATAAACTCACCTGACATCATGATCTAAACTGACTGGACCCTGATTTTGAAGTTAGAGGTTTTGAGTGGCATGTGCAACTGAGTTCAGGAACTTCAAAAATTTAAATCTTCAGAAACATTCCACCAATATTTTATGAACATAAATAAAAGTCGTTGAAACCCTTAAAAGTATTGATGGGATTTTCAAGTACATCTGAAAGGAACTAAACTCATTTATACCTTTGGCACTCAGCTGGATTTCTGTTTCCTAAGTCTTGGCTATCATATTCTGCCCATGACTCTTACTCATGAGGCTTAAAATTCATAAGTTTACAGGAGCATAATGGCTTTCAAGTGCAGAAGGACACACCGCATCTACTGGAAACTTCCACATGACCATTGCCATAGAACTTCATCCGTTTATTCCTTTCTATGCAAACTACTTATATTTCACTAGCATATGGCTATCTACTACATTTTAGAAGAGATCAAGTGATGGCACTTGGCACCTTTCCTAGACAGTGTATTTAGGTAATGTAATTTCATTACTCTGTCACAGATTGTTTAAAAACAAAAAGTGTTTCGTTGAAGTTTGAAGTAGTCTAGCTTTAATTATCAGATGCTTCCAGCAACTGCTTTCTCTATGAGATCACAGCCTTCCATTTTAGATTTTTTATTGCTATGAAGAACATACAGTATATATGCAATGTGAGTAATGTGCTCTTTCTTTTGTTAAGAGAAAGATCATCTTGTCACTCAGAGGTATTTCTTTGTCCAGTTTCTACATCACTTTTGCTGCTCTTCTAAGCTTTCTTCTTTTTTCAAACTGTAGGCAGCCAAGTTAAAGAAACCCATCTAGTATCAGTCTTGACAATGTCACATATAGTGATATACCTCTGTACTGGGAAATGATCCTCTATTAAAATGCAGTGATTTTCTATGAAGCCTTTTGCCCCCTTACTATGCAAATGAAAACAAATTCAATCTGTAATAAATAGGGAGTTTGTTAGTTGCTGTAAGTGAAATGAATTATAAGAGGTAATACTTAGCCTAGAAAAGTGAACTTAGTTTGTGTCTCCAGGACTAATAAATATTGTCCTGCTAATCTGCAATGTGTGTAGATAGCACAGTAATGTTGTTGTGACACTAGGTGTTTTGATACTTGTCTAATTAACTTACAAAAACATGACAACCATGGTAATGTTGTCAGTGCTGATGTAATACGAGTGCTTAGGTTACTCCCAAAATAAGGGAAAGTACATGACCGTGGCTTTTGTATGAATACATTAATAAATTATTTAAAAAACAGCATTTTGAGCAGTGTTTCTCTGGAGCTTTTTCTATAAGACAAGATCTATTATATCTGTCACTTATATTTCTGCCAAACCATGAACATGTGAAAGAAATTACTGCTAGGTTTTGTTCTAACGAAAGAACTTCTCCAGACTTTTGCAGTATGCGACAGTTAATTCACATCTTGTCTAGTTTTCTGCTGTACAAATGTTCAACACCCCAGAAATAACTTCAAATGTCAACTAACTACTGGTATGGACAAGCTTATAAAAAGAACAGGTGTATAACTGTCCATGCCTCACTTGACAGTCAACCCCAAGGATTTCATTGGCCTGATTTTTCTCAGCCTCCCACAGGCAGTTCGTGTTGAATTATTTTAGCTATAGAACCATAGAATCATAGAATCATAGAATCATAGAATGGCTCAGGTTGGAATGTACCTTAAAGATCATCTAGTTCCAACCCTGGCAGCAACACCTTCCACTGGACCAGGTTGCTCAAAACCCCATCCCACCTGGCCTTATTCTGCTCGGAATTCAAGAGTATTTTTTTGTACAGTTCTAGTTTTCTAGGATAGAGTTGTAAATTTTGGAGATATAGATCCTATTTCAGGGTCTCTGTGAAACTGTTTCCTTGACTATATTAGGACTCATTTAATGACAAGGTCTGATGCAGTCAACAGTTTCAATTACTTGGAATGAATACTTATCCACCTTTATTTGATACAGTACAAATCTATATGTCATTTGAAAATGCAGTGATTTGATATTTATTTCCAGACCACTGAGAGGAACATTGAACAAGGTCAGGTCTAATACTAATGACTGCAAAACGTTTGCTAGCAACATCCTTGCTCACGGGTGGTTCCACTTCACTAGCTACTTTGAGAACAGTTAGTTAGCCAATGTTTAATCCATTTAATACTAGCTTTATCGATATTATGGAGAGTTCATTTATGTATTGGAAATTCGTTGATAAAAAGACAAATTCTTTACAGAAATCTTAACTGTCTTATATTCATACATCAAGCAGGAAAACATCAGTAAACTCATAGAACTCCAATTCTTTGGAAAACAGAATTCCCCAGAGTTATAACTTCAATAGGAGTGATAATCTCTACTTAGAGTAAATTGTGTAAATAAGCATCCATGGACAGCATAGGTTTGTTGAATCCATTTTTCAGTAATATGTGTGACAGAATTTCACAAGGGAACACTGTGATGCCATTATAATTTTCTTCCTTCAATTTTATAAATCTTCTCTAGCTGAAAAAAGGGTCTGCCAGTTAAAAATCATCATAAGCCTTCCCTACACATGTGTTAGTTATGGCTGAAAATAAAACTATGAAAAAAAATGAAATCAAGACATTGGAAATGAATCTAACAAACCCAGATCATGTAAACTGTAAGAGACTTTACTAGAAAAATTGATCTTCCAGTGAAGTCAGCTTTGTAAATCTACTTCATTAGGTTTCTGGTTTGACTTCTTTTTCCCCCCCAGTGGTAAGAGTCTATCGGCATTAAAGAAAGTAATCTAGGATTGCTGTTCACTTTCTCCAGCCTTTGTGGTGTGACAATTAGGTATCTGGCTAGACTTTCAGGTACCAACTAAAGAGAAATCCTAAAATGAATCAACTTCTGAATCTCTCTCTTCAATTTACAAGAGGCACATAAGTGATTAAATGTTTAAGTCTGTAAAGGTAACCCCTATTCCTTAGTATTCATTGCTACAACTGCTTCTAAAGTGTTCCAGAGAGATTCCTAAAAGCAGAATGTGCATTATTGCTTCATATTATGTTAAAATACGTCTCAAAAATAGCTGTCAGTCATAAGACAGGTGACAAGGTGGAGTAAATAGTGACCCTATAAATAGAGACACATATATCTTAGTTGAATTTGTGCAATTTAGTGAGAAGATCATTCCTATCCACTCAGGTTTCTAGATGCAGAAGTAAAGTTTTAATTCAGTACTTAAGCCAAAGCATGCATAGAATTAAATATAAAAATAAAAAAAAATAGGAAAGAAAAGAAAAAAATATTTCCCAAGTGAACATTTTGCATCTACAATGAATAGCAGCCGTGTCACTGAATGTTTCCAGATTTTTTCCAGGTAAAACATGTGCACTTGCTGCTAGGTAGCATGATAATGAACTTTATTTCCAGAAAGACTGAAGATCAAAGGGATCCAGGCTGGTCTAGTGAGCTTGGTGGTGGAGCTGTCAGTTGAAAGACATTTTCTTTCATATCTATTACCACAGAAAAGCTGAGACTGTCTTGGATTGCAGCTTCTTGAAAAGAAAATTGGAAAGTTGCATTCCTGTGCCACTGCTTTTCTACCCCGAGCCTGTTGGGCTATCCTTAGGACAATCACTGATTTGTTTCTGTCCATGGATTAGCACTTTAATCAAGCAAAAATGGAGAAACACATTTCACTGTGTTTCAGATTCCAATGTGGGGGCAGAAGATGAGCATTTGAACTGGGAAAAAGTAAGTGACTGACTACAAGCATAAGTAATTCTTGTGTCAAGGCTTTGACAAGTCATTTGTTGGAAAACCTATTTTACTGATTGCAGTCTACACTTAATAGATGTTCCATCCAGGGATGTGTCAGCTCCCTTGCAGCATACCAATTAATGGCAGTCACTGGTGGCAAAAGTAGCTCTTTTAATCTTATTTAAAAAAATGGCATACAATATAATTTCCTTTGTGGAAATGTCTGAATGCGTTTTATCTGCTGAAGAAAGAACAACACCACACTTGAACAAGCTAGACAAAAACCTGCCAACCTCCCTGTGCCTTTTGACTAGCTATCTTTTGCTTTCTATTAGTGTTCACAGTTTTTAAATCTGATCAATTACGAAGCAGTTTGGGTGCTTGTGTCCCTCCTATTCACACTTTTATACTACTAGTGGTTTAAATTTAATTGAATTTTGCCTTGACAACCCTTGAAATATTTCACATGAAAGTCATAGATCCTTAAATAGAATGCTTCAGTCTGTCAGACAGAGGCTTTTTCTTACTCTTCTTGATTTTTAATTACATGCATGAAAATCAGATATAATGGTTTAACTTTGATCTAGAATTTAGACACCTACTGTACTTGCACTGTTGCTAGAAAAACATATGCTGCAATCCCATCTAACCCTCTCAGTATGTGGAATGGCTTAGATTTTGATTCCTCTCATTTCCTCAGACACCACACCTACAATAAGAACCTTGGAATAGAAATTCTTCAACTCACCTCTGAGATGACCTTTTACAGAAAAAAATAGCGTACTGTGCCAGCAATTGCATTCAAAACTTCAATGAGTAGATCACACCCTTGGTTTGGCTAGCAAGCATTTATTTTTCTTGTTCAGGCTGATGTTCAAGGGACTCAACATCTCTGTCCTTGGAGATGTTCAAGATACGACTGGGCAAGACTGAGCAACCTGATCTCATTCAGAGTACTCTGAGCAGGGGATTGGACTAGGTGGCCTGTAATCCAAATGAGTCTATAATTACTAAATTATTTGGAAGATACTTTGACCTCTAAAATCTAGCAGTGAAACAAGTATGGTGATTGGTGCTACATTTCTTTGACACTCTGGAGTCTTTTTGTTTGGTGAAATTATCCTTTATTTGAGGTCAACTAAGTTTATAACCAGATATTACAGCAGTGGCTTTTAACCACACAGCTTCAGTCACTTCTGAAATGTTAGCTCAGACATCTGACCTAAAGCTTCCCAAGTGTATCAAGCTAACACTGGAAGAACGTAAACATATACTCATCATCAGAGACATACTAAACTTGGAGTATTTAAAAAAATTCAATGTTAAAAAATATGAAACCAAGGGATTTGCATTTGTGTGTAAAGAATGTTTATAATAATGTATTTCGTGTAATCTATAGTTAAAGAGACAGAGTCCACTATTTGGTAAACATGTATTTAGTTTTCATAGAATTGTAGAATATCCTGAGTTAGAAGGATCCACAAGGACCATTTGGCCCAGCACAGGACAACCCCAAGAATTACATCGTGTGCCTGAGAGCATTGTCCAAACACTTCAGGAACTCTGGCAGACTTGGTGCTGTGACCACTTCCCCAGGGAGCCTGTTCCAGTGCTCCGCAGGGGTGAATAATCGTCTCCTAATATCTAAATCTGAACCTCTGCCAGCACAGAGGAGTTACAGAGTTTATATGCCATTGATAGAGTTTGTTCCATAATGAAGGACCTGAATAAAGATACTGGTTAGAGACCTGATTTTAATTTTTTTGTGTTTGAGCAGTTATTTTGATCAGTGTTGAATCACCATGCAATCTACAATACTTGAAGTCACTCGTTACGTGCTCTGTCTCTCTTCGAAGTGAAAGCAACACTACTTCACGGGAGAGCAAGGTTCCATTTGAGGGATAAATATTTGTATACTATTAAGGAAACATAACTTAATTGAATGAATATTAAGATCTTCTTAAACATGTAAAGAAGGGGAACCAACTTTTTTCACAACTCCATGTTCTTTCACAAGTAGCTGAGGAGTCTCGTTCACTTTCCATGGTGAGTAGAAGCAACTGACACTTTCTCAGGGGTCTTCTGTAAGGGAGCTTATGAGACAGAAGGAGTGGGCTTCTGGCTTGGCTTTTTTTATAAATATTCAGAAATAAGGCTGAAAATATCGAGGTATTGCTATGAGCACTGGTCCTCTACATGAGGAAACAATAATGATGGTGGAAATGGGCCTCCCAAACTATCTGAAGAATGCATGGGTCTCTGACATAAGCCAAAAAGATAAATCAGCATGTCCAGGGAGATTCAGAACATACCTATTCATTTACAGGCACAGAAATTTCTGAACAAGGTTAATACGCTAAAGCCTGGTTTGCTAAAAGAAAGAGACAGGAGGAAAAAAAGAATAAAACATGAATTATTGTAGGCTTTCTGGCCATATTAATTATTTTTGGGGTTTCCAAGAACACATTTCCCTCTCCCAAAGCATTTTCGATTATGTCAGTGTATAATGGAAGTGATAGAAATTTCTGGAGTGAGCTTTTCAGATTTGTGATTCTTTTAATGGATCTGTAAAACAACCTGATTCACATTTCCCTTATACTTACCATAAACTTAATAATGTCTTGATAAATTAAACAACAAGTAGGCATGTAGCTATAACAGCAGAAAATTACATGAACTGCTGACTACATGCTCCCAGAGGGTGGTATTCTCTTAAATATAGAGAGGAAGGAATATAATATTCTTTGCTTTATAATGCAATACATGTAATATGTATAATAGACATACACATATTTAAAAACATAGACAATATATGCATAGATGCTTCTTCATGTTTTATACAGATATATATTACATACTCATATACATATGTATGTATCTATATAACAATATAAAATAATGTATTATAACAAAATATTGCAAACAATATAATTTATATTACAATCTAATATCTAATAAAATATATTTAATAGAAATATAGAACAGCACATAAAATACTTTATACATATATAACACACACACATACACACACACATATATATGTACAGCTATTGGAAGTCTGCAATTGCTTTTTATGATCCCCAAAGCCGGTGGAGGTCATAAAAGGAAATTGCAGGTAACTATAATCCCCATGAGCTCAAGGTCTGTAAGCTGCAACCTCTTTGTGAAAATCTGTTATTCCAGGGAGCTTACTTCCATGCTGTGTAAAGCCAGTTCACGCTGAAGAGTGTACTGCATGTGGAAATGAACTGGAGAGCACAGGGCTACAACTTCCCTCTGAAAAGAAACAGCGTTTCAATTATCTCAAAATATTTTGAGAATGTCTCTAAGTAATAAGAAAAATAAAGTCTATGACAATGAGATATTGGAAACATTCTTTAGGGGTTTTTTTACAGATACCAAAGTTCTAGAGGAAATTGGAAATGCAGAGAACAAGATTGTTTTTACCTATTCTGATTTGTTCTTTTTTTTTTTTTAAATGCACTTGTAGTGACCTTGAGCATACTTTCTCTGAACACATACAACACAATCTGATCCACAAAACTGAAATATTTAAACAACTAATATTGAATGTGAAATTTCTAGATGTCTGGGGCAGGTGGGATATTATAAAAATATGCTCCATTCTGGATGCATCCTCCTAATGGCTGCAGAAGACATCTGATCACTTCCATGAAGAGCCACTACGTTCAATTCCAAACACTCCAAACACTGCATATAAGCCACAGACAATCTCAGATTTTCTTAACTTTACACACTGTGAACATCTTGATTGACTTTGCAGAACCATTCCCAGCCCATAAAGTGAGGCACGTGCACAAAAACTTGGCAGGATTTGTGCTTAAGGCATCCAGTTTCCATTGTGCCCTGTAGAAGACTGATGGAGGAGCTAATTTGACTGATGCCAGCATCATTTTTGCTAAAAGTATGCACCCTAATGACTGCAAAACATGATGTGACTATTCCAGAACTCTTGAAAATACATTTGAGGAGTGAGAACAGCAGATTTCTCATTTGCATACTGTATATGTTCTTCAGTGGGTAGCTACCAATGGCTTTTTGCTGCTCTACTAGCCTTTTCAATATGTAAAATGTTGAATATGGGTGAACTGCCATTTCCTGCTTTAATTGGCACATGGATAGACTGTTTCTCTCTAGTAGTTTCAGAGGACTGTTATGAGTCTGAGTTGAGTAAAACTGGTGTAGATATTTAAGTAAATGCAGAAATTGCTAGCACCATCTATTGGTAAAAATGTAAAAATTTAAAACTATTTTCACAAAACATGCATGTACTCGAATTAGAGACTGATTGAACAAATGAGTGCTCTTGTTTTAATTATTTTAAATGCCATTAAAATATATGTAAATATATCTTTTTTTAGACAGACATTTTGTCTAGGGTTTGCATCTTACTGAAGACACTTATTAGTTTAAAAATGTTCACTGTTTAGTATAGAGTTCGTTGAGTCTCTGAAAACATCTGTCTTTCCCTTTCCTCGGAAAGGCTAACCAAGCTGGGAAATTGGGCAGAATCTTGGCTATAACATAGGTTTAAAAAAGTAGTTAAATCACAGTGTTACACTACAGAGAGCTTAGTGGACTTGACTAATATTTATATTTTATTATTCAAATGTGTTCATTTTCTGCAACAAAGACAACAGCAGACATCAAGTATGGAAGAAGCTCACTACCTGTAGGAACCAAGGAAAGAATTTTTGAGCAATAGTTGGCTTGAAGCTGAAGAAAGCATTGTAGCAACCTAACCATCTAGCCCATACATGAATGAACTCATGCTCTTCCTGTTTTCACCCACTGACTCAACAGCTTCAGTAAAAAAACTGAATGAAGGACTTGACAGGACTGACAGGTAAGACACATGTTGATCTGCTCTGAATATGATGGTACATTGACTTCTATGTGATGTTTGAGGAAGGCAGACACACGAAGCACAACATGTTTCAAATGAGGTTTCTAATGGATAAAGCAGATTTTCAGAAAAATACCTGAAGACCATTGATAATGTTGTATGTCTGAACATTTCTTCATGTACTGCTTCCTCTGGTTCATGACCTCAGAACCTTTTATTTTTAAATCAAGTCTGACTGCTCAAAAAATTTAGTATTGTGAAAACTAAATAAAAAATTACTGTAAATATGGTAGAATATCCACAGCTAGGTTTTTTTTATGCTTATGTTTTACAAAACAGCATACAGAGGTCATACACAAGCTGATGTCTAGTGGTAATATTATGAGGGATTTGATGGCACTGACTTTTTTCTTTCTGCTATATGTTCTACTTCTGCATGAACTGTTCTATGTTTCCCTATTTTGGCCACTTTTAAATTCACCCTGGTAAAGTCACTTTCAGAAAGCAATTCTTCCCTTACGGGACTGCCAAAATAACTGGTAGGGCCCCAAGCTGAGGCTAAAGATAATATTTGAATTGTTTTTCTGAGGTATTTAATTTTGTCTGAAATTCTGATTGAAGGTCAAGATGCATGGGAGCATAGAAGTACTCAGAGTAAGTTTTTAATATATTGCCAGTTATAGTAATCACCAGGGAAGCCAAGGCAAGAAGATATTCTGATACCAAGCAGAACAATGAGTGGAATGCATTCATTTCTTCACCTTGAATGTATCTCAGCAGTTCTTTCCTTTCCTCAAGAAAATAATTCCAAAGACTCTAATTTAGGAATTATTAGGTGAAAAGTTACAGAAGATTTTTACAAGTGGCACATTACATCATGGAAGATATCCAAGGGGTCTTAAAGGATGTGTTGAATTAAGGAATAAGGGAGGTTCTGAGTAGTGTCTCAGCTCCTGTTCCCTTCCATGGAAGTCTTGCTGCAGCTTCCCCCACTGCTGCACGGAGTACAGCGTATGGGGACTGGACCACCTTAATCAATCTCTGCCTTCGCATCCTCATTCACTGCCTCCCGCATGCTAGCTGCTTCTTTGGCAATGCTGTGATGGGGATCATTGGAATGAAGCAGATTAAAAACTATTCTAGAAACAATGGGATTACTTTCATCCTGTCATTACTTGTAAAATGGACTGGCTTACAGGGTGACCCTGGAAATAGCTCTAGCAGATCAGGTAAAGAGGAACAAATCACAGCTGGAGGAAAGGTACCCTGTGCCTTTTCCATTGAAGTTTGTTTCTTGTGGGCTCACATGATGATAGTCTATTTTAACGGCAGAAGACTAGGAGTATTGTGAGAGGACTAAAGTTTTTCCAACAACTAAGAAAGATAATGGATGAGCTGTGTCCTGGTTTTTTTTGCTTTAATCCCACATATTTCGTATTTTATTGGTGAAATAGAAATCTTCAAATGGGCTTACTTCTGTATGAAATCCTATCTGTCCTCCACCTCAGAAAAAATATACTCCAGATTCAAAAATGTATTTCACCTGCTGAATGACAGTTGGTCTCCGCTGAGCTGAGAATAATCACAATGGACACGGCAAAACACACTTGAATTCCCAAGATAGATCTTGAAGTAGTAGGACAAGGAGACCCTCCTTAGCAAGGTCGAGTCCTTAGAACAGCCAGATAAGTTGTGTGGGTACTGTGCTAGTATGGCTAGAGCATTTATTAATACATAACTTTACACTGTACATATCCTGTGAGACAACCAAATTCTGTCAGATGCCACAGACTTGACAGGGTAAACCAGCATTAAGTCCACCTCCTGGAATTTCAGCCAGTGGAAGGAGGAAGGGAATTGGAAAATCCTATGTGATTTCTAACTGGTACTGGCTTCAAAAATCCTGTGTCAATGCACTTAATGCTATACAAATAATGCCCCAGTTCCCCAAGAGAGCTTTGGGTCAGCTGTCATGTACTTTTCCCTAAGGTCAGGAAGAGAAACCTGAATATAATAAAGCGTAGCATAGTTTATATTCATTATGGAAATATTTGTATCATGTTTCCTTGCAGAAAACATTATTTTTCATTTTTTATCACTAAGCTAGATTCAGATATTGAAGAAAGCTTTACCTAGAGGGGGTCCTCTTTAGAAGACATTTGAAAAATCCTCAAACAAAAATAAACTATGGAAAATAATGAGTTTTTGATCCTGGATCTCAGTAAACTTTATGGGGAAAGTTTTTTGCAACACTGTAATCAAATAAGAATGCTGTTTTCCCTCCTGAGAATCAATATCTCCTTGTTTATCGCTGGATAAAGCTCAGCAGTTGGTTACAGTCCTCATTGACCTTTTTTTGCTGCACCATCTTCCCCCCCCCTGAAAAATCTGTGCAGCTGCATCATTTGCTAAAAGAATTGTCAACCGAATAAATGAGTTTGAAAAGCTCTTTGTTGCCTCTCAAGTCTTGCTGTGCATAAGCGCTGACATTGCTCTGCTCTACTTTCCATGTGGCAGGCAAAACAGGAGTTTCAATTCAAACTATCTGTTTCCTACTGGTACTGGAAGACCAAATTTTGTTTTCTTGAAATAAAAGATTCAATGGTTAGAAATTTTGATTTTTGAACAGACAACAATATAAGTGGCATTTCGTAAAATGCAAAAACCTGGTACTCCTTAATGAGCTATACATGCATCCCAAAATCCAACTGTAGGCAAAATTCAAAAAGTTCCATGTAATAAGTCTCACAGAAATGCTTTGATCCTGTTGGGGTCAAGCTAAATTATTAGGACTAAAATATGAACAATTTGAGTCACAAAGATAAAATTATATATCTATATCTATCTATCTATCTATCTATATATCAGTCGATTTGTTAGTATTATATTTTTAATGGGAAATCACAATTTCTTAAAGGACATTAATTAATTGTATAGAGAACAATCTTCCAAATACCATGTGCCTGCTTAAGTTGCCATTCCCCCACCGTTCCCTACCCCCAGTCTGTCGTGAAAACATTGCTTAGTTTATTCTGATATGGAATAAGAAAAAAAAACCTAGTTTTTACAAAACAATAAATTAGCACTGCACCTCATTCCACTTTTTTCCCTTTCTGAAAGTCAGTGTAATAACTAGACATTGCCTTCCTAGTACAAGAGAAAACTGAAATTGAACCATTTCATGGCTGCAAAATAATTTCACAATTGCACTGCTAAATCACTAGAAAAGATAGAATCACATCAGCCTTCTAAGAGAAAAAATATTAATGCAATGTATATGCTAGATTAATGAGATGAGCCATGACAGTAAAGCCTTTTTGGTAGGAGCTCTAATATGGTGGAGGAAACTCTTTCATCTAATTTTCAGGCTCTTATCCATTTGCAGACTGTTGCCTTATGGAGTGAAATTCATCAGGCTGTCCCAGCATCCAAAATACGTAGACTATTTAGTGTAAGGAATGTTTGGCAAAATTCTCTTTTATCGTTTGCAAAAAGACAGATATTTCTTCATGGTGTTCACATATTTCAGTCTTTCCTCCTCATGTGTGCTCTTTTTCTCTCTCTCTCTCGTTTTTTTCATTGTTGATAGTTCAGAAATTATTCGGCTTTTGACAGAACAGAAAACATACTGTTTTCCCAGAACACAAGTTGTGCTTGGCTGTGTTACATACAAACAAAAGAGAAAATGAGGAATAAAGGACATAAAGAACATTATTTTTCAGACTGATATAAGTGGCTGATCCTGTAGTGACTCTGCATGCATAATATTCATTAAGAGAAAAGCAGCACAGGATGCCCATACAAATGTCCACCCCATTGGAATAAATATAGTTAGCATATAAACCTGAATGGACTGTTGATCTGGCTGTCATTTCTAGATGACCTTGATCTTAAATCTGCTCCCTTCCGTGGCCACTACTGTGCCTGACATTTTCCATAATGACACTAGGTAAAGATCTATTGTTTCTCCAGAGCAAGTAGGCTTCATCAACAACAAGGAATAGCTCCACTGGAGGTGACTTTCAAGCTCAGTACACACCAGTTTAACAGACTGGGACATAAATCACTTTGTTTTGCACATCAAACCCCTTCAAAAGTGGCAGGGAGGGAAGAAGGGCATTTCTTTAACACCTTCTTATCTTGGTTTTTCTACGCTCCGAGGTGGCTGGTGTGATGGCCCAATTGCCTCCTGTGGGAGTCTGCTCTAGCCCAGGGGCTACCATGTTTCCACAGCACTTTCTATAAAGACCACTGGAAAAACATAAGTTCAGGAGGGAATTGTAAAGAAATGTGTTGTGAAAGCTCTGGGATTCACACTGCAGAGATAGAGTGATTTGGACCATGTCTTGGGGAAAGCAATACTGAGATGTCTTTTAATAGAAATGCAATTTTACTGGAATAAAAACAAGGATAAGAAAAAGTCTTAAATAGATTGGGAAATAAGGCACAGGTGCTTGGAGAGCACTTGTATATGGATAATTCTTCATCTCTCCATGTCTTCTAATCAAAATAAAATTCAATTTGAAGAAGTGTGCTTTGACAAAAAATTAGACAATGACTCACTAGGGAGAACCTGGCTGACATTCCAGCCTATGTGCATATTCTCAGATAATAAAGTCTTTGTCTACAGCCAGATGTGTCCAATCCTCAAACCCTAAACTGCAGCCCCTTTGGGCACAAGTGCAGCCCATTCTTGCTCACCCTGCAGTTCATTGGAGGTGGTAGGCACTGCCTCAGTAGGCCAGATCAGTTGATACAGCAGGCAGTCAAAGAAGGTTTCATTGGTTGCTCAGTCTTATTATCAGAGAAGCTGATAGAAAAAGTGTGAGTTGTTACAAGTACAAACTGAATACTTGGCTGAACATTTGGGAACAGAATAAAAATAAAATAATAATAATAAAAAAGAAGCAAGTATATTAAGCATATTAAACAATCAGGTTTCTCATTAACCACCACAATGTCTCAGTTAACTTGGCCTTTCTTAACTTTGGTCTGTGCTGCTCTAGGGAGTTTCTTTTGTTCCTTTCCTTAGTATAGCTGCTCTCTTTTTCTGTGCTCATTCTCCACAGGGACTGTGAGGAGCTCTTTTTTCTTTGTCCGGGTTGCAATGTTGTTTTTTTTTTTTTAAATCTGCCCTTCAGGAGAACTTTTTTCCTTATTTTTCTTGCTTAGAAATGTTGTCCATGACTGACATCAATTATCATAGCTTTTCTCTCTCCTATTAACCTCTGCCAATGAATTTGAGGTAACATATGCAAATAGAATTGCAACATTCTGCAATTTTTGGAAGCTGAATTTCCCTTACCTCCATTCCCATTTTCCCTGATTTCCATTACTACTGCAGTTCTTAATTAACGTGTTCTTTCTACCTCAGGTTAACTTCTCCTGTTTATACAATTTTTCAAAAATGTGGTTGGAATGTACAACTCCCGTGTGCTAAAAATAAGGTAGTGTACAAACAGGTTATTAATGCCAGAATGATCAGCTAATTGCAGCATTATGTATAAACCTGATGGAAAAAAAGAAACAACAGAAATAAACATCAGTGTATGAGTTGTTATCTGTCCAGACTATCTTCCTATTTGCCACACATAACAGCCATTTCAGATTGGAATTTTTCATGTATTTATTTTATGAAAAGCCAAACTAGATGTTAAAGCAACAGCTAAGATTAGCTTATGGGTTGACCTGATGGGACAACACAGCTATACTTCATATTCTGCCCGCACCAGCAGAGCATGGCCAAATCTTACATTCTGTATGCCTATGCTATTAGCCACCTTCTGTACTCCCATACATCTTTGATAAATTACTTTATTCTTCTACCTCTCCCTTCTTTAATTTTTTTATGGGTTTCTTTCTTTTTTCCCTTTAAAGTTGTATCACAGACCTTCCTCCCAATCCAAAATTTACCATTGGGTTCAGAAGCTCCTTAAATCATCTTGACAAGGTAAATCCTATCTCATCTTGTGGAACTCCTCAGTTTTTTCATTGCTGTGACTTCTTAAAATAAATTTAATTGGAAGGATTTTGTCACCTGTAATACATTCATTTTGGCCCACCTGTGTTCTAATCTCTTTGTAAATATTTCTCCTTAACTGACAGCAGTGTGTCTCAGGAGACACTGGGAGCTGTAGTCTCTTACTTAAGAGTTTTCCTCTGCTGTCATCTCAAATGTCATTTCTGAAACATTTATCACTAGACACTGTCATTGGACAAAGAGGCTGCATGGTAGTGGCTCAGATATACAGAGCCTCTTTGCTTCAATGACAGGTCCTGCTGTTGGCTACTTGAGATAACAGAAAAGTTCAGATCTGTCAATAGATGCGGAGGGAAGGACGAGGGACAGTATCCGAAATGGCACTGCACATGCTCGGTGGGGACAGGAGAGCTGTCCGTGCGGAGTAGGTGCAGATTGCAGCAAAGATAGTGCTCCCTGGGAAATGATAACATTTGTTCAAAGGGCAAGGGAGGGATCTGCCCGCAGAACTTGCACATTCTTAGGTGTGCACCAGTACAGTTCATGCATGATAACCATTGTGCAGTTTGTTTTCAAGAGAAGCTGCCTGCTTCCTGTACAGGCTTTGTAAAACTTTTTAACAATATTTTTCCCAGTTGTGTCTGGGTTTTTTTGATTGGTTGGTTTTTTAATAGTGAATTTTCCTTGTCAATGTAACTTTGAACTTTAAAGGTAAAAATAATTTTCTGCTTCAGTATTGCTCTTGGTTTTATCCAGTAGACCTTTCCATAAAAAAAAAAAAAAAAGATTAGCAAAGAGTGAAAACGGGAGGGAGTGGGCTTTCCTTCCAAAACAAATACAAGAATAAGTCAGTTTGGGGAGGTTTCCAAAGATACTGAAAGACACTAAGAGACATAAATAATTCTCCCATTCCTCATTCTCACAGTAATGAAAGGAAGTTAAATGTCTACAACTGAAGGTTCTGTCTTGATTTTCATTGAAAGCTGAGCTCCAAAGCCACACAGTCAGCATTAATTTTTTTCAGCTTTTAGAAGGATTTTAAGCACACAAAATTTAAAATACAGGGAGTCACTGTCCTATCCTAAAGCAGTATGTAGGCTGGACATGTGACAAAGAGAAAAAACTGGCAAAGCAGAAATGATAGCATGAGAAAGTAGCACAACCCAAGAAGACAACACATTTAGCTTAATTTCAGCATACAGTCATCATCATGAAGTCCTGAGGTGTTACTTTGATTTGATACAAGCAACGTTGTCAGATATCTCATAGAATGGTACTGTTCCTTCCATGTGCACAAAGACGTTAGATACAGGTACTGTTTATTCATAGAAGAAAAGAAAGAGAATACAAAATGCTGAACTGAATACAGCTCACAATTAGGAGTCATTACTTCAGTGTTTTTGTCTAATGCTGTTTTTGTGTGGTTTTGGAAAAAATTCTTAAGCCAAAATAATGATACATGGAAGTACTCTTAAGCCAAAGCCTTTGAAATCAGAGGGCTCTTTCCTCCCCTTTAATGTACACAGGATGCTTATGTGCAGCTATTATGCCAGGTTAGAAACAATGTCTTATCTGTGGTATCACCCTGTAGAAGTCTGCCATTTGGGTTAAAAATTTCAGGCTCAGCAGTGTCCTTTAAGAGCCGAAGTTCTGAAAAGTGCTAATGGAATCACATATCATATTTGAGGAACTTCACCTTCAATTAATAGTTTATAAGTTGCTTGCAGCTTCTTGGATGAAAAAATGCTATAACATGCTTTTGTACTAATTATTTTGGTAATAAACCAACTGAGAACAGAAACTTTTTTTTTTTTCTGTAGGATATTTTTACCATTCTGTCCTGTCAGTGTGTCTTTATTTCTTATCTCCTTTGGAAATTTTTTTTCTTCCTCTCCTGTGTACTCTATTAAATTAAGAGTTAAAGCTGTGGGAATAATAGAGCCCTTGTAAGCTCTGTCTGCACTCACTGTTCATTATTTATCTAGTGGCCAGGTACAGTGGAAGCAGGCACAAAGCTAAATGCTATTGGACTAACTTTGATGCAGACAGTTCATTGTCTGAGGAAAAAAAGCATTTAAGCCTCAATGTTCTCAGTTCCATGATTTTCAACACTACCTCTTTCCCCTCCTCCTTTCTCTTTTTATTAACTGCTCTCCTCCAATGTCCTTTTGACTGCAGTAACTGGCACTGTCTGCAAAATCCAGTACAATGATACTATTCATCCTGGCTGTGCCATTTATAGATTCCATAGCATGCTCCAATCTCTATGGTAAGGATCATTCCGCCTCGTCACTTTCCTTCTTTTGAGGCAGTGATTGCTGAAGCAAAGGCCGATATTTGGAATCTGATTAGTACACCCGAGATCTGAAAAGCTGAAATCGAGAGAGCAGGGTTGAGAGCTCGTGTGTGCGCACGCACAGAGGGTATAATGAGGCACAGAGTGTCTCACAACACTGACGTGGTCATGCTTCAGCGGAGAGAGTGCCAGATGCACTGTTCATGAGTACACCCTGCCTGACTATCCACTGAGCAGCATCAGTGTCCTCTGCAGGGGTGCTGCTCTCCTGCCTTCGATCTGGTAAAGTACCACAAAGTCGACAGGAGCAGTAGTCAGAGAACTCCGAGGAAAATATTCATACTGACAAAGTGAACTCCCAAATGAACATGTTAATATCATTGATCTCTTAACCAAAGTTGTCCGGTTTCTGGTGTTCCCATGTCATGCAGTTATGCTTCTTGCAAGTTTGAATGTTTTAAGAAGTTCCTAAAGGCATGATATTCACTCTTGGGTATGGTATTAAATAGCTGTTTTCAGTTTTCTTTCTAATTTTTTCTTTACTGTGTAAAAGTTATATTTTGGGATTTCTTAAAAGCCTGCTCTTTGGCTGAATTAATTTTTTTTTTTTTAAGAAAAGTGGAGGAGAGATGTGGAGGGGAGATATATATCTGTTTAATTCTATTCTTTTATTGTATCAGGACCTAAGTGTACTGTGTGTAACTCTTAGGAAACCCAAAGAGTGGCATACATTCAAACAGCAGACTGCAAACCTAATCTACAAAACAAATACACACCAAATTACACGATTAAAGTTGCCAGACAAAAGGTTGATGACAGTGTCTCCTTCATAAAATTTTGAGGTATTTGTATTTTTGACCTCTGTTTACTATCATTTTACCAATTTTTTTACTCAAAGTTCTTCATTGACTAACCATCAATGCTGCCTTCATAGAAATACTCAGTTCATAATCGATCAGTTAAGTCATTTTGTAATCAGGGCCAGATTACAGATGGCTACCCCTAGTGCTACCTCATAGATCTACATTTGAAATTGAACAATTTTCACAAAATTTTTGCTACAAAAATTATTGCTTCTTTCCTTTCAATGACGTTATCTGATTTTTAGATCATAGTTTTTGAGAGCAGAAGCTAGATTTTTGTAAGCGACTTTATTGTCAGTAAAAAAACCCAAGGCTTAAGAACCCTTTCGGGGCCTCCAACTTCTACATTTATTTTCAAATTATCTCCTGGACACTTAGTTGTTTCCCTTTTTTCCACCTAATAATAAGTAGAAGAGTCTTTACAGTTTCACCTTTCAAATTAGTCGTTAATCCAAATCAAACTCAACCAAACCTCGAATCCTTTCAAGAAGGCAACTCTAAAACATTCTAAGTCTATAGACAAGTTAATTTTTCATGTACTAAAAGTCTGTCAGACCAATGATATGGAACATGGCTAATAATGCCTGCTTGATAAATGTGGTGAAATCTCCAGTGTTCTGCGTGATATCCAGTTAAAAATACCTTTGTTGTTAGTCCCTAACCCAGCTTGAATTCTGATATTTCTGAGGAGGCTTGGCATGTGTGTTGGTTTTCATTGGGGTGGAGTTAAATTTTTTCACAGTAAGTGAGGTGCTATGCTTTGTACTTGTGCTGTATACAGGATTGATAGCACAGGGATGTTTTCCTTATTGTTGAGCAGTGCTTACACAGAACCAAGGCCTTTCTTGTCTCTCACTTCTACTCTTCCAGCTCTCTCCCCCATCCCACCCAGGGGGGAGTGAGTGAAGGTCTGCGGGCTCTTGGCTATTGGTTGGTGTTGAACCATGAAAGCAGGGGAACTCCAAGCATAAGACACTAGAGAGATCCACTTTAAGGTATCAATGGATGGATGAAAACTTGACATGGAATGAAGGGACAAGCTTGGTGATTCAGAATAAAAAGTAAAACTCCTTAAAAAAAAGGCTGTCAAATATTTTGACTCCATTGCTCTGCATGTATGAAAAAATGAGTATCAGATGAGACTTTGTATCTATAGAATCAAGATAAAAAGGATAGCCAGACTACCAACACAAGAGAAAACAGCTAAGCAGTATTATTTACACTAAGATTGGGATGGCCTGCAATGACCTGAATCTGTGTTAAAATAAATACTTTTTTTAATGTTTGTTTGCTAAAAGGCATTTCAGTCTCATCCTAAGGAAAAACACCACACTATTATGCAATCATTTTGGCAGCTAGCTGAGTGTGTTATAATGGTTTGACTGGACCTTTGTGCACATATAACACATTTATGACATAGAAGACAGTCTTTTTTATTTGTTTGGGTTTTTTTTCCTGTGACTACGAGAGAAATCCTTGAAAGGAAAAGTATTGAGTAGTTTGCCCATGAAAGACTCAGAAGCTTCATAATTCAAAAATGGTTTGCATTTTGATTTAATAAACATATAAAACCTCTTACTTTAAATCTTTCCTCTTTTTACTCAAAAATGATATTGTTTGATATTATCTCCTTAAAAACATGAAAACCATGCGGTGAAACTTTACCAGTTCAATTTAACAAAGAATTTGGAGTATTAAAGTATATTTAGAATCAAATTTACCCTCTTACTGTAACTAGAACATATCTTATGAACTACTTACATCTCATTTAGATGACTGGAAAATATAAAGTATAAGAAGTTTTGGTGTTTGTGCAATGATGAACAGGTCGTACATTTGAAAGCACGAGAAAATAGCCTGATTAATCCAAAGCTAAATTTGTCACTGTTGAGATGGAGTTAAACAGTGTTTGCATCATAAGCTTTTTTATCATGACAGCTTTATTTCCAGCACTTAACTCATTATGTCAATCCATGTCATCTAATTCTATTTCGGGACCTGAAGAGGTAATAGAACTCTCAATGTTCTGCAGAGGAGCAATTTTCACTGGGAGAAAGTTTGGCCTAAGTCATGACGTTTGGCTCTACAAGTATCCTATTATAATCCAGTTTTATCACAAGAGAAATTATTCTGAAATAACTCCTTTTGAAATGTAGATTGTCAGATTTAAGCTCTAATGTGCTCCTTAATGCTAACTCTCAGGAAAAAAATAACGCTGAATGATTCAGGTAATCAGTTTTTCAAAACCCAGACTAGTCCTTAAAATAACTGCTGCTTGACTGATGGAACAGGAGATGGCCAGTATGTAATACATACTTTCACTGTTCTTTTCATGCAAAAGCACCTTTACAATAAAGGATGCTGAATAAAAACACTCTGAAAGGCCAACAGTTCCTGCTATTTAAAAGGAAAACATCAGCGTGTCTATTATTTGTGCTCAGCAAGCTTTCTACTCCCTTTCATATTTTCTTTAGGTACGAATGCTGTTTTGCAGCAGAGCTGTTCAGCAGACCCAGGGGAGACAAATGTCAGTTTTCCAGATGGCAAACTGCCAGCTTGTTGATGCCAGGCTGAAAGGCACTGAGGGAATTCACTCTGTTGCAGAAGCAAGAGAACGCCACTTCCTAACACACCTCGTGTACATGCTCACTTCTCAACAGCTGATGCAGTAGCCAGAAAAGCTTCAGTAGCCCTCCTCAAATGGCTGTTTGGATAGTGTCAGGTTTGTACATGTCCCCAACATCTGTTTAAAGTTTTTTCTAACTTACAAAAAGAAACATCCAGCTTTTGGGAAGCAGGAATTAAAGTCTAAAACCTATCTCTATCAAAATGACTGGTTTTCAGCTTCAAGTGAGACACCTTTTGTTTCATAAAATGCTACCTAAAGTTATTAGGTCAGATGTCTATTTGATAATGCTATGCACTTTATTCATCTAGAGAGCAAAAGCTACTGTGCAAACATAAAATCTTGAGTGGAAAATTATTTATCTATCAGTATTAATAAATTCTAGTATGATATCTTTATTAAAATTGCAAGTTATTAGAGTGCCATTGGGGAGTGCCTGGTCTGAAAAACACCCCACAACACTTCATTAGGTATTCTAATGTAAATTTAAAACGCTGGGATACATCTGATCCATTAGTTCAGGTATAGAGTACAAAGATCTTGCAATTCAATGGACTATCACATGGTGGATGACTTTCTAATTTAAGAAAACAATTTTTTTAGAAACATATAAATAACTTATTTTATGTAAAAGAACAAATAATTTTGATTTTAACAAATCTGACAAATTTAACTTAATACTTTCTGTGGAAAGTGGAGATATGTATGTGTTAATGTCCTTTGTCAAAAGAGGTAAATGTGTTCTTTTTCTGTCTGAGTGGAGTCTGTCAAAGGCTGAAACACTTTCACAGGGAAAAAGTTAACAGAGGTGAAATAGTTGCTTCTTGCACTAGTCATCTGCCCTTCTGATTCTAAGTGCATGGAGAAGACTTATAAAACACCTTAAAATGCCTTGACATCTATCTTGCACTGTCAGAGTGTCTTGTCCAAGAAGGACAGGATTCATAGAGGGCAGCCAAGTCTCCTCTTGATCTTTCCTTTACTTTCCTACAAACAGAAGATATTAAGCATGGAGCTGATTTCAGCACTGCTAGCTTGAAGGTTATTTTGAATATATTTAGAGAAGTGCAATGTATTTTGTCTTTCAGCAAAAAAAAATCCTGGAGAAAGTACAGAAACAACACTTGGAGAGAGGCATGAGCCAGTGATGGATGCAAGTGGCTGGCACAATACATCGGACCTCCTGAGTAACTCTATCCCCAGCCAGTTCCTATTGGATCTCTTTCAATGTGTGCAAAGAGGTTTATACAAGAGCTATTTTCCTAGCAGTGGAGAATGTTCTACCTCATGGTCTCTTACATTTTAATTTTAAGCCATGTAATGTCAAAAAGATGTGAAGTTGAGCAATGTAAGAAGGTTTCAATGAAAATAAACTAAAATGTAAAATGTAAAAATTTTGTTACAACAAGAAATTTGAAAAAAATTGCATCCATGCAGTCAAACTCATTAATTCCTCCAAATCTTATTTATCTGTAAAGATGCAATAAGGACATTTTTACTTCAGCCTACTTTATTAATTAATTAATAATTTAATTGCAAATAAAAACCCAAATGAACCAATAATTTATTACCTACAAAATTAATTTTGAAGTGGACATAATTCAGATGCCAGCAAAATAATCATATTATGATATTTAGATGCTTAACATGATATTGTGTTAATGTCTATTTGCACGTGATGGCAATTACTAGTTTGTATTCAGAAAAGATCATTTATATACATTTGTTCGTGTTTGTTCATGCATAAGGTTCATTGCAGCTGTTCCAGCTGTAATTACAATTCGATCTCACTTTGTCATATAGGGCCTATTCAGAATGGTTTCATTACTCTATGACCCAGTAATGGTTATTTGGAACTTTTTTTGGTTGGTATCCAACCAACATGTCCAAAAAATAGCATGATGTTATTATTTAAAATCAACTTTAATAGCATTTCTGATCTAATCAAGGCAAAAAAAAAAAAAATTGATAAATCCATATGAGTCTGGAAGAAGAATTTTGAATGGTTTTGAAAAGTAGTAACACTGAGTAGGGACACTTGAAAAGGTCAACTTAATTTTCTCATCTCTGTTGAGCACATCCTATACAGGTACAATGTCACTGTCTTGATTTTTTTCTATAGGCAATCAACTGCATTATGTAATGTTAAAATGTACTAGCCATTGCTTTTTGCCAGCAAATGATTAATTATTTATTTCTAACAGACACATGACCAGCTGAACAGCAAACTCCTCGCCTGAATACCAGAAAAAACCTTTTGTTATTTAATCAAGGAGGGAATAAAATACATGCTTAATTGTTATCTAATTTGCTAGCTCACTATTTTGCTGCAAGAAGGCTCTGCTGTTTCAAGCTGTTTCTTGAGATGTAAAGGTGCTCTTTCATAAACTACAGGAGCATTTTTATGTACCCTTTCTAGGTTTAGAGCATGCTAACAACTGTAATATTAGAAAGCTCTCAGTACTGCTTTGGTCAAGGTGAGTAGCATCTATCACATATTTGTTCCCTTCATCTGCTGGAGGAGAAGAAGTGTTTTGGTATGGGCTTTACAAATGCATGCACACCACTTTTGAAAATTTTAATTTGCATCTTCCTTATGATATAATTTTAATGTCAATTGAAGACATAATGTCACAGATACGACCTTCCTCTCAGATGGAAGTAAGATGACACAGTAACAGTTGGTAGCCTGAGAAAGGTGAGTCAAATTATTTAAAAGAGCAGCAATAGATGACCTGCTAATGAAACATGGGCAACAGCCCTGCACTGGTACTTGAACCTCTTTGCACCTCTTTGCAACTTATTTGACTAAAACTCAATAAATACAAAAATATTCTTCATGATTTGTGAAAATTTTCTTTTTCTCAATTCTTTCCAGTTAACTGTAGGTAGAATTAAATTATCGCATTAAAGTATTTAGTACTTATTATGCTTTTCTTGGTTGTTTTAAACGAGAAGGGCAAAAGGTAAAAAATTTCTAGAACACCAGAGATCAGAACTGCTGCCAGTTTATAGTTTTCTTTTCTGTATAGTTTTTTTTCTTTCATTATTATTATGTCATTCTTATAAGATCTCCTTCTCTGGTCTAACCTGCTTCTTGCTAGAGTTGGAAAAGGCCCAGTTCACAGGTGAATGCTGCCCCAGCTTCTCAAAGTATCCTACTCTCTGCAGTAATCTCTTAATGGATATTAAAATCCAGGACAGAATTTGATGGCTCCCAAGAGAATTATGTTCCTCAGCGCTTGTAAAACCCCAGAAAACTGAACTTTTGCATTTGAATGTAGGTTAAAATGTCAAACACAACTTTCCAAATTACTGCCAGAAATACAAGGATGTACTGCACTGTGGGATCGTAACCCTGACTTCAACATGCAGGCAAAGTTAGTTCTCCATATTTTTCAGGCTTTTAAGAAAGGTCTGCTGAATCCAGCACAATTAATGCTTCATGTTAGATTTGACTGCAAATTCCCCTGCTAACAGTTTTTCTGGGACCTCTAACAGATATCCTCTGCCAAATGCTGTTACGCAATATCTGAAGCCTTGCCTAAGTCTTCAGGTACTGCTCGAGTGAGGAGTAGTGTGGGGCTATACAATGCTCTTGGGCTTTGCCTGGCCTCTTCATCCTCCCTCAGGGGGAAGGAGCCGGAAGGGAAACTCCCTCACATTCATTTGTCTGCTTCCCTCTTTCCAGTGGACTTGATACCCTTTCACACAAACAAAAAGGATGATTTGGGTTCGGAAAAGAACTCGCAGTCCAATCTTCCTGGGAGATGTCATCACAATAAGGTAAATAGGAATTAAGTGCTGCGAGTAAACAGAGACTGGATTTTGTCCCCTCCATCTGTCAAACATCAGTTCCTTAAAAGGGACAGCACTGAGGGAGATGAAGGCTTCTAAGCCTGGTGATGGATATTTCCTTTTTTTTGGTTTTGGCTCTGACTCCATCACGCACTGCAGGGTAAGACACCTCTGGGAGGTGGCTGTTGTTTTTCTGCCAATTCTCATTTCTCTTGCTTCCAAAGGTGGTAATTGGAAAAGCTTCCCTCAGCTTCCCTGTAGTGAGGAACACCTTTTACACACACAGCATGGGGATATGAGGCTCCACAATTTCTCTGCTGAACATCATTTATGCTCACCAGACATACATGTGCATACATGCACATACCCACACATCTGTCCTCTCTCACTACATAAGAAAAAATCACAAGAGCATACTATATAAAAAATTGCAACTTTCATTTGATTTTTTTTAAATTAATTTCCCTCTTCTTTAGATAGTTTAAATTCTGGGTTCAGTGGGACGTGCTGTCATGTTTTTTTATGTCCAGTCTATTTTTCTATGACTGTTGGGGAATTTTGAGCTTTCATTTCTTAAATTTGTGTGTTATCTGTTTTCTCAGTATCATGACAGCTACTTCGTTTCTAGATATCTTTTAATGCAGAAATGCAGGACAGAGAATCATCTACTTTATCCTGGGATACGGCTGTGGATGTTGTGCATGTATAATAATCCAACACTTTTTCTACCAGCCACCCCTTCTCCAAACCCCCATCTCACACGCTGAATTATTTTCACAGCAGCTGTTCTTGATAACACTTAAAAAGTGATTATATCTGTTGTCAGTTTGGGCAAATTATTAACATCAAAGCTAGCAGCAGGCTTCTTGACATTAAATTTCAAGATTTCCACTAGCAAAGAAGGACAGATCATGGGAGAGAAGAGTGGGTGGAGGGAAATGTGTGGAGTAGGGCTGGTTTGGGGGAACTATGGCTGTAAAATCAAAATTAATTGATAAGAAAATTTCAGCGTGTATTAGGGATGCTTTTTCTGTTTTTTGTCATGTTTCCACTACACAAATTGTCATTTCAGCAAGGAACACAGAGAGGGGGGAAGACCCAAAGCCTAGCCTGTGCAGAGGTGCAGAGGGGCTAGGAAATTAATACTTTTTTAAACCTCCTTTTTCAACTTGTGCCTTAGCTGTTACAGTGAGCTAATACAGTCACCTCTTGTTTAACAACAGCTGGCTGTTATTATGGGTTATTCAGAAAAGAGTTTCATGACTGATTTCAAAAATTCTTGAAAGCAAGAATTTATTGAATTCTAAGAGACGAACGATGAAGATAAACTGGGATGTGTCTAAATGAAATTAAAAATTATTACTTGTACAAAATCTAGAGTGTGCCTGGCTGTACCACCAAATTTGCAGTTAACACTGTTAGGAATTAAAAGGATGTAACTGATAAAGATTGATGTTTCATTTTCTTGGTTCCAACCTGTGCCATTTAAAATAAATATTATAATAATTGATCTCTGGGAATGATACGCATGTGCTAAATGACGCTTGATGTATGACACCAACTTCCTGATCCTGGCACTGATGGATGAGCTTATTCTTCCTATAATGAAAAGTTGGTCAAAGTTTCAATTACACCTATCGCACCTTCACAGACAAAGCACGATGAAAATATATTCGACACTATTCAGCTACCGCCAACCTCGCATTAGCATAGATCCAAAAAGAGATTTAATCGAAACTCTGTGAGAGTGAAATGGGCACCATTTGATATTAAGTCCTGAATATATTACTCTGTGGCATTAAATGTGAAATGCACACTTCTTTTTATTTCAGAGCATTTGTTGTTACATTACCTCCTCTGGAATCAATTGAACCATAAGTAGGATTCATGCAGAGTCATAAAGCACCCTGGGGAAACCCACAGGAAAAAGTGCTACTGCAGAAAAGAAAAATTCCTTGCTTCCTCATTCACAACTTGAGGAACAGAAACATAAAACCTACATTACAAAATTTTTAGGCACCAGGAAACACTACTAGGCAGGGTTTCACATATTTTTCTCACCGTGGGTTACTAATTATTTGTACATTTTCAGAGTAAACTGAGAAGATGATGTCATGTTTGTAGCAGTGGAATTTCCCCAACAGAAAAAGTGGAATTTATGGAGGATGTTTTTTAATCGATCTATCCTTTTCATTCCCTTCAGGAAGCAATGTAAAAAACGGAAATTGAAGGATTGCAACCAAGACATGGAATTGAGTAAGGGTTTTTCCTAAATGACTTTAGAAACCAACTTCTGCAAGATATTTCATGGCTAGTCCAGGTATTTTCCATTTATATCTGATGTAATTATGGGTACTTCCTTATCTTTATAAATGTCTAATTCTTTGGGGGATTTTTACAGGAGTTACAAATTACACGTAATTTGAGATAACACTTCTCAAGAGATCTGTTTGAAGAAGTATTCTCTCCCGGCCTTTCACAGAGCTGGGCAGGAGTTGGTGGTAGGAAGAAACTGAGTGTTAATAACCATCCCGCATGGCACAGTTTTTCAGAAATAAATCTCAGTTTGGGGTGCAACATTTTTGTCATTAGTGCTTCTTGGGCAGGCATTTCCATTATGATGCCTGCAAGTGTTTCCCCTAATCAGTAAAGGTCAATATTACACTCAGTAATCTAATAGATAGAAATAAAAATTGTGAAGAGGTTGTTTTCTAAGGTTAGTTTCCTCTCTACTCTCTTTTATACCTGAAATGCAAGATGAATACATTCTGTTTGAAGGATTTAAAATGCTTCCTGGTCTGTATGAAGTAGGAATATCTCTTCTCAGACTTTCCTTTCTCCATACTGAATTCCTAATCAGGCTTAGGGAAATTAATAAGACCCCTCTGGACTTCTACTGAAGTTTCAGTCTGCATATACCAAGCCAAGGCCTCTTTTTCAACCGATGAATAATAATAATTTGTTGTATTTCATTTAACAACATGAATCAAAGAGTCATTTCATTTGTAATTGATGCAAAATACCTCTACAATTTTTCACGAGTATTAAAGCATACAAGGCTAATTTATACATTCAATTACACTCATAGTAGTAAAAAAATTGAATACAGCTCAGAAATCACATCTCCCTAGCATGGCATAAGAATTCTTCTTATACAGAGAAGCTGTGGAGTTTATTTTCAGAAGTTGATCACCAGACCCTAGATCTGATTACCCTTGAAACCAGGTTCACCATTTCAGTCAGATGGTTCTTCAAAATGACTAAAAATTAAATTCTAGAAAGCGTGAGAATGAGTTTGACTTGGGAGGTCAACTCTCAAGAGTGGGTCTTTTTCTCAAGAGTACTGTTCTTTTCTGCCTAATTTAATGTATTTTGTATTTTCAATGTACTGCAAATTTACTATTTTAAAGAATTTTTTTAGTGCCTACATCTCACAAAAGATAAAACATTCCATAAGTAAAAACAAATTCATTTGAAATATCCAGACCTTGAGATCATGGTGTGATGCATTGAATGTTTTGTTCAGCTGCAAAATGGCTAAACAGTGTATACATTTATGTCATATTTAGTAAATCTGTTTTTAGAAGAATTAGTAAAAAATTGAAGTCTGCTATTTTCAAATTATTTTCCAGGAAAAAAAAAATAGTCAGCTATAGATATAGTTAGCACATTTTCAAGTAATTTTTTTTAGAAGTGACTAATTTTAATCTTGGTAGTTAGTATTCAAAAAATAACACTGCAACAGATGTCAATATCCACAAAACAAGATCAGAGAAAGGGTTGGTTGATGTCCATAGAAGTGAAAGTCACATCAGATCCTGCATTTAAAAACACAAGTAAAATCCTGGAGCAATCAATTTTTACGAAGACTGTGAAATCTGTCTGATGGAATCAATAATCTCAGTTTTATGGTATCTGACATTTCTATAAAAAAATTAACCTCTCTAATGTAAAGGAAATGTAGTGTATTCAAGAAATGAACCTGCTGAAATATAATTGAGACTTTCACAATGGATAATATCTAATGGAAATCTGCTCAACAGTGATACAACTTCAAAATGAGCTGAAGGAGGCATAGAATTACTCACGTTAAGCAAGTATTTATCACCTCAAGAATATTTTAGCAAAGACAAAAATCCAATACGAATGAACGTTTGACCTTTTAATATACTAAACCATTCCTTGATAGTGTTGCATTTCAGCATGGTCCTCTAACCACAGTGCAGCAGTAGAGCACACCTCTCTGTTTGGCACTCACATGGAGGATGAAGAGACTAAATATTAGAAAATATATTTGGTGAGATGGTGTTTTCAGACATTATACAAGTAGATGAAAAAATTTGCATGTTTGGCTCTGTGTTTCTATAACTATGGGCCCAGATGGTAGCAAGATGCTTTATTCTTAAACCATGTAGAGTATCAAGGGGCATTAATCAAAGTGGTAATATACAGGAAACAAAGAACATAATCTTCTAATAAAGAATGAATAAAACCCCGAACAAAAGCCAGCAAGAGCCCTAGCATAAGCCCTTCTTCTAAATCTAATAATAATGAGATTTCACAGCCAAAAATATCCAGTCTCTCAAGCCATACAGGCTTTCTACGTGTGGACTAACATGTAGGACAACAGAGTTGTTTAGAGGCAAAAGAAAACAGGCGAGTGAATTAATGTCTCCCATGCAATGAGATTTCCCTGTGAAATATAAGTCTGTCTGTCCCTGCACATGTACATGGGGGGCATGTGTAGCCTGACCCTGCAGCATCAGTGTTAGACATTATACAAGTGGCTGCCAGAAGCTGAACTGGAAATTATAGGAGGACCTTACACCTTATGTTTGCAAAACATTTTTCTATATATAGATACTTTGAGATGAGGAAGTGCTGTTTTCACAACTTGCAAGGCAAAGACATGAAATATCAAAGTTGTATCTAAAAAAATGTAGGCTTAAATGGCTTAAATGCTAAGCCTTGCCAAGGAATTGAAATCAAGCTTAGGACGGTGACCAAAGTACAGGACTCCGACTACAGAACCTGTTTTATAATTAGCATTGCCCCTGGAAGGTGATGTATACAGCCAGTTATTATGGGAAAAACAGAGCACATCATGCCATGCCATGCCATGCCATGCCATGCCACGCCATGCCATGCCATGCCATGCCATGCCATGCCATGCCATATTATTTCTTCATTTCTAAGCTTTCCTCATCTCAATCATTTGTTTTACTCTGCCATGTTAAATGAAAGGATTATGCAGTTTGGGTCCTTTTTTTTCTCTGGAAGTCAGAGAAGGTAGCATATTTTTGTTTCTAGAAAGATGGTAGTAAAAAAAACCCCATTATATATAAATATATATAGAAATATTTTAAATGAGAGGAGCTCAGATGGACCGAAATTTTTTTCTACCTTGTCAAAAAGTTTATCTGAAACTTCAAAGTTATTTGCGAACACTCTCATTAGAATTAACCGAGCTAATTAGCTTAATAAGAGAATGACCATAGTCTGATATGGCATGCACAGAATCAAAACTTTTTAATAAAGTCCGACAAAAATGGCCAGATATTTCCCCCTGAAATTGTCTGAGAACCTAACAGCAGCTCAGAAAAACCCAACAACAGCAGCAACAAAAACTTCTTCTCATATAAAATTGTCTTCAATCTCAGAAGTATCAGAATAAGAAAAGTAATGTTATTCATGCTAGATTTTTCTACAGCATGGAAAATAAATATTAATGATTTGGATTTTTTTTCTTTACTTTTAAACCTATATTAAATAATAAATAATACTTTTGTTTAAAATTAACAATAATAAATTACAGAAGCAGAAATAAATTTTCTGCAACCCATGCACATAAAACGAACTAAACGAAGTGTTTCTCCAAAATTATGAATGAGTTAATGTCTTGTCATGTACACAAATAACTAAAAGGGAACAGTTGAACAAAAAACCATGAAAAGTTCCTCCAGTTAAGAAATGAATACTGAAAAATAAGTATAGCAATGATTTAGTGCAATATAGAAATATTCTCTCTTGTTGGCTACTTGTGTGTTATGTAAACCCTAATGTTTGGGGGGGAAAAAACCAGAATTTTAGATCAAATACTCAGGAACCAATTCTGATCTTGGTATTACTCAGATGCATTGAATAATTTTTTTTTCCTATTTTATTTCCTCCCTCAGTCCCCATTTCTGCCCCTTCCACCCTCTTCCCCCAGTCCAAATAACACAAGATGTCCTCAAAAGATGGACAGGTAAAGTCCTCCTCGTATTTGAGGGCAGAAGAGCTTTACATTTATAGAAAGGGAAAGAGGGTCACTTTCTGATCGTAATTCTCCTTTGTCATGTGCAGGAAGCTCTGAAATAGGTGTAATCCATGGAGGGAAAGGTCATAACATCAAAACAGTGTGAAATGGTCAAAAATACATTATGTGGTGGTTGGTCTCATGGGACACATACTACCCAGCTACCAGTTGCTTATTTTGCAGCAGAGCATTCCACTGGGATTTGCCAAATCAGTGAGGCGAATGGCTGACACCTGCGAGCCACAGCATGCAGAAACTCCGTCTGCTGTGATTTACAGGGCCACCATAAATCTCACTGTCACAGAAAGGTAAAACTATCTGTGATTTTAAAAGCTTGAGGTGTACAGGGGAAATTTCTCAGACGTAATCCTCTTCTACTGGAACAATACAACCCAAGATCTAACTCATTCAGACACAAATGCAAGCCTTGATCATCGCCTTTTATGTACTTTCAGTGTCATCGGCATTGTTACCTATTTTGATCTTGTAGCTATTTTGTTCTTCAAAGACAGCAAAATAACCGTGATCCCTGACTTATGAACTATAGCTTTTGAGAAGCATGGACTCTAACTAATCTCTCTACTATAATTTTTCAAGCAACAAATTATAAACCCAAATGAGCCATACAGTCAGTGCCATGGTGAATTTCCTAAAATATTCCATCATACAAACAGTGTCCACATTTCCACAACTCTGTTTTTTGCAAGAAGGTTCCTATGTACCAAAAGAGTCTGGACTGTCTTGATTGACAACATGACAATATAGAATGGAAAAAAGAAAAAAAAAGAGAAGATTTGCAGAGATCTATCACTTAGAAGGTTTTAAAGCTTTGGATATGCTGACACTGAATTATAATGCAGGGTAATCCTTTCAAAATGACAGAATGTCTCACTGCCAGGAAAATATGGCTGAATGAATATGAAAAGTCTAAGGTGACAACAGTCTCCTTAATGAGTACATGCTACCAGGTGGCAAATGTGACTTTAAAAAAAGGGAGGATCTAGGTATTTACAGAAACATTACTACACCCAAAGATAGTTTGGACATAAGATTACAGTCAATATTTCTTTGGGGCAAAATGAGGTTAAGATCTTTAGAGCCTTAAATAAAGGTTGGAAGCCACAATTCTACAGAGAAAAAAAAATGTTTCTCAGACTCTCTGGTATTACATTTCACATCTCAAAAACACACATAAGGGGATGAAGCTGGGAGAGAAAGTCTGTGTGAAACTATTTAGAACACTTAAATGTTTACTATGACTGAAACAAATAAGATGCAGAAGATGTTGATGGAACAACTATGTCAAAGGTGTTCAACACTCGCTGTAGTTTGTAGCTATGTCTCTAATGTGGACTAATAGCACAGGCCCAGGTATTACCCAGATTTCATCCCATAGTGTGGTACAGGGCTATAAAAACAATTCCAGCATATAATCTTTATAAGGGATAGCAAACAAAAACTAGCACGGTTGTTCCAGCCCCATTATGCGTGTGCAGCTTGTTTTTCAGATCCTTCCCTACTTCAATGCTGTCAGTTTGAACTCTGCTCCACCTTTGTTTGATTTGCTGAATGTTAAATAAACCCAGTTATTAAATGGCAGACTTAAAATCTCCTTTTATCCTCTCCCCTGCATTCTCCAAGTTGATAAAAAATTCCAGCTGATTTCTCTACTCTGATCACCAATTAATTTAGGGACATTTTCATGAAAGGTATCACCAGAGTATAAAATAGTTCTTGGTAGTAAGACATACAGAATTTTGCCAACTCATCTCCTCTTTTCTCCTTGTTTGTGTCTTTTAATTCTGTGTGACTGTGTGCTGATTGATTTCTTCTTCACTGCTGGTCATAATTATGGAGCTGCTTGTAGAAATATCTAATTATGTTTAAATGCTTTAGAGTTTGCTCCAGAAAAACTTGATGAATGTGGCCCGATCTCCCAAAAATGTTTGCTTAATAGCAGCCAATGACAAGAATGATATAATTATCTAGATTTCAGATACTGAGAATACCATTACCATCAGATGGCACTGGGCACTGTAGGCTTAGACAATAAATAGATATTAGATAAGTTGTACATTTTTACAGTATCTCAGAGGAGAAAAAAATCCCTTGGCATGGTTATTCATAGGTTTAGTTCAAAAGGAAAGAAATCAGTGAAGTTTTTAATTCTTTATCCCTTATTTGCTAATCCCAGATCATAGCCATATTGGGAAAAAAAATTACTCCTTTATAATCTATTTCTGGGAATGCAGGATGTTAACTGAGGGGAAAATTGCATGCAAGACAAAATAATACAAATAATTCTTGGAGCCTACAAACTAATGAACATGGTTTCCTATAGAATTATGTCTCTTTGAGGTACCTAAGAAGATATGAGACTTGTTTGAAGGTTTCGTTGTGATTCCAGCACTTGTAAGCATGCTTTGGTTTTATAGGACACTAACAGAGTTTCTCTTTTTTTTTTGGTCTATTTTCGTACATTTTCTAGTACCGTTAATTATCTTTACAGCAAATTCTACTTGTTCCAATTTTATCAGAATTGAGAGAATAGACATGTGACACATGAATAGCTGGTTATAATCAGATATACTGTTTATCCAAAGGAATTTAGGCTAAAAAGCAAAAGGATTAAAAATAATGGGGAATATTTGGCAAAGACAGTGCACGGAGACTGAATGGAATTACATGCCTGTGAGTAGGAGGAAATTTGTACTACCCACACATATTTGTCTTTTGATAGCTATGTGATCAGTTTAGTCTGTACATCTGGATATGTCTTTCAGATGTTCAACCTCATTAAAAGCTTCTCTTTAAATGAAGACTTGCTCTTCCTGTTGCATTATCTTTCCAGTAATAGAATTAAAATTAGAGGAGCAGCCTTCATTATTCCCAGCTGCCTTTTACAGACTTTATCCCTACAAGGTATTCTCCTGTTTCCTAATTTTATTTGCAAAGAGCTTGAGTGATAGGACCCCCAGAATTTCCTTGGAGAAAGCATCACACGGTTTAAGTGATTACATTCTAAAGCATACTTAGACACTTTTTTCCTCCTGTTCTGATACAAATTAGTCCTTCGTGAATTTAATAAAACTAAAATTGCCCAAGGTTTTTAGGAAGAATTCTGAACCTGCTTTTCATGAGGTGATGAGATCCTTTCTGCACAGTTTGTGAGAAAACAGAAGTGAAGAGGCCTAATTTCTATCTCTGTTAGAAGTGGCTACTCTATCATATTTCCAGGAGAAATAAAAAATATATTTTTGATTGGTAATTATATTTTTTTCCCATGCTAAATGTTGTCTCAGAAAAAGATAAACTCTCAGGAAAGGAATGTTTGTTTTTGAGTGTAATGAACTTAGAACAAAATGCAACCATTATTTTAACTGTCTGGTGGCTGCAGAATGGGAAACCACAAATACTCCCATAATGCTGATTCTCAGTGTGTATGACCCAAGAATTTCCAGGAAGGTAAGAAATCATGAGAACAATTCTTCCAAAACAAAACCCCCAGACGCTCTGGGAATCTCCCTTTCACTGAGTCATCTGGAATTTAAGACATGGATGGGAATCACAGCCCACAGACTCCTAGAGCTGTATAACAGATCTATTCGCTAGTGAAGAATAAGACACTGGAAAACTTTGTGACCTTCGACTATGACTGAAATCTCATTTCAACATTTTCCAAATGAAGACTTAATTTAATTAACAGAGTTTTAGGTTTAAACTTTCTTAAAAAACCAACCCAACCCAACACCTCCAAAACAAACAAACAAACACCGCCCCAAAAAACAAACTTAAAACAAACCGCAACTAAAAAAAAAACCCAAAAACAAACAAACAGAAATCCAACAAAGAAAATCCTTTTCCTTTTAATTACTCTTTTTTAAAAGCCACTTTGAAAAAAAAAATTCTTGGGAAATAGAAGCTATACCTTCTGATTAACTTTTATGGATTCCAAGTAGTAGAACAAGTACAGAAAAAGTAGAAATTCATAAGAAACTTGGATCTAATTTTGAGATTGAAATATTGGCTAAAATTGAAATAAATTTACTTGAAATACCTCCATAGTTCTACATTCTGACCCCATAGCAAAAGTACTCATGCACTCATGATACTTGCATTGCTTTTTAAAAAAGGAAATATTTGAAAATTTGGATAAGGTCTTTCCAGGTAATATTTCCTGTTCAGTTTTGCAAAGTTAATATGTTTACAGAACAGCATTTCAGAAAAGTATTTTAACATATTTAGCCTTTTGAAACTCATTCTTCACGATTACAGATTTCATTTTACAAGGATATCATGATCTGCAGAGTCCAGCATCTGTTTCCTTAATAGATTCTTTTCCCCTTAGCACAGGTAAGTATTTTGCTTTTCAGTTTGTTCAACTAAGCCCAACTGTTGACTAAATCACCCACTCCCTTTTGAATGTGACTCTGTTTCCTGGCCCTTACCTGCAGCTGTGATGGAAAGATTTTAGCTCCTGAAATGTGTGGTAGGGGCATGATAGCCATCAAGAAAAAAAGCATGCAAGCTTAACAGAAGTCCTTTTGTATGTCCTTGGCAAATATTTGCAGAAAATGATATCATTTAATTTGTACACTACTCTCAACTGTGTTAGGAGAGAAGTTTTATCTGCCCATTGAACTTAAACAAGCTTATTACAAGCCTTATAATGCAGGGCCTAGTAAAACAAACACAGATTTCCCTATATCACATTAAACAGTTAATTAAAAACAAATATAGTTGTTAGCTGTGAATCTATACTTATCCTGCCAATACTGTTCAAAATATGACTTCATGTGTGTTGGTATCTTTGCAGTTTCTCAAGGCTTCTGTAACACACACCCCTATATATTCTACATGGGTGCCAAATAATACAGCTTTTTGAAAGGTGGGAATGACACTACCACACTTAGGGGAGACTTTTAGGGGAACTGACAGGTAAGAGTTGAGTGTTCACTCCACACAGCTACTGACATAAACCAGGAACAGACAGTTTATTCTAGACACCTTTTGCTTACATGTTAGTACATTTGTTGCATTGGTAGATTGATTTTTGCTGTTCTTTTGAATCGCAAACCGTTTGGTTCTGCAGGCTCCCTGAAGTACTCTGATAATTTTGAAAATAATAGAATAATTTTGTCTCACCATCTTTGACTATTTTTAGTGGAGACCATAAATTTTAAAAGACCTTTCTTAACAGAACTACAGAGCTGATCTAACCAGATTATGACAACCTAAGATTTATTTCAGGAATAACTGAAAGATATTAGCTAGACAGACATTGTGTTACTGACAGTCTTTCCTTCTTCTTCTTTAATTCCCAAAGGAATTAATATATTATTTTCAAGATAACATAAGCTACCAAAGTTAAGTTACAGGAGAGTTTATACACTTTAAGGGAAAGACTTCTATTTTTAGTTTAGCTAAAAATAGTCTATATTTGAATAAAGATCAAGACTTCAGCTCTAAGACAAGATTTTTGCTGACTTAGGGAATATCCTGAGCTTCCAGGACGTAATATTCTGCAGTTTAGAGTGAAATCAGAAAAGATTCAGTAACTAGCCAGCAAAGTCAAGAACAACAGTTCCAAATGTTTTCAGAAAATAAATCCTCTCATATACTATCCCTCTACTCATAACCCAATATCAAAGGATGTATTCCTGATTCAATTTAAATATGACTAACTTTCAAAAAGCCCCTGGAAGTAATTTGTAACCACATCTCATACTCTCAGCTATCCCTTTTGTGGTGCCAAACTAATCCTTACTCTGACCAAGCAATAAATAACATGATTACTGTGTTCAAATGTTTTCAGTGATGATGTAAATCTAAAAAGAATGTGGAGCTTAAATTTCCCATTTACAGTAACTAGTTGCTATATTCAGAAACAGCTCTGCTGATGGCCAAAGGCCTCTTAATATGTTCCCAAAGCTTGTTGGAAAGAGTTATTTAAAAGGCTCCCAACTGTATATAATTGTGCTGAGCTAGTTTCAGATTGTTGTCATAACTTCCTCCTAAAGACAAAAAAAAATAACTCAGAGAGTTCCCAGTTGTGCCATAAGACTCAGGAATCCTGAACTGCAATTTCTGCTGGAGGATCCTCATGTAAAAATGTCAAGTTCAGACTGGACACAGAGAAACTTTTTCTTTTCTTTTTTGTGAGAGTGGCTTGCAGAAAAGCTTAGCAAATGACTCTCTGAGAGGACAATTCAGGAGTGGTGAACTGTGCTGGGCCTCTCCTGTGCACCTGCTTTGGCAGTTTGGTGGTAATGTAGGTGTGATCCAAGAGCTGCTTCCCACATATCAGCACATGATTCCCACATATCACCATGACACTTTGCTCCGTGCTCTGGAGCTCCTCTGTTCTCAAATCTTATGTGTCTCATCAGAATGTCCTCAGCACGCTGAGGACTCAATACTGAGCTGGCCATGTTATGTAGGGTGTCTGCATCCATGGAAGATTTTCACTGGGAGAAGATTGTATATGCAGCCAAAGAGAGAACAGAGCTGACCTCCCCTCCAAACAGCGGCACTACACAGCTTTGGCTTTCAGAGGCAACACGATATCTCTGCTTCACCTTCCTCCACTTCTTTCTAACTGAGCAAACATCAATAGCTAAGCAACCATCCACATCAGAGCTTGGGTCAGTGCTCTCCAAACTCAGTACAGCTGGGATAGCATCAAAAGCACTGCTCACTAGCACGTTGTGAGCTCGGGAAAGGTCAGAGCCAGCCCTGTAGGAGTTTGTAACCTCATTTTGGGAAAATGTCATCAATTGGCATAGTCAGTGTAGGTTCCTCAGAGTATGCTACCTGCTGAAGTCTTAAATTGTCTCCAACTCAGTTCAAATTGCAATTTTAAAAACTTTATAAATTGTCTAACCTTTGATCACTTTCCACAGGGACAACAAAATGTGTACACTTGACCCCAAAACACCTTCAAGTCTTGTTTTCTAAAACCAAGGAGGGAACATGAAAGTAGTTATATTTTAAGATAGGCAGAAGACTGAATTAACATCATTAATTCCTCTCTAAGAGGTAATAAAGCATTTAAGCAAAATTTTCACCAAACAGGTAAAAATGTTCTGATTTTGTGACAGAAAAAGTGTAAGAATTATTAACCCACATATATAAAATTTCTAAGGCTATGAGCAACTGAAAATAAACCCTCCTATTATAAAATACCTGGCAGCTCTAATAATAGGTAGCGTTATCAGCTCTACCTGCAGTAATGTATGTTATATGCAAGTAGAAAAGATATATTTACTTACCCCAGTGAAACCAGGAGGGATTTTCAATACTTCCCATTACCATAGCGAATTGTTTTCTCAAAAGTGTCATTTCATTAGAGAAAGTAGTAGGAAACAATTTAAAGATTACTGTAATAGTACCCCCCATAATATTACTTACTGGCACCATACAATAGATTATACATTATTAAAATGTACTTTATTCTCCATCTGGATGTGAGCTGCATGTGCTGCAAGCATTGCTCTCATTCAGGACTGACAGGGAAGACTCTAATACATTAAGAGGTGACCCAGAAAAGGATGGCAAGTCTATTAATAAGCTCTTTCATTGTTATCATGGTCTGTACCTTTCCCAGTTGCTGTTTTCATGGTGGAAATGTGTCAACAATGTTACTTCACGAAAGATTCTCCAAGAGAAAGCTTTTGGAGTGGTGAGCCCTGCTGGCTGCTTCCGGGACTTCATGAAAAGCTGAGTCCTCTCCAAACTGAAAATATGTTTTTCATATGACCTAGGATAATGAGACATTGCAAGACTGACTCTTAGTAGCAATGGGGGAAAAAAAGAGGCATGAAAGAGGCATCAATTCATCAATTTCAGACCACAAAAATAATTCAGAATATTCTATTGGAGATTACATCTTTGTGTCAAACTGTGGATGAGGTGGCCATGTCTTCTAAATTATGGGCATTGCATGGAAACAATGGCTTCATTTATTGGTCTGCTGTATGTGTGCTTACAGTGCTTGTAATTGAGGATGATTATGGTTAATGATTCTAGTAATGTGTACTTTCAAACCAGCAGGACAGTGTAATTTGTATCAAATCTATTCAGCATCTCTTCAGGCATTTTGCCGAGTTTAATCTTAACCCAGTACTTGCTGTAGTGGAAACCTCTGGAAGCTTCACAGCTGGTTCAAATAGAAAATTTCACAGTACTTTCACAGTGCACTCAAGGAAAAAAAAAAAAGAAAGATTTCATAGGCTTCATCTCATCTGGATGGCCTGTAGCCTGTCATACTTTAATATGACAGGGCCAAGATCTCTAGTTCTCTAGTACAGGAAACAGTTGTATGTAGGATGCAAAACAAAAACAAAACATCTGTCTGTGAATGGTTGATGACATTTTCACAAGCAAAATTAAGTGTTTCTGGAGAATGGATTCACATTTCTTATATTTTTGGAGTAAGGAAACAAAGGCAATAGTCAGGTATTCTGTTCAAGAGGCAGAACTAACTTGCAAGGGCATTTTATTGCACGTCTTTAAGCAAAAAGACTTCCTCAGCTTACCCTTTAAATACAGACACAGTATATAGGCAACTCCAGAACCTCTTGGCTGTGGGTTACAAAGGAAGAAAAGAGAAATTAGAGGCACATTTAAGAAGATAAAAACAAGCAAGGCTGAAAAAGGATTTGAAGTTTGCCGAAAATTTAACTGCTCTTTAACTTCAGGATTATATTTCTATCTTTTCTAACTACAGCAAATGTCATTATTGCATCTATGTCTTTTGTTTCCTTGCTTTTTTTTCATTTTTAACTCGGTGGTGCCAGTCAATACTTTCATGTACAATGAAGGCGATGACTATCAGCTTGACCAATTTGATCTGACACAGTATCTCTTATTGTACAGACGCTGGCTTTTATTCTGAAAGGTTGTGTATTTTCTCAGACTTACTGAATTGCTTATTGATTTCATAATTACCTGATATTTGTGATTGCCTAGGTTTTCTTGTCCTCTGTGTTTTGTTATGATCAGTTGGTTTCAATTGTGCTCTTTTGTGATAGATCTTGTAGATCAGCATGTGGCTCAAGCGAGATTTTCAAGGCTTTTAGGTATGAAGAAGCAAGCATGAAAATACTTTTAACTTGTACCGCTTTCATAAGTCTTCAAAGGATTTCAGGCTTCTGGGATCTCTAGATTGTACGATAGAACAGTGCATATTTACCTAATGCTTTCTCTCTCTATAGGAATTGCAATTTCTCTTCTTTCCTGGATCCCACTGTGAGACTCTGGGGGAAGACTCTGGGGAATGACTCTCCTTCTCATGTCAACTATGCCTCACTTCTACCACTGAAACCAGAGTTCACTGTTGGCAATTGTCCTGCCATTCCATGCCAAGGGAAAAAAAGGCAAGCTGCTCCCAGAAGTCTGTAATTCTATTTCAAATTTCAGTGAGTAGAATAGTCACAGGAATCTTTCCTTCTTCAGAAATTTCAGGATGCCTGTAAAAGGAAAGAAAATTATAAACCTTGAAATAAAATGAGAAACCTATTACCATGGGAGCGCATAGCATAAACATAAGCATCTGATGTAGGTCTTTCACAAACAACTTGATGCCTTGTCAAAGGGAGATGAATAAAATCTCACAAAGACTCTAAACTCCTCATGCATTTTCATAGTTGCAGCTGTAGCTTTCAAGGGTTCCATTTCAAAAGGGAAACAAGTCAGAACAGCTTACATACAAAAATATACAATGATCCTACCGCCCAGGAGGAGCTCTGATTTTGAGAAATGCTGTTGTATTCATTCACTAGATACCAATGTAAGTAGCTGAATTTCTTATCTGGGAAAAAAATCCCTGGCATTTCTAGTCCAAGTAAAAGGTTACACTGTTATTACGAAGTATTAGTGGAGTTTGAGGAGAAAGATGAACATTTGCTTTTACAGGTCAGAAGCCATAACTGTTAGGGACTAGTAGGTGTAAGCTATCAGACTGGAACTAGCGACAGAGTGAATTAATACCTCTCCACTGATTTCAGAAAATCTAGGAAACATCAATAAAATTATGCTAATACATTTTGGGTGTATTTTAGAGACCTATATTAAAAAAGGGGTATCTATTACATTTATAAACCACCAATAAAATGTGACTCACACTAGGACTGTTTTGTAGAAACTCATGCGGCAACAAACTAAATGCGGAAGATGCATCAACCAATTGGACAGACAAACTCAGCAAAATTTCAAAGTGTTGAGCAAACTACGTGTTGCAAGATTAGCAAATCGACCATGCTGGTACTTCTTCAAGAACTGAAACACACAAAGATTTCTTCATAGGAACAGTTCTTTACTATAAGGATAGTGAGACACTGAGATAGGTTGCCCACAGAGGTTGTGAACACCTCCACATCCCTGGAGGTGTTCAAGATCAGACTGGATGGGACTCTGAGTAGCCTGGTCTAGTAGAAGATTCTCTGTCCATGGCAGGGGGGTTGGAGCTAGATGATCTTTAAGGTCTCTTTCAACCCAAGTTATTCCATGATTCTATGATTCTAAGATGTAATACCACATGACTACAAATTCTGATCACCACTGAACTTAAGACTGAAAATATTCTGGATACCTGTTAATTTCTTCTTCTTGCAAAACTTTTCAACTTGATGAATACAAGAAAACACACCCAGATAAATTTGCTAAATTAAAATCTGTTACTTTTTCTTCACTAATGTCAAAGCTGATGGACTCAAGGCTAGTGACAGCAGGTGCACTTTGCCTCCCGTTATGTGTCAAAACTTGTGCTTTGAAAAAGAAGTGATGACACGTAAAAACTACTGACTGATTTGCATCACAGAAATCGAAATTCAGCTGTAGAGACTTGTTCACAGGTCGTTACATAACTAAACTGCAGCGCTTTCAGAAGTTTTCCAAATAGAATCAAAATCAGCATATTTATCTTGGATGCAACTTAAAATCCTTCATTTTTAGCCACTTGAACAAGAAAACCTGAAAAATTAATATCCCAACATATTGCAGGGAAAACAGACGAAAGATAAATAAATTTTTGTAATGCTTTCCATTAAATATAATGTGAAGAATCAACACACTTCTTACAAAGATAAAACACGCAAAGCATCTGATGATGTCCTTTCACGATTCCAGCCAACTTCTTTCACTAAGTTTTGAGGCCATGAGTAATTCCAATCGTTTATGAGTGAGTAATTTCACAGAGTGACCATTTCAATCTACCTTCAAGTTATGAAAAGTATCTACTCAGCAACTGTTCAATTGTGCAATGTTGACACACTGCTGGCAGTAGGAACATTTGCTGACTTTTTGATTTTGCAAATGTGATGTGTGAGGGTGTATAAATTTCTTTGAGAAACAAAGGTTCTTACTTCTTACTATTTCTGGAACTTCAGAAAAAAAGAACACTGAAAGTTACATTATTATTTTCATGATTTTCCACATAACAGTAGAAGACATGTAATACAAAACCAGGTTACTTGATGCTTTATTCTGATTCTGTGCTCAAGCGAAGCATCATTTTATGCTTCAAAATAAACAATCCTTGATTTACCTTTGTACAGTAACTTCTGTTAGCAAAATCAGTTACAGTAAATTGTGATTCACACCCAAGAAAAGCAATTATTGCAAAACAAGATTTATGCAACTCTACAGATGAGCAAGAAAATGGGATGACTTATTCTGGTAGGTGGGATATTCAGAACTTTCAGCAATGACTTTTAAGAGTTATTTTTTATTAGGGTAAGTATTAGGAGAGTTATTATTTATTATCTAATGTAAGAGCTATTTTCCTTTCTTGTTCATGACATAATAACCTGAAAACAGATTATTGACTAAGTTTCATTCTTGCAAGCCAATATATACTTATTCACGGTGGCCTTCTAACTTACCAAATATACTTTGGCTTGACTCTTGGGATTTAATTGAATTTTTTTTCTTTATGGGCCAGCCTTTTTCGATTTTGTGCAGTGTTAGCAGAGTTGTGATTTTATAACTTCTGGAACTGGACTGAGTATATTAAAAGCAATTTCAGGCCATTAGACAAGATAATGATCTCAGTAAAGGGACTAACAGCAAGATGAGACTTTGGATTTTGCAGCTTTAAAAATGCAAGATCATCCACTTGTGGTTGTTTTGAATAGGATTTAATTTCTGATTTTTCATGTAGCAGTGTTTGAATTCCAAGGATGTTCATCTAATGTGCTTCATCTTTTAGCCTTTAACTAGGATTTATCATGGTCATGTGTTCCTCATAAGTACATTAGGGATCATTAAATAACTAAAGTAAGTCAGAGAACAGATTCAAGAATGAACTAAATAAAACTTATGTGATTTAGAGAGGCAATGTCTAGCTTCTACACATTAAAAAAAAAAAACACAGAAAAAAAATTGTCATGTTTCACATTTTTAATCATTCCTTTGAAGTTATAAACCTTCAAAGTTTTTTCACTTGGGGTCTTTTTCTCTCTTATTTCAGGCTGGTGTTTTCCCAGCATAATATAGAGGTGGCATGGCACCACTGAAGAATATTGGTTTCTAAGAGATTTTATTAGGAGGGCTCTGAAAATCTAAGGCAGTTGTGTTGCTATTAAAGAAGTTACACGGTGTTTTATGGAGAGTCAGCATTTCCTCCTCCGTGAAGAGAAAAGCTTCTGGGAAGAAGATATTCCTTGGCTATTCTGTGTTCTTATGAGCCTGAGAAAGCAACCACATTACAATAATCTCATTAAATACAGAATAAGAGTAAACACATTTTTCCTATTAGCATATTATTCTCTTTTCTTCCAAAGCCAGCCGGTAACCTTTCACTGCCTGACATCTACTACAGTTCAAACTGTAGAGAGTTGCTCTCTAATTGACACGGAATCCCAAGCTCTGCTCATTCTATGTATTCTTTCAATGGGTAAGGATCAGAAGAGAAGATATTTTTCTAATACCACAAGCTGCTTTGTGAAGGTGATTGTGAGTAGAGGTTCTGATTTTATTCTGTACTGAAGACAGTCATGACATAAATGCAACTTGCAATAATTTCTGCTCTTTTTTTTCCCATTCCTAAATCCATAACCATTTTTCTCTGAGAAGCACTCTTTGCAGTTGTTGTGGCAGATCTTTTGTGTGTTAGAAGTTCTCTTATAAGAACTTGACTAGAATTGCAGATGAAATTTCTAGTTTATGCAGGACTCGCACTGGATGAAATGTGTAACATTCTGTAAAATTATCTAAATTTATGTATGTGCTTATTTATGTGTGTATGCACATATTCAAATGTACTAGCTTCCTGGCTACAACGTATTTTTTCAGGGGACTAGCCTACAACTTTCTATAAACTTTTTTTCAAACATTGGAAAGACACAGAGTAAGTTGAAAAAAACAATTAAAGACAGGAAGTAACTGATGGAGAAATAATTTGAAGTATTTATTGCTTTTCTGCCTACAACTTATTCTTTTCCTTTTTGTCTATTCTTTGAGTAAAAAAAAATCATCAGGACACTATGAAAATTCCTCTTAAATATAAAATATCCTATCACAAAATAAAAATTTAATAGAAACTGTCATTGTTTGCTATACATAGACATGGATTTTTTAAGCAAATAACAGAAGGATGATTGGGAGATGTTTGGGCTCTGGCAATCTACCACTGATGCAGAGCTCTTGTGGTGCCACTTGATCACCAGTTCCTCATAAATCCCGAGAGCGAGGATAAAACAAGGCTGGGCATAGCAGGGCTGATCTTCAATCTACTTGTCTTTGCACTATGCAAGTTATTCAGTAATAAGCCTAAAAGAGCTTGATAAAAGGTAGTGTCTACTTTTCCATCCGTAATGTAAGACTCAGGAAATGAAAACATGAAGCTAGTTATCCTACCTGGAATATCCTACCTGTAAGGCAGCATTGATTTGTCCCATCCAAAGGAGGGTGTGACAAGAAAAGAAACAGACCCTTTTGTCTTTATCTTATCTGTTAATTTCTAAACCATCAGATGAAGGCCACTTGAATTTTGGGATAATCAGCAAACCAAAAGAGTTAGCTGAATTTAGCGTGATTAAACACATGCATAGACATTGTAGAAGCATTCTACATCAGCCTAGCAGCTGATCTTTGCCTCCTTGTGGCCTCTGAAAAGTGTGCAAAACAGGCAGTGACAGAATGGTGTAGATGCTGGGAGTCATCCATTCTGATGGGGTTTGGGTTTGCATCACTCATTACTTTCCATGTCTTCTACCCCCACCTACACCCCGAGTCCCTGGAGTCACCTCAAGGCTACTTAAATTCCTATGGGGTGACCAGAATGAAAGTTTTTAGGTACATGTTGGCCAGTCTTCTGCTGCTGCTACTTGCATGTAGTAGGACACGCGAGTACATCCATTAAGGCAGAAAAATGTTAAAGCTCATTGTTGAATGAGCTTTAAAAAAACTGTTTTCAAGGTTCTGGTTTATTAACTTCTGTTTTCTGAGAAACAAAGATAATTTTTTGATGGTTTAGTCCTTAAAAAATCTTTGGTGATTTTTTTTCATTTCTTTATTAATAACTGCTTAATTAAAAGTTATCAAACAATCACTGAATATTATTTTTTTCCTGTAAAATTTCTGGTTTTCAGTGAGTGACTTTTTTTGTTTCTCTATAAAACATTGTGAGTGACACTGGAAGAGGGTATTAAATTATTTTATAGAGTGAAAATATATACATTGCAAGTCAATTGAAAAAAATCCACTATTTTAAGTTATGTATTATAATTGAACTTTCACTTTTTGGATCAGTTCCACTATTGTTTGGTTTTCCAGGTGGTTCTGGCAAAGATATAGAGACATTTTTCAACAGAGAAGGCTGTTACATTAAAAAAAAATAATAATTACAATCCCTTTGGTAGGAAAAAAAAAAGGTGATTAAGAGGATAAAATTATCACTGCTTCTCAAATTAATTTATGAGAAAAAGCCTAGAGATGAAAGTTTTAAACTATGTACAGAAATTAACATCCAGCATCACCTACACTCTAGAAATTATTCAATTTAACTTACAGTGAAAAAGAGTCATATAAAAGTCAATGTTATTGCTCTTCTGCAGGCTTTTGAAAACAAGTGTAGTGCAATTCCTTCATAATATATTTTAATGAGCAATTTGACCATTAGAAGATTTTGTCTATTCAATCGCTGTTGTCTCCATAATCCACTGTTACTGCTTGAAAGCATAATGACAATGTAATCTACGAAAACTTGCCTGCATGAAAAAAAACCAGGAATCATACCTACAATAATGTGGTGGCCTGTTGCAATACGTTTTTTATGAATCCCATGTATTTCTTCTTTCTGTTTCCCATTTAAACTTTTAGTATTATGTATTATTTATGTTATCAGTTCCTTGGGAGGGAGGTTGTATTTTGCTGTATCTTTATACAGTAGGAAGCACAACGGGCTATTTGTCTAAGGCTTCTAGACACAACAGTAGTGGGAAATAACACTTGTCATTGCCTGCTGTCCCATTGAAATACAAGAAAATTTATACATACAATTTTATTTCATTTGTTTCTTCCTAAATAAAAGTCCAATACCACTGTAAGCCTATAGTAAATTCTATATGCCTGGTAAACATCCTAAACTTACAATAAAGTTATTCATAATATCAAATTACCAAGAGATTTTATGTCAGTGATATTTAAAGATCATTGTCTTGAAGCAGTAATATAGAATGAGATACAACAGACTATATGGATTGCAAATGCAACTGTATATAAATGTTTTATACCATGCATAGACATAGCTATTTGATCAGTGAGTACCTGCCATTAAAACTCAAATGCAATTATTGACACTGGTGTCTGTGAGGTTGTCATGTAGATCAGGCATTCTGCCGGCATCTTGTTAATAACTTTATACATAATTGGTAGGGGTTTAGGTTTATGGCTTTTCTTTTTTCTTAATATAGGATTATATGGTCAGGTATTCAAAATAAATGAGATTCAAGAAGCTGTTGTTGAATATCAACTGTTCTTTCCAGAAGTGAAACTGTAGTCTTAATATTTCACCTAGAACTTAAAAACTATATTCTTTCTGAACAAAATTTTCTGATTTTTAAAAGAACTCGTAGCATACTCTGTTTTCTATATGACCATTGCTTACATATAATCAGACACATATGCAATTCTTTCCAAAATCTGCATTTACATAAAGGATTTGTTTCACTTAGTGTTACATTTCTAAAGATATTTTATCAAGCATAGACATTAGTACATTATTGTGAAGACAGAAAAACGTAACTGGTGTTTCCAGAAAGCAAATTTCAAGTGGGAAATTTGCACGTAAGAGATGAAAATGAAAACATAAAATTGAAGCTCACATAACTGATTTGGCCACTTGTAACAGACTGAGTTTTGATGCTTAATATCACTCAATGTTTTATTAGCTTTGCCCATCTTTTCTGCTTAATAGAAATTGGCCTTCTTAGGCCTATTCACTTTAAAGTATTTCTCAATATGTCTATTGTTCTTAGATTTATGAAAAAAGTATATTTTTACTTTGCATGTCTTTCTCCCCAAACACTGTTTTTACAAGGATATCTGGAGACATATTTCCCAGAAGAGCTTTTCCACTAGCTGACTTTCTCAGAAGAGGTATTTCTCAAAAGAGTTGGATTTTTCTCTCTGATTCTGTAGTAAACTGAATGTCATCATGGGATTTTTTCCCCCTGCTGCTCCAATCCTCCAATAATTCTGTGGTGATAAATCCATTCTAACACTGGCTCACTGGTACAACCAGTACTTGCTTAACTGATACTAGGAGAAAGGTGGATTGTGCACAGCACAGGTTGCAAGTGGGTTTAACCTGCAAAAAGATAAATACTCAGATTTACTTGGCAAGGATCTTTTTCCAGATCTTCCTTTACCTCATCCAAAGGTTATTGCCAGAAACCATCTGCATATGTGAGGTGCAAACCAAATGGTTTATTGAAACTTCACCCTATGTGGCATCCCAAAAATTTTTAACAGATTGAACCTTTCCAGAAATATGAAATTATATCATCTGGGGAGAATATCATGTTCTTCCTGAGTCCTCTGCCATACAGTCCTGATAAAAGAATTTCTTAAGTTTTCAGGATGATTTCATATAAATTTATAATATATGCTCATATTGACATATTTTTAGTTGATGCAGATATTAGCCTTCATTGTATACAGGCACATTGTTTCTAATGACAAGTAGAAATACCCACCCAAGCTAACTTTGCAGTCTGTCTTCCAGGATTTTTTTCCTCCAAGAAAAATATCTATAATCCAGGCAGATTGTTCTACCTTCTGCTAAACACCTGCTGTTGGCTCAACAGCAAGCACAGCCAAAGACCCATGCCCATAGCAGACACCTTAACACAGCAAATATCCTTTGGCACTGATGTCAAATGCTCATTGGTTCCCATTGTAACCTCATGGTATCCCTCTGTGATTGACTATCATGGAGATCCTTGAGGGAGTTGTGGTGCCTACACAGGAGATGACAGCACCATGTGAAGGCTGTTACTCAGTCCCAAGAGCAGAATGGCTGCTGGCAGCGAGACATGAAAACCAGGCATAGTGCTGACACAGGTTTGGGCCACACATCTGCTACATAGCAGCAAAAATAACTCCTCTCTTCTGCCTTTTTGCTTTTGACATGGAATCATGGAATCAGAGACTTGTTTATGTCGGAAAAGACCTTTGAGATGATTGAGTCTGTTAACCCAGCACTGCCAACTCCACCACTATACCATGTCCATAAGTATAGCATGTACACATATTGTAAATGCCTCCAGGTGTGGTGACTCCACCACTTGCCTGGGAAGCCTATTCCAGTGCTTGACAACCTTTTTGGTAAAGACATTTTCCCTAATATCACAGAATCATTTAGGTTGGAAAAGACCTCCAAGGTCATCAAGTCCAACCTTTGACCCATCACCACCTTGTCAGCTAGACCACAACACTAATAGTCATTTCTTGACGAATTCCAGGAGTGGTGACTCCACTAACTCCTTGGGCAGTCTGTTCCAATGTTTATCAACCAATAAATTCTTCCTGATCTCTAGGCCTTTCACCAGTTTCCTTGCTTTTTGCTGGACACACTCCAGCACCTCAATATCTTTCTTGACATGAGGGATCTGGAGATCTGAGAACTGGACACAGAACTGAGGACAGCCTCACCTGTTCCCAGTAGAGAGGGAAAAACTTCCTTAGTCCTGCTGGCCACACTATATCTGATACAAGCCAGGATGCCATTGGCATCCAATCAAAACATCCCCTGGTGCAACTGGAGGCTGTTTCCTCTTATCCTATCACTTGCTACTTGGAAGAGGAGACCAACCCCTACCATGTTACAACCTCCTTTCAGGCAGCTGTAGAGAGCTATGAGGTCTCTCCTGAGCCTTTTCTCCAGGCTAAACAACCCCAGCTCCCTCAACTGCTCCTCATAAGCCTTGTGCTCCAGTCCCTTCACCAATTTCATTGCCCTTGGAGACCCGAATGTTTTTATATTCCCTCTTCCCATACTAAAAATTCCCTCTTTCCTCATACTCAAAGCTTTGTGGGGATTTGTCCATCTGTATGACTACATTTGAACCCTCTGTTCAGCCTCTCATGGTAGCTGGGGGGTAAAAGTAGACGTTTCTAGAGAGAAATGTTTTACCTAAAGGCTGATGTCCAGAACAGGTTAGATGTATCGTGCTTACAAGAGCTTTCTCTCTGTTGATTACAAGCATGTTTGGACACTGTGCTCTAAGCAAAGATGTAGATAAATCTAAATTTCCATAAAAATCCATTCCACTATGTAACCCTGAATTCTAATCGAACTAGAAAACTTGGATATTTCCTAATATCCTGCTTGTTGTACTTTCTAGTCTCCATAAACACTACCCAAGTAGTAAGAGTACATTAGCACTCTTGCTTTATGAACACTGATTTCACAGATGCCTTTAAAAGTTGTGTTCAAGTAGACATGGGATACTGAACTTAAGACACAGTCCCTTCTCACCCTGCATGTAGACCTTATGATGAGTGGCAATTATTTGTCAGCTGCAGGAAAAATACAGATATAAAATAAATGGCAGAAAACTGACACCTTTAGTAAAATATTTGAACTTAAGTGTAAGACCAGGTTTCAGCTTGATTTGAATGAAGATTAGTTTTCTGGTCTCTGATGCCTTTTGTTTGCACATAAAATATTTGTGCTGCAGAAGAAATATCCCTTTTATTCAGTAATACACTTAGTCACTAAATCACAGAAAGACTTGACTCATTAAATACTTACATGGTCTATTCATTATACATTGTGTTTTGTGCTGTTAATGCCTCTTTATATTTATATTTCTGCATATTTGTAAATGTTCTCAGTTGTGTAATGGTTGCACACATTTTTTAGTTTCCAAAATAGAACATCAGTGGAAATGGCTATCGTTTGCATAATTGGAAAGGAAAATTTTATTTTAATGAAGTAAATGATAAATAAGGGCCTTTGAATGAGGACAAAATTGTTTAGTGGTAGCACCTGGTATGATGATCTGTTGCAGTAGTGTTAATGAGGATTTTTCAGGCTTTTATGGCAGAAGAAGTGTTAAAGCCAGGATTCAGTGGATGAATCAGCTACTAAAAATACCAGCTTGACAGTCTTTCAAAACATTAAAAGAAATTCATATTTCTTTAAGAAAAAAAGAAACCATGACACTTTTCTGATCTTTGCTTCCCACCATTTTGTTTTGCATTCAGTCACTGAATTCTTCCGTGTTACTTAAGTGGGAAGCTTTAGAGCAGCCTTTAGGTTGAGTAAATAGAAAATAACAATTGCAGTATTAGAGGAATATAATAATTTAATCCTCTGTAAAAAACAGAGCTGAAAAACACTTATCTCTTCATATATTCTTGTGCTAGTTTGAAAACAAACCAGTGGGAGATCACAAGTCAGAATTATAGTTTAATAGGAAAATTAAAATAAATGCAACAGTACAAGAGCACTGACAGAGTCAGGATACAACCTGACACCCTGTTAGTCAGGGTGGTGGTAGCAGTCCAGATGAAGTGGCCCTGTTGAAGCAGTGATCCTGTAGAAAAGGGCCTGGCCTTCACCTGAAAGTCCAGTGGTGTAGCTCTTTTCCTCTAGGAGCCCCATAGGTAAGTGCTGCTCATGCTGTTCCAAATCCCAGATTATATCCAGGTGGGAATGGTTGGCTCCTCCCCCTGGGCGGAGCATCTCACAATGGGCTGATGTAATTCTATGAGTCATGGGGTGGGTCCTTGATTGCCCATTAAACAGAGGCAGCCCCCGGAGGAGGGAGTTATCAGGGATGAGTTATGGTAGGAGACAAGGAACTTTGCCCCACCTGCTTTAACAGCTTGTGAAGATGATAATAGAATACATGCTTCTGGTTACATCTTACATTGTAACCTAGGACAATTCTAAACAAGCAGATGACTCAGGGATAGGATTTTCAAAAAATATTGGTACTGTAGAAAGCTAGTCTGAATTTTTGGTATTTTGAAGTCACTGATTATGGGTATTCTTCTTGAAACATGTCAAATCTGTTTCAAAACAGATTGCAGATACTTAGGCTTATATTCTTAAGAGGTGAGAGATACCTCTGCAGGTAAATTAGGAACCAAGAAATTATGAGAACTTCTAACTACCTTCCTCTATCTCCATAAAGCAACTCCAGCTCTGTGGGCCAGCATAAGTAATATCATGTAATGACTCATACAACTTGATATTTGACAACTATTAACATTCTTAAATTTTGAGTACAAACTGGAGGTTTTTTCCTGATGTCTTGTGTTTGCACTTAGAGCATTGGCATTGCAGAAGAAATGTCCATGTTTCTCTCTAATTCACTTGACTTCCACACCTATATATTGAGTGAGATCAGAAGTTTCTGAGTTGCTTTGAGTACATTTCTGTCATGATTTGAGACATTCCAAAGCATTAGAGTGTGTTTTGGGTGCCAGAAATACCCTGAAATCTGCATGTAAATTCAGGAGCTGTAATCCACCTCTCACCTAACATCCGGAGTATCTGGTTCCTCAGGGTTTTGAAAATCCTAGTTCTGAGATTTAATCTCTCTTCAAAACCATCCTCCATGACTGTATTTGAGTCCTACTCAACATGAAATTTATGTTTCACGTAGATCCACCTGGTAAAACCGAAAAAAGCAACCGGAAACTGAAATAGTGTGTGGGGAGGTTATCTTCTAGGAGGACCTACCATCTTGCAAAGATACATTATTACTTTTTCATCCCTCAGTCTTCTTTTTGTAACAGTCTGTATTGAAAATATAAAATTATGCAGTGATAAAATAAAACTGTGACAATAAAGAATTTATTTGTTGCTTCTAATGAGTGGTTTTTTAGACATTTTTTCTATTGATGTAAATTTAGCTTTTTAAAATAAAATTGTTAAAATACATGTCAATCCTATTTGACAAAAAGATAGACTAATTTAAAACTTTCCCTCTTGGAATAATTTTGCTTAAATTTTGCACTATACTATTTTGTCATGCTGAAACAGTAGCTCAGCAATGAGACATCTTCTTACTTTACAATCTCAGTCCTTGGATTGCAAAGTTTTCTTCACTGCTTTTAATGCAAAACTTGCAGTTCAGAGGATGAATTCAGTAGACTATCAAGGCCAAATCATCTGTTAGGATTTTTCATGTGCCCATAGTTTATTGTAATCTTTTGTGTTTAATAAAGTGTTCTGAGGTGACAACATAAAAATAAAATAATAATCAATAATAATAATCACTAAAATAACTAAATCAAGATACATTCTAATTTTATCATTATGTGATCACAGGTATAATATAAACTTGGTGTGGAAGAAAAAGCAGTAAAATACAGGGAAACTTTATTAATTTGTACTTGTAGAGCCACCACATTATCAAGCACATGTGAAAACAAGAAATCAGCAAGCTAAAGACTAAAAGTAAATGCTACCCAAGTCCTTGGAAAGCAAAATACCTTTATAGTGTGAAACCTCATAAGTAAATTCTCTGTGAAGTGGAGATAATATGGATTTTAGATACTTTTCTGCTTATTGATATTGCACATGCTGCCACAGAATACCTCATCAATGAAAAAATATTAAATGTATAAATCATATCAGCCTATTCCTTTCTGTCTCTGAGGCTGCCTGACAGCAATGGATTGAAGCACTACTTTTTGTTTGCTTGCTCTACTTTCTATCTCATTTTCTTCCTTTTTTTTTTTTTTTTAATCATTTCTTCTATTCTTGGAAAATTAAGCCAAATGCCTAGTTTCACACAGACTCCTGCTGAGAAATATCTGAACATTTTTGTTTATTTTTTGTCATTTATTGTGAACATCCTGTGTTTATTTTTTACAAGCAGTTTCACATCTTCAGGAGACTGCACATGTGATAAGAGGATGTTGATTTAAAAGCATGAGAGTGTGTGAGTAAAAGTTCCAGTAATTTATTTTTTACCATTTCCAAGGAAAACCAAATATATGTCAGTATTCCATAAGAATTTTGTTCTATAGCACCCAGAAATGATGATGACTATATCATAAAATCATATTGCTGCAACCCCTGTTCTTAATATTCTCCCTCTGGCAGGAGAGTTAAATTTGCTACTTAATGCATGAGAAGATTATCAAAGACAAGAACATCTGCCTAATTCACAAGAGCACCCATCCTTCTAAGGAGGATACAAAGGCTGAAGTTTTTGTTCCAGCCATAGCAAGAAGCGTTTTCTCCATCTGTTATGGCATGGTTATCCACAAGCTGAGCAAAGCATGATTGCAAAGCTACAAAAGTCATACTGTCAAGTTACCTCCATGCTTACCTCCATGCTTCACAATATTGAAGAAAAAATAGATGTAACCATCCTTACTACATTATATCACTTGTATTTAGATTGAAATCCTTTTCAGTGGTGAAAAAGTTAAGTCAAAAATTTCTGAAAAGCATTATATCTTGTTTTGCTCAATTACTAATTTGAACTAAGTTCTGCCTTGTAGTTTTTGTAGTTTATGAAATGGTTGCTGCAGATATTAATATTGAATAGGAACATATTAGTATGTATTCACAGTTATTACCTCACATAATGATTTTTAACACTACAAAACTTCCCATTCATCACATGAATTAGGAGTTCATGTAGAATAAAAGAATATTATGAAAATTACTGTGTTTGTTCAAGGCTCATTTTTCAAAAGTACTGTTCAGCTCACAGAAAGGATAGTCAGAAATACTCTAAATGAAGATTGCATACCTAAATAATTAATAGAAGATGAGCATAAATTGCTTCAATTCCTTATGAATTATTGACATTTATTTATTTTGAAATATGTAAAATACAGCTATCCAGAAATCTAGGCATATTCAAAGGCCGTTTTGTTTGCAAAATTTATGTACTGGGTATCTTGTACCATTCCTTATGTGATCTGGAACAGAAACTTTTCTGATCTCCAGAGTAAGCTCCTTTTCCTTTTGCCTCAATTTCCAATTCCTTTCATTGGCATTTCATTCCACAGGAAGAAATGAGAAATTTGAATGGAAGGACATTGAAATCGGAACTTAAGAGAGCAAGTTCAAAGTAAAAAATTGAAAATGGTTTGCTTCATTTCTACATTAATGTTAAACTTCCAAGAGTCTTAGCCCACATGTTTCAGCTGGTGTGTATTAAACTGAGATAAAATGCAAAATTAAGGAAGACATTTTTCCTTTAGAGCTATGTAGAGTAGTATATGACGTATTAATAACAGTATTACTTCTGCAGTTTTTATTCCCCATTATTGTATTGGCGATCCTGAGATTTTCTGTCCCTTACCCTGCTCTACATTGACTACTGGAGGGGTCATCCTTGCTGAATAAAGCAGATCTTGTGGTGTTTGCAGGATATACCACTGGCTACTCTACACATGGGAAATATGACACACTCTCATGGGGTATTTTTTGGAGTGGACAGACCATGAATCAACAGGAATTGACCTAGTGGGCATTTTTTCAGTCATGAAAATGATTTATATGAGCTGCTTGTAAAAGGCTGAGAGAAAAGGCAATGAAAACAAACACAAATTCAGCATTTCCTCTGCTCCCAATCTTCCTTACATTTTATCATGGCCTTATCAGACAAAGTGATACATACAGTGTCCTGGTACTGTCCTGCAATGTGGGACATCTGGGATTTACTTCTTTCTCTGTCAGTAAATATCAGTCTTTGACCACAGGCAACTTGTTCTTTGGGTATGTGCCTTCATCTCCAGTTCTGTTCTGTGTATGAAATGCTCCTATACAGATCGTATATTGTCTTAGAAATGTACACTGCTTAACATAAGAGAAAATTGAATAATGAAGTGTCTGTGGGATGATAAGTTTCTGACTTTTCTGACCTAGAACAGGAGGAGCCTTTAAAAATCAAACAACAACAACAAAAAAATCCATTTTGACCCATTCAGAAGGACATTAGATTGAAGAATATTTTAGACATTAGAGGAAAACAAGCAAGCTTATGGCATTTTTGTCCCGTTAAAAGCTTTCTTTCCTGCCCTCTTTTGCACACACATACACAGGGAATTGTACACGAACCCAAGATACAAAAATAGCCAGTTTCTGTCTTTGATTGAAGGAGAAAGACACAAGCCAGATTTATTGGCTGTCTAGAGACCTTATGTTCAGTTTTCTCTTGTCACATTCACACCAATTAAATGTGAGAGTTTATATGTTGTCCTATCTGTAAAAATGACAGCCAGATCCTTGTCTGGCTCATTTAATTGTCTCTGTGGAATAAGTTCCCCCACCCTGGTATAGAAAAGAGTATTTCAGATAGCTAATATAAAACATCTCTTGCCTGGATATTTTTAAGATAAAAAAGTTATTCAGAAAAAGTGATGTGTAAGAGATGATTGTATTCCTCTCTCTCAAGTTAGCACAAGTTTTAAAAATGGAATTGAGAAACATAGTAGTAACTTGAAAGTGAAACACCATATATAATGCCTGCTGTACCTATAAAGACATATATTACAACTTAGTGTTTGGGCTAGGTGGTGTTGCCAGCATACACAATTAAGTGCCTGCTGCCACCTGGAATGTACAATCGGAAAAGGAAGGTCCAGTGATGTCATCGTGCTTCAAAATTTAGTGTAATAAAAGGAGGCAAAATGTTCCAGGTGAAGCATCTGATCCTATCTTCTATATATTTTTACCCCAGTCTCATGGCAAGACTTCATTCTTCTATTGCACCTACTTTAAATATCTCTTTAGGGTATTAGCCTACTATACCACAAGTTCAGGCAAGACAAATATTTAGCACATTTCCATATACATGAAAGCCTACAGTGTCTTTTCAATCTTTTTTAGCAGGGTTTTATAAAGTTAGGAAAACCAGCTGACAAATTTTAAGTATGGACATTGTTAAGTAATTTTTCAGATTTTTTTCTGACCAGAAAGGCTGATGAGGCTCAGAAACTGTTCTTTGCTATAAAACTGGTTTCATAGGAATCTAGGGGATATGAAAACTAGAATACTCTTTAGAAGTCAGAGTAAATATTAAAATATTTGGAAAATTATATAAAATGTGATCTTTGCATGAAATATTTTCTATATAATCTTGCCATTTTAGTTTCTCTACAGAGTATCAGATCCATTTTTTAAAGCTGAAAATAGTGTCTTTTCATTATAATTACCCCTTATCAAACTCAATGTTGGAATTCTAATATTGTGTATTCTATTTTTTTCTAATGATTCCATCTTTGATGCTGCATTTCCCCTTCATAATTGTAAATCCAGTCCTTCGTTATTCTGTGACTCCTTCTGTGAAGAAAACTGACCTGGCAATCAGTTACTTGGTTACAAGCTACTGTAAAACGAAAAGATCTAGATTTGATAATATGCCAAATAGAGATTTTTTAAGAAACACTGTGATAGTATGTGCTAATGGTGTCAATGAAATTAATTGTATTTCCAATATAATTGGAGTCATATGCAATAGCTGTTGAAAGTGGTATATTTTCACTAAGATGGATGATTTGTGAGATTCATGATGATGTCTTTATATACATTAACTAGTATTATATTCAGTTACTGTTTCCAGTAGTTTCACAAGTACAGATGAAAATAGGTAAAGGTATCAGAATCTATGTTAAAATACAAACACAATGTGATTATTTCATTATTGTTCTGTTAATTGGAAAATGTTTGCATTTCATCTCTTTTGTTGTTGTTGTTGTTTGAAGGGAAAAATAGTGAAATTCTGCACTTTAAAATGACAGCTTCTCTGTTTAAAAATGTAGGGGTATTTTTAGTATTAACTAGCAAAATTTTATTGCAAGTCATTGTTTTTAACATTTCATCTAGCTTAAAACTTTCCCCATCATTTCTATTTACACATCTGATCCATAGATTAAGGTCTACTTTTCTTTTACAGATCCTTTCTGCTTTACTGAAGCAGAGAACGAGGATGTCATCTCCAACTGCTAAGAATCAACTCTCTGCCAGTTGCAGCCATTGAGATCTGCTTGAAGTTAAAATAGATCTGTTCATTTTCTGACTAATACTCAGTACAGTTCAGTGAACTGCCAAACTGAGAAACAATTATAAGGCTCCTGGAGCAATGCATTACATTTACATCTTAGATTACTTTGAACATTTTAGCTCATTCTTTGAAGCAGTTTTCCACCAAATCAGCAGTACTCCAGCAGGCAACTTATACCTTTCTGGCACTTTCCAGTTGTGTTTATAAAGCAAGTTTTTATTCAGATCATGGACCATTTCAGGAAGTAGACTTTACCTAACAGTTTTATCCTAGGTTTTATTGGCAGCTTTGATATTGCATAATGCTACAATAAATATTTTTTTTAACTGTAGGCATCCTGTTTCCAGTAACGTCCTCCTTGTATGGATGGGATGAGTTAAGAAATGACCATATTCAATTTCTTGCTTTTTCCCTGGCTTCGCTACACTATTGATACTCATCCTTAGGTTCTCTGAAGAACAATGCCTCCGTGTTAGGCTTCTGTGATTTCATTGATGGAAAATAATTTAAAGCATAGTGCCTGCCACAAGGCAGTGCAGGTTTTTAATGGTCATTATCTAGTAATAAACGGTTATCTGAACAAAGGGAAAAGTGTCAAGTGACCTGTGCCCCTATAACCCTTGCCTTTAGGTCCTGAAAATGCTCCTCTGAGTTTTGAGGGGATTTTTTTTTTTCTGCACTAGAAATATACAGGACTCCACTACCAAGACAAAATATATTGCAATAGGTATTTATGTTAGTGGCTGTATTGTCATAGTTAATGATGCATTCCTGATTTATTCCCTTACTGCAGAGAACAGTCATCTCCTTTTTGAAAGCGGTGACTGCAGATGTACAAAACCTATTTATAAAACATAAAATGCAGGAGAAATTGTCCAACTTTCAGTTTCTAGGACCAAAGAAAATGCTGTGTCTTATTCAGTGTAAAATACTTTGAAAGCGAAGAGCTTGTCCTAATTTCAGCTTCCTTAGGTACATATTCTGAATTGCTCACGGAAAAAAAATTCAAATGCATTCTTTCTCATTGTGGTTTCCTTTTTGGAAAGACAAATTTTTTTAGTATCTGTAAAACACTGAATTAATCTGAGAGCCCACAGTTCCATGGATAATTTATATTGTCCAATATTAGTAAATGAAGTTGACAAAACCAGACAGCTTAGACTTTATCAATAACAAAGTAATGTAGCAGATTGGGCTATTCTGTAAAATATTTGATAACCCACAATTTGACCAATTTGCAGATAATTAATGTATAGGAAGAGGTGGGCAGTGTCACTATGCCAGCTACATGCCAGTAACTTCCTGCCATCCCCCCCTGGCATGGAAACAGTTCTCCCCAAACATGAGCCTCCACCATCCTGATATTTAGAAATAAGTTAAAAGGGAACCAAAGGATTATGAAACCTCTACTTGCCTTGGTTGAGCCCTCAGTACTATCCTGGACATTCTGACTGGAATTATGACTTCAATCTTTTTTTATAATTTTTCTAATTTACACCCAGTCTAATTTCTTTTTTTCTCTTCTGCATTCAGTTGTTTCTTTCTTATCTAAATCCTTCTTTCTGTTTGAAAACAGCCTGACTTTGCCAGCCAAGACAGATTTTTGGCAGTACTGCTGTGAGCTTGTGACCAGAAAAGAATTTGAAAGCAGTACCTTAAATGCTTTGACATTGACACATTTTTGCCAGATCTTGAAGCAGATGATAAAACCACATGCTATGTCTTTTTTTTTTTTTTTTCCCCTGCAGCAATCATGCAGGTAAGAATCCAGACCCTAAACTGTTTATCCTTCCCCTCCTCCCCCCATTCCTTTTTTTCACCCACGCTTCTCTTTTGTCATTGGTTTCTTTGTTTGTTTTTAGGAAACAGAACTGAATTCCAATAAGAACAGCAGCTCAAGCCCTTCACAATAAATTTCCCTTTCTTTCCAAGAAGGGATAGTAATTACAGACACTCATACCATCTATAAGACTGTCAAACAGGGTAAGGATTTTTTTAAAAAAGTATATCAGTGAATGGAAAAAAAGAAATAGAGTGAAATCTCCGCTTAATTCTTTACATCACCATGTAAACACATTTAGCCATTTTTATGTTGCATTCCTCACAAGTCGTTTAAAAATTCCCATGTTCATTGTGTTTCATGGGGTGAAGCAGACTGGAGTCTCCGTATATCAGAGTTATTGCTTAGTATTGCACAAATGACATTATCATATTAAGAACCCTGTCTTTGTCAGACTGCCTAGCCCATGAGATTTCATATGTTACATTTTCATTTTGGATTTTCTGATTTTGTTTTGAGTTTGAGATTTTTGAGTGAAATTCAGGTGAAGTGAACATCTGACAACTGAAATAGCAGAGATCTCATTTGCATATTTCTAAAAAAAATCATTAGCTTTGGGGTTTTTTTTATACTAATGTCTATGAAGAGAGTGGAAAATTCCTGAAACAATACTAAATTAAATAATTTTTACATGTGAATTTAAAGCTAGATATGAATTCTACACATGTCCTCAAATTAAACAACCACACAACAAAACTAAAAGGCTGGACTTTCATTCAGAATCCACATTAATATCTGGAAGCATTCAGAGTGAGGACCAGGTTCAGTCGGCTATGAAAGACAAGACCTCAATGAATCTGACTGATCTGCTTTACAAATATACATTAGTAAGCTGAGGTGGCACCATAAAGAAATAAAATAAAAATAATCCTGTGTCAGAAAATATTTTCAATACATATTCCTTTTTCCTATTCATATATCAAGTAATGATTTTCATTAAAAAGAACTTCTTGAAATATACTTTTAGATATTAAACAGAAGCAGAGACTCAACCTTAATTTGAAATAGTATCTATATATTTAAAAGTAACTAGAAGAGATTTTCAAATATGAAATAAGGTTATTGTTGAAATTCAGAGGTGGCTGAAGAAAAATCTGAAGAAGACTGGTAAAGAACTTTTTTCTAAACAGGACTTCTGGCACAAGTTTTAGCGTCCTGAATGATATTAAACTCAATTTTTTCAGGCATCTGTTGGATTTAGAACAGAAAGATGTGCTAGCTGTAAGTCCTTACTCATGAATTTTGGGTAAAGATCAAGGAGGTGCTGGTAAAAATTGTTATCACTCAAAAGAATTATTAGCCAAATAGCATTTTTTAATAAACTGGTTAAGAAACTTACAGTTCATACCTGGGCACCGTGTTTGAGCAAACTGGCTGGCATTGACCAAAACTCTCTCAGGGGATTTTTTTCTAATGCTTTACCTATATGATGATAACCTGCCACTGCTTGCACCAGTGGCCTGGCCCTGTCTATTGTACAAGTACGTGTCAATCCATGCTGAGAACAAAACTAAGCAGCTTGTAAAATGTCCAAACAAAAAAGAAACCCTATATTTATGTATCTTCAAATTGCAGAACACTAATTATTTTAACCAGGTATTGAATCGGGTATTTTAATTTAATCAGGTATCGACAAAGAAGCATTGAGGGCACAGGCAACCATCTCACAACCTGAAGACTGCAGCTGCTGAACAAGGCTCCTCTTCTGAAGGAAAGCTCGATAGAAAAGACTGTCTCAGATAAGGATGTGGGCACAGATAACAGCTACCACCCTTAATATGTATTATCCCTTTTTTCTTTGTCTGTAAAAATGTCACTAGGATTACGCAGAGAATCTAACCTGGATGAATGGATTTGTTCTGTCCTGCAGACATTTTTGTGTTAATAGTCCCATGATACTGCCAGCCAATCTGCCACAACATTTAACTTATTTCAAGGAAGATGGGCAAACACTTACTATATATGACATTTTCTTGCCTATATGACAATTTTTATTTTGGGATTAAGCAAATACAACATTCTGTACCAACAAGAAAAAAATAAACGTAACATATTTTTAAAGTATTAGCCATAATCCTGACATAAAATGCTGAAGCAACCATATAAATAAATAATTTTACTTTCTCAGAAGCTTAGAACTGGGAAAAAAAGTAAACATCTTGGATATAAAATGACATGGAAGTTGTATAAATTATTAGCCTGGCTTTAATAGCTAATAATAGGGCTTAAAGTAGGACTTTATAAATTTTTTAATAGGGCTTTCATGCCTAGTTTAACTTCTTTTTTAACAGAAGCTGAATAAGTTCATGTATTTTTGCCAATGTTATTTTATAATGTTCTTCCATAAAAGGATTATTTTTATAGATATATATGCTTTAGTTGCCCACATAATCCTCACACTATTCCTAATTTTCAAATAAAGGTTCTAATCTGTTGTTCTGGGGACAATTATTGTGCTGCCACTGGAATTTTCTGGTGACAACAATAAAGGGACTAATTAGGAAACTCACTGAAAAAGATGTTTTTTCTAGAAGAAGATTTTTTCATGGTGTCTTATGTTTGCTTCCAGTCTCTGATGGCTTAATCATAAAAGATGTTCAATAAACTAGATTGTATGTTTATTGTCAGGTTTTTAATACATTTAAACAGTCAATGGCTTGTCTTTTATGAACTCTAATGGGAATATTATTACTGTATTTGTGATTTGAGTAATAGTAGTGCTTTTTTTTCTTATAACTACATACTGTAATAATATATATATATTAAAACACAAGTCTTATTCTATTACTCTTGGTATATAAAACAAACAATAAAGGTAAGGATGTCATACAATCATGGCCACACAAGACACACAGGAAATACAGGAAGAGAATCCTTTCCCTAGAGCCAGAGTATTAAAGGCAAAGAAAGTTCTTCGTTGCACAAAACAGAGTAGGTCTCATGTCTATACAAATGTCAGCTGTGGACATGGAATGGATTGTTTCATCACTCTGGAGCGTAACTTAGCTGACAAGAATTCTTTCAAAGTTTGGACTGAGAGTTTACATTCTAAAACAGAAAAAAAGAATTCCAAAGACTTCTCACATTTCACTTTTAAAAGCAAAGGAAACAAAACACTCAAAGAGAAACACTTGGAACTCATAACAGAGCAAAGACAGAATCAAAGCAGACAGCAGTCTTGCATCTTTTACACTTCAGGTATTTCCTGGGGACAAGCATTTGTTGAAATGTAAAAGCTGTGGTTAGATTTCAGAAATGCTCCTTAGATCTATAGGTGAGAGGCCAATCCTTGGTACAAATTTAAATATCATCAAAGAACTTTAGAATCTAGCAGCTCACTCCAGCATGAGGGAAGGAACAGAGGGGAAAATTTATCCTTAGCTCCCTTCTACCATTTGTGCTTTCTTTGCTTATGTTGGCTAAGTTTTGTAAAAGTCATTTTTAGGAACCAAATGTCTCTGAAGGAATCGACAGATGAATCAGGCAGGATCAAAAGGGCAAGTCCTTTGGAAATTCTTGCAATAAAGAAAAATGTGGATGAAGATTTGATTTTTCCTTTCTTTCCCAAATCTTTCCTAAACTTTAAGGAAAGTTTAAAAGGGAAAACATACTCTCCAAGCGAATATATGGGTAGGCTGTCGCCATACAGAAAGCATCTCTGTCTCCTGCTCATATGTCATTTCAAAGTCACCACTGCTGTTCATGATCCCACCAACTACTTTTAGTCTCCCCTGACATATTCCTTGAATACTCATTCTCAAATTAGCAATATATCTCACACAAGCTCGGTGAGAACTTAGGGAATAAAATTCAGCACAAAGCAAAAACCTTTTATGACTTTGTCCCCAGATCACTGAGGGTATTCTCTGTGAGGTTGGCATCAGATAATCGTGACAAAAATGATCACTTCCAAATGACACAAGGAAGACAAATGCTGCATTTCTTCCTCACCTTTAGAGAGCTTTACAGCCAGACTTTGCATTGTAATTGCATCCCAAGGTGACCCGAGTAACTGCATTTTCCACTTGCACCACAGCCAGTACAAAGAAAATTATCCCTGCTGAAGGTGTCATGGAGGTTCTCTTGTTTTGGGCAGCTCATACCATGGCCACCACAGCTGGAGAGAATTTCACAGGCCAAAGTAGGTTTCTCTCAAGGTTGTGGACATCCCAGGGACACGCTGCGGGTAAAGTCAGTTTGATACACAAGGCTATCAAAGACCACTTCATATATAATACAAACAGAGATTATAAAATTCTGTCAAATTCACACATCTGGCAGATGTACATAGAATCAATCTATCACAAGAGCTTTAGATCACTAAATCTCAGAGAAAGGATGTAGGAAAGCTCCCTGGAAGCCTTTCATCATCTATAATTCTAAATTGGCAATAAGCAGCATGAGTTAGAAGGGATGTTTTAGTTTCCATGTTTAATTGAATAAAAGTGAATACAGTAATTTAGCACCTGTGGAAGAAAATCATACATGATTTGAATTATTTTGTATGGCTGTGCACAGTGCTTACCTGAGTTAACCCCTGAAAGCTGCTGCAAAGGGAGGAACAAAACAGCCACTCAGACAATAGCACACTAAGGCAAGCATTTGTGATATGGGATTGAAATATGTGCTCCTATAGAAGTTAACAGCAAACTCATACTGGTTTCTAACAGACTGAATATTAATGAAGCTATAAAAAAACTCCAAACAGTCCCTACTACTCTTTTAAATGGAATATTTGTAATTGGGTTTGAGACTTTCAGATACAATACTTTACACTTCAGAGGGAGCCTAGATTCATGGAATTTGCTTCTGTAGCATCTGAAATTAGACTGATTTTTTTTTTAAACTTTTTATTTGCTTTTGGTTTCTATAATTAAAATTCTCTTCACGTCCCTGGCATAAATCCTGACCATATACATACAGGGGAATCTTTTCTATAGAATCTTGGTCTCCAGTCTGAATTTTTAACTGGTAAATAACACTCTAACTTATGCTGGTCAGCTATTAATGACTATAGCGAATTTTTATTCATCTAAGACTATTTCTATTCCAAATTTAAATGTGTTGGTTTGACTCATCCTAAAACGGAGATATAAGACATTCAGAATTGGATTTAGCTCCCAAAGCTGTTCACAAAACAAGTGTCAAGAGATAAATGTCACATCTAGGATTTTGACTTTTGCCCACCTCCTGTTCCTCAAACATTTGGTCAGAAGAAATAGAATTTAGATTTTCATAATCCTACAGGGACTTCTTAGGCTCATGGAAAGGGCAAAATATTTTAAGCCACTTAGAAGTGTGCCGACTCTGAAATCAGATTGTATCAAGACAAGTGCCTGCTTTAAAAATTCATGCTCTCAAGAAGCTGTCTAAACACTTTCATTTCAATTTCTTTCTTTATATATGTGGCATTGTCCTAATTCTCTTTATTCATTTTCAGAACCTCTCTATTGAATGATAGCTTTGGACAGCCTTGTCTTGGTATTCGCTCGCCAGCAGCTTGTAAATTTGATATAGAATAGAGGAGGACGATCATATTTCACTCCTTGCAGAAGAATAACTTCCAAGACACTTCTCCAGGTTTTGTTATATCCTAACAGAACAGTACAAGTAATTGAACCTATATTTTTAATTTTCTTCCTTTTTTTTTTTTTCCTCTTCTCACAACTGCAGGGTAGTTTGGGATACAAAATTTTATTTTAATATTTTCTTTCTCAAGTATCCTTAAATTCAGCTTCCTTCTGAATGCAGAATGCCTCTTTCTGGGGAAGAACAAATTTCTTATACAACAGAATCTGCATTTTTCTTTTTAGGCTACCTCAATGTTATTAAAGCTTACTGACAATGAACTGAAACCACTCCTTCTATGTTAGGGAGTGCAAATAATTAACCACCATATATCTGCCAAAAAATATATATGATATATATTTCCAATGCTGGTATAAGTGAAAGAAATCCTCTCAAGTAGCTTTTTGCCACCATCGGGTTTTAGCAAAATACTGTCAAAAATGTGTGGTTAGACTTTTTATATATATATATATATATATATATATATATGAGGGCTTTATTCAACCAAATTAATAGAAGATACCTAGTCCTAGATCTTTAGCTGTCTTCCTTAACTCAGTTTATCCTCCAGCATTCTGATCCCAAATATATTTCTACATAAACAATACATACAGCTGCCCTGTGGCCAGAAAGGGAAGAAGGGAAAGTTACTTAAGCTTATAATAACAATTAGAAACTTCCTTTCTCAACCTCAGTAAATCCCACACAGAAACACATGTGATTATTTTGTCCACAAAGTACTAAAGCAGGCAACTGGTTAACCAGTGGGATGTACCCAGAAGGAGATCACTGGGTTCTCACTATGCTCCTTCTCTTGCTTCCTCAAGCCCCTACTAGTGTTCATGAATGCAAATCACGTTCTTTGGAAGACAGAATACATGGCTTGCCTTAGTGAGAGTTTGTACTGTATTAATATTTTCAGTTTGGTCACAGATTTATTTCTGAAACATGAGCATTTATGTGTATGAACAGTATCAATAATATTTCTATTTTGCATTCTTCTTCCATTCATGTTCGTCTAATAGAGCTGTAAATTATATCAAATAATTTTGTACTTATTTTGTCTTTTTTCTATTCATGGACAAATGCTTCAGAAATGTGTGATAATTAAGTCTTAAAAGTATCTAAGAGGTAGTTAAGTATGAGATTCATACTTGGTATTCAAAATACCATAAGTAATACACATTTCCATATCATCTAATGTACAGTCGATGACCCATTAAAAAAGCTCTTCTACAGAGTTTCAGTAGCATGCCCTCTCTCTCTAAAAGAAAAAAAGAAATATTTTATCACCTATTTCATGGCAGGTGTTTGTCAAAGCAGCTGTGATTTTTTGTATCATTTAAATTTATATCATACATATAAAAAAATGAGTTTATAGAATTTTATAATACTGATCATGATTTCCCTCAGCAAAATGTAACCCCTCACATGAGGATATGGGCAGGGATACCTAGCCTGACATTGCAACACTGGGAACCACTTCTCGACCCAACCTCAGCAGAACCAGTGGGTCTTCTTTCTCTGCAGCGTAAATAGTAATTTAAATTTTAAGATGTTATTTATATAACCTTTCATGCCTGCACTGCCTTTGAAGCATGTGAGTTCAGAGATGATGAATCCGGTACAACACAAAACAAAAAAAGGATTAGATAAACAAATTTCAGGAAAGCAGTGATGCAATCCAGGGCATACAACAAATTCAGAGTATCCTGCCTTATTTTCTTCCATTGCTCTTGTATTTATGGAATAGGATTTCTTCACACACGTCATTGTGGTTTGTTTTTTCCTTTTCTCAAAAAGTGTCTTTAATTTCCTACAACTGTAAGAAAAACACTTATCAGTTTGCCTCTCAGATATTCTGAATACAGACATTAAATACTTGTTCGTATGTTTCACCATTTTATGTTTGCTTGCCAAGAGGTGTTTTGATTTATAACTGTATCAGTACATCTATTTCTTGATTTGTAAAAGTCGTTGTACCATTCTTTTATTTTTCTTATTAACAAACATCAGAACATTACTTGTGCCATGACAAGCTTCATCAAATGCTTATTTTGTGATGAAGGACAAAAATTGCATGCAGGAAACAAGAGAAGATATAATGTGACTGCGACTTCTAACATTAAGCACCTGGCATGAACTGATGGGAAAGTAAAATGGAAAAAAAAAAAGTATCAACTGCAGTCTTACGTCTTGGGTGCTTTTAACTGATTTGCACCATTTATGAGAACATCCACTGAGTCATCCTGAAGTCAATGAACTTGAGGTGTAAGCTCTGTTAGGAAATGTTCGAGCTCTCTTTTGTGTTTGCAGGTGTTCCTGGGGCCTCAAAAACAATCACAGTGAAAGCCTCGTAATCGAAGCGTAATTAGCAACAAATGTGGGCACATTTTCTTCAGTGCTACCGTCAAGTTTCCTTTTCATACCACTTTCACACTTACAAGGACAGATAGCTGACAACCAACTTTGGAAACTATCTGCTAATTTAGAGAAAAGAAAACTACAACACAAACTATGCAAATGGGTGGTGTAACCTGGCTTCCTTACACCAGAGATGAGGAATATATTCAAGGGGATACTTATGAATATATTTTTATTGGATCTAGTTGCTTTTCTTTTTCTCTATGTGGTGCTTAACATTTGTATCCTGTTTCTAGAAAGCAATAGCGGGCCCTAACTCTAGCTACTCAAATCTTCATCCAGTTTACTTTATATTTTGGATTTGTACCTATGATTGATAGTAATTAAAGATTCCTGCCAAAGAGGTGCTGAAAACAACTTTTGGGCCAGATAAAAGAGGTTTAATTAGAAAATAAGCACCAAGCTCATGTTTCCATATTACAGGTTGTGTGTGAACACACAAAGAATGGGACAAGTTCTGGCACAAAGCTAGTCATGGGGTAGGGGTGGAGAAGGCAGCTGCACTGTTTTAAGCTTGGTTAATAGTGGAGAAAATTTTAACCACTATTCTTCTTTTCTGTAGCTGACAATTACCACAAGATGGTCTAAAACAGCTACAGTGCACCTGAAATGATTTGAGCTTAGTCTCAAACAAAAGAAAATAGCTGTGGAAAAATCATGGCTCTTCTGGCCGTCTGAGTAAAGGGTAATTGTGGAGTTCAATGCTCTAATATTTCTGGAAGGTGCCACTGCATAAGGACACTTTTTTTCCTGAGTTCTAATGCACTCTGCAATATGAAACTTTAAATTCTGCAAAAAGACCCAAACTCTACAGTGATCATCTTTTACCACTGTTTATACATAACACTGAAAGCAATTGCATAGATAGCAAGAGTGTCCAAGTCCTCTGAAAATACAAACAAGAGAACAGTTAAGACCGTGCTAGATTTCAAGATACAATTAACAAGGACTTTATAGACAATTATACTTTGTCTGAAGGAGATTAAATATACTGCTCCTTTTCAGGGTCAAAAAATGGCAGGTTCCAGTGTGGTGAAGTTTAGTAAGCTATTATTCTAACACCATATGCTCTCTAAAACTGTAAACTCCTTTTTTTTTGTCATTCCATATGATAGCAGTTTGCTTGACCTCTTCAGTACTAGGTTCTCTGGCTCTTCACAGAGGATTTATTTCAGGCTTATAAAATTCAAAGGTTGTGGGGGTTATAGGGCGGTCAGAGATCGCTGCTGTGTACCCCAAATTGTCTCTTAGAGAGAGACAATTCAGGTGCGGACTGGGCCGCTAGCAGACCATCCTTTCTGCCCTGCGCTGCTGAGGCGCTCATGGCACACACCCCACACCTGAACTGGACAGCTCAAATATTACCAGAGACAAGGAGCCAAGGAGGGCCCTCCACTAGCCCGTGTTCCACGAACAGCTTTAATCATCCAAAGAGGTGGGCAGGCGAAGAGAGCGAGGGACCACCAGGTCCCTCTTTACATAGTCTCACCTGAGGGCATGGGGGCGGAACAGAGGCAGGGCCAGGGAAGGGAGGCAATGAGCAGGGGGGAGGGGCAATGAGCAGGGGGGAGGGGCAGGGCAGGGGACCAGGTAAGGGAGCAGACACAGGCTGCTGGGAGAGGGAGTTTTCCTTATACAGTGTCTGGGGGGGAAAGGTTACATTCCAACCACGAGGACTTGTGGGAGAGGCTTTTCCTTTCCAGAGATAAAAGGTATTTTTCAAATGCCTGAGTTTTTTCCACCAGCTGGCCTCAGCGACCCCAACACAGGCTCAGTAGTAATCTGTCCTGGGTCCTACCACTAGATGTAGTTCCATCTCTCAGCCTTGTTACCTCGTTGGCTCTTGCTAAGACAAATGCAGTACTTGCTGCATTTCTGTTTTGCGATTTTTTTTATCCCTGGATAACCTTCAGCTAATTTCAGCTTCTGATTCACTATTACTTACTTGAGTTCACCTTTCCAATCTTCTTCAGTATCTTGTACAAACAACCAACTCTATTTCTTGGTTATACTCCTTCCTGGATGCACAGGTTTAAAGCTGAGTCTGTTAGTCTTGACAAGACAACATTAATTGGAAATACGGTGTAAACCTCCGAGTCTTCCACATAAAAGCAAAAAACAAAACAACAATTAGAAAGTCAATATTTTCCTTATCTGTTACCACAAACATCTCCAGTTCCAATTACATGGAAAAGTGTAGTGACTCTGGGCATCGCTGAAAGATAAATGTGTGGTAAGTATTGTCTTTTAAAGCCTATTGCTCTGCCTGTTATTTTCTTTTAGGTTTGTAGAAACAAAACATGGAAGAAAGCAACTGAGTACAGCATTCAAATATGCAGTGGTTGTCCACTGCATAAAACTAAAATGGAGGATTCAGTTGCCAATGCCTCCAGCCTATCCAGGACCAACCAAAACATTTTCATGTTCCTTCAAAGAATTACACTTGTGTGGACCATTACCTGGCTTACATTGAGATATCTTTCCAGTTCAAAATCCTTTAAAAATTGGTTGAATTGTGATTGACTTGTACTTCCTCTTTCACTGAAACTGGAAGTTTCTGGGTCTCAAAATATGATGCCTTGGTGCCACTCAGGAGCTCCATGTCCATGAGAAGGGTTTCCTGCTGCTCAAAGCACTAGCTGCCCACAGTTCTAGCAGACTGTGAAATCCAATTAATTACACTCTGCAATTCATATTGCAGCAGAACTTAGAGAGGCGGCTGCTCTGGTGTAAGGAAGAACAGTTTGTGTCCTAAATAAGACTATTTCTGGATATCATAGTTTCTCAGGGTCTGCAAGAGAAATGTGTCTCCCATCTCTGATTTGCTCCACAAATGGCAATGCATTACATTTACATCTCTCTCTCTCCAAAATAGAGAGAGATGTAAATGTAAACTCTTTTTTTAGGCTATTACTTCAAAAAGTTTAGAATTATAGTTAAGCTTTATCAGCCTTAAAGCTACATATGACAGTAACTAAACATTAAACGTGGGCAGCTCAGAGAACCTCTCACGGCAATGAGACCCCTGGCTTTCCCTGCTTCAATTTTGTCAGTGTTTCAGAGAGCAATGGAAAGTTCCTTTATTTTGCTGACACTCAGACCTTATCTGTTATTGATTTTTCTCCATTGCTGATAACACAAATGCTACTCCTGCTTCATCTGCTTCTTTGTTTCCAAGGGACCCTGCAAATCACATGGGTGATGTGTTCCAATAGAGATTAGATCACTTGCTTGCTCATTTGTTCTCACTTTTGGCTTCTAAGTTATTTTTGCAATTTACACATTCAGCAGCTAATGTGCTTACCTCAGACAGACACACTGCAATTTTTCCCTTGCTCTAATGTCACAGACCTGTAAGCTACTGGTAATTTCATCCCCTTTTCCATTTTTCTTCTATTACTATGACAGAGAAACTGAAAAAAAAAAAAAAAAACCAAAAAAACACCACAACCAAGCAAACAAAAAAACCAAGAAAATCCAACCTATTTTTTTTCTGAAATACTGATTCAGTAACCAAACCCCATAACTTTAACATATATAAAAAATTATTTAAAAATCATACTATTATTTTCTATTCTATTTTAATTCTCTTACCTTACCATTCTCTCAGCACTCTTCAAATACAGCTTAATATAATAATACCACAGTAGGATCCAAATTTCAAATAATTTAGCTTTGTTGTTACCTTTGTTTGATAGGCTCATTGCAGTTTTTGTCAAGAGTATATCTACATCTGAAGTTTACACAAAAATTCAGAAGCCATGCAGGTGGCTGGCATTTCAAAGCTGCCAGACATTAACTTTGATACCACTGAGTTTTCTAGGAAGAACTGGCTGAGCTGCCTCCTGCAGAATGGACAGTCACCTATTCTTAATGAAAGCATGTGGGTGACACAAAAAACAGGCTCTGGAAATAGCATCTCCAATTTAATTCCCCTTGGAGTACATTGAAGACTTCTGTTTCTCACAGTGGTGGTGAGGATCCCATGAGAATGATGCCATCTTGCTCTAGACGGGGCTCATCCCCACAGTCCTCCTCTTCCCATCCATGCTGACAAAGGGCTTTCAGCTGTGACAAAGAACCAAAGGAGCTAAAATGAAATCGTAGCCTAAGAACTCTGCTGTGAAGAGACTTTTCTATTTAATGTTTAAGCTTCTAATTCCAATTAATTTTACCACAATAGGGTTGTAAATCTGCCTTGGTGGCTTTTTATGAGAACACCTATCCCTGCTGCTATTTGCAGTGGTTCCTCATTTATTTCTCCATCTTGACTGGGACTGTCAGCTGATCCAATCCTCTGGCATGGGCATAGCAAATGAAGCCAAATTTAGCTTATGGCTTTGCCGTGTCTAAAAAGACTCTTAGAAAGTCACATGAGTAAATATAAAGTGTTGATAGACCACAATGGGTGGCCTCACATTACATATTTCTGGGACACAGGAGGAGTCATAGTGCAGTGATTAATTCCTTCACCAATAGAAGGCTTGCAAAACCTGGCTTATAGCCTCTGCTGCCTGTCCAATTGAAGGAAACGAAAAAAAAAAGAGACAGTATGTCTTATTGTTCATATCTGAGACTTCCTAAAAGAAAGAAAATAGTCTTGAGCAGAATTGTGGCAGGCAACCACTCTAATAAGATGCCGTATTATTCACATATACAATTACTCAGTGAAATTAGGGCAAAATATTTTTTTATACATCTTCTATTATCATGATCTAAAACAGTCCAATTTCTGCTGCGAGATAGGCTTGCTGATGACTTCAGAGAAGGAATGTATAAGCTTTTTGAAACAAAGTGTCTTGTTTTTCAGTTACACTTCTTTTAACTCTGCAAGCTACCTCGGAAGATCAAATTAATGTGTTTCTGCATACTTTTTATCCTTGTTATGGTCACAGTTAGCCAGACATCAGAGAAGGAATTTGCATTTCCAGTACCCTAAGTTTATACTGCTTTAAGTCAGAGTAATTCCAGAGATTTTAGAAGAATGAGCCTTGATTCATAGCAATATAACCCAGAAAAGACTCACTCATGAAGTGAAAAGGTTCTAGACGTACAACAGTTTCAGAAGAAAGTTTAGACTGTTAAGAAGGCTGTTTAGACATGCATAGACTGAAATTTAAGTAACCCCTGCAATCTGCATTGCTATTATAAATACTATTTGACCTACACTTTTCTGTATGATCTTATCGAGCCTGAATGCACAGAGTTAAATCAAAGGCTTTTAAAAGGAAACACTAGGAGATAAAATACTGACAAGAGATAATGTACTTTTGTGTGGATCACTCGGGATCCTTGGGACACAAAGGGAATCTTTTAAGTGGAAAATACAACAGGCTTTACTCTCACTAGGATATTGGACTTTATTCTTTCCAAACAGATCTTGACTCAAAGGGTATACTAAGGATTTAGAGAAGCCAGTTTAAGTAGGAAGAAATTAGGGCAGCTGAGTGGCTATGAAAAAGGAACAAATGAGTTACGGTAAGCAGTGTGCATCTCCAATGTCAGAGAGGGAGAGAACGACATTGAATGACATCTACTAAAGCTTCCAAAAAGTTAAAAATGGCATTTTGTTGCTTTTGCTTTTGGTTTATTTTTTTTTTGGAAGTGAAAGGAAAAAAGACTCATGGAGTTGTTTTATTCAGTTTGGGGGCTTGAGGGATTGGAAAAAATTTAATTCTGACACTGGTGAATTTCATGATTGCTTCATGTTCCTGATGTTGTGTAATATCACAGAATACTAAAGGCAGTATTAATTTCTGTATGACTTAACTTTCAATATTTGAAATAATGCCCAAATTTTTTGCCAAACTTAGTAAAAATATTTTTACTATTTTTCCCTATCAAGTGCAGCTAAATCTGGGTTGTCCAATATATCTAAGCCTGTAGTGGATGTTCTCTAATCTCTGGGAGAATCCAGTCTTAGATATTTGTTAGAATTTCTCTTTTGCATGTATTTTGTTACATTATCATTCTTTTCTGTCAATACTGAATTTCCTGGCTTTAGAGCATTTCCTCAGTTACTGATATTTTCATTATTTTATGATTTGAAGTTGACACTTCATTTGTTTGATTGGTGTCCTATGGTGTCAATATTTCTTATTTTGTCACATTGAGGCTCTGTTAATGTTTTATATTCTCTTTAAAGATATAAAATTCTTAAATGTTTTATTTTATAATATTTCTTAATATTATATTTTATTTATTTTATTTTATTCAGTTTGTAAAATAATGTGTTGATGAACCACAATGATAAAGTACTAATTATGTTTTCTAAAATTAGCACATGGAAACAGTCAACTGTTTATTGGGCAGTTACCTCAGAAATCAGGCTAACTGATGATGAATTTCAAATTGGTGTAACAGGGTTGCTTTCAAATTAGGTCATTTTATAATGAAGGGCTTGAAGACTCTCGTTGAGTTCAGTGATTGTTGCTGTGCTAGATGCTGTTCAAATGACACTAAAAGAATGGCTAAACTTTATAGGGTTCCCTTTGTAGTCCGTTGTGAAACACAGGAGTGGGATAAAAACTTTTAGAGGGGGGATGGTACATCATGCAGTTGACAATGAATCCATGGACGTTATAACAGCCATTAAATTACTGCAGATTACAGGCTGAAACTTGGATTAAAGTAAAGTAAGACTTAAACCAGTCTAAACACTTGTCTCTGACTGTACTTCCTTGACAAGCTCAACAAAAGTAGGGTGGAGCATCAAGTTCAGACACCCAATGGATGTGTTCAAGGCAGTCAGCTGAAGCTGCTTCCTTCAGCAGAGGCCTCTTCCATTCCTCTCCAGCCCACTACACACCACTCCACTCACTATAGGAACAACAATATCTTAGACACCAAAGTAAGTTGCCACAACTTTTCCCTTTCAGAGGACAGACAGAGCGAAGGTGCAGCACTCAATGTAATTCTCAAAAGTTAATGCAGGCATGTACTCTACTTTTTTTCTAGGCAGCTTTCTTTTGGCTGTATGAAAATGCAAGATAAAGGTCAGGTCCTGTGCTGGCAATAGAGCACAATGTACTTTGCAGCTGATTTCTGCAGCAAGCTAATAGGCCTGGAAACAGCTAATTTTTCCCAAAAATTTAGTAAAAACCTTTTCAGTTTCTCAAAACTGCAAACCTGTGCAGACCTAATTGTCTCAGTCATGCTACTCATTTTTTTTCAAAATAATCAAGAATAATTGAGTCCTGATACTTTATCTAAACATCATTTTAGTGGTTAAAATGTGAGTATTATTATGGGTTTTTTATAGTTGCATGAATCTATGACTTCCAACTCAATCATTAGGATTTTCTCCATTTTTAAAGGTATGAGTGACACTACTTGAATAGAGAAAAATTATTGGCTTTTGATTTTTTTATTAGGCTATTGTATTCATGTCTTGCAAAATGTATTAAAAAGGAGGTAAAAGACCCCCTTGCAGTAGCTTGCTATTTTTGCCAAAGCAGATCATACTTTTTCAAGCATCTATAGGATCAGAAAAGCATATTTAGAATTAAAGTGAGAATAAAGTAAAGTGTTTCTAAACTAGTTTCTAATAATAGAATAAGTTAGAATAGAAAATATTAGTATTTCACCACATACTACTTTCCGAACCAAATCATTTTTGCAATTTAATGTGAACTTTTCAATCCACTATGGCATTGGTCCTCTCATGGAATTTCTAATTCTCTTCATTTTCCTACTTTTCCTTCTTTTCCTTATAAATGTTCTCTCATAGCCTTTTTGAAAATCACTTTCTCCTGGACTTTTTGCATTGTTTTACATCACTCTAGTGGAAATAGTGTATATATACATATGTATACAGGCAAGAGAACACAATGTATGGAATGATGGGATGTTCATTTCTCCTAGTTCTTTGCACTATTTTACTAGAGTTACATTACAAGGAGCCAGAGGGTATGACTATGAGCTTGTCCTCATACAAAGAAAAATTGCATTCTGACTACCAGTAAATTGCTCTGAATCTGAATGTCACCTGTCTTCACCTGGATAGCATGCTGTTTCCTACTGCTTCAAAAAATTGCATTTTCAAGCTGCTGGCTATGAAGTTAAGTAGGTTAAGTTTTTATTCTACTGTCCTTTTACAGCTTTGTATATGCAATTGTGTCAATTGCACTCAACGAGACTTTATTAGCATGACAAGATACAGAGAAGTGCTGCTGAAGTGTGAAAGGGATGGACTCCTCAGGTATCTCTTACAGGGAAATCACATATCCCCACACAGTGTCTGAGGCTTTATCTTCAAAGTCTGTCGTTGCTGTTCCTGTGGCAGGTTTTGGAAAATGAAAAGCAAACCTCCTAGGTGTATATTAGACATGCAGTCTATAAGGAGGCTTGCTTAGAAGGACAATACATCCAGCTCTAAAACAAACACTGAGACAATATGCCACATGGCTTATCACGTGTAGAATTTCTGAGGCAAACACAGTATAGATGGATCAGGAGCAGTTATAGTGGAAAAGTTTTGGTAAAATAAGACTGAAAACTCTGGATGGAAGTTTTGAAATGAGATATAACTGTTATCCATTTTTAGGCCAGTTATATCAATTTGCACAAATATTTTTATGCCTTTTTAGATATATTTAAACATTGGGTATCTAGAGAGTCATAGAGGGATATGGTAAATTGGGACATTTTTATGTCATGTATAATAAATAATTCTTTCTTTTTTTTTTTTAAAGGGAATGGATTTTCCCTCTGATTTTAGTGAAACTTCCATTCTTGGATATGTAACTACTATAGACACTATTAGCAATTCTTTTGCACGTTCTCAAGCTCAGTTACAGACTGCACCAGTAAACACAAGAGCAAAATTGGGTACTCTGCTTCTCTGCTCTAAAACTGAAGAGAAAACGTGAATGCATCATGTTTTCTAAATTATAGACAACATATTCAACGTGTAATATCTGTTAATATATAAAAAATCTGGTAATTTAAGTTTAAATATTTTTTCCTATATATTTTTAGTTAATGGTCTTTCCAAATGCTTAATTCAAAAAGTAAAAGAAGGCACTTTATATTTTCTTTCAGTCTGCAACTTCAGTTTTTCAGCTTTTATTCCTTTAAAAGGAAAAAAAATCCTTCTAACACTTACAGTTGAACTTTTTGGGTCTGCTGCTCGCTTTCTTTGTTGTGCATTTCAGTTGGATGGTTTTTCCTGAATGTGACAGCTCTGTAGCATAGTACTGAAATATTACAGCAGTAATTCTGCACCATTATGCCTAATGTTACAGCAATATCCTGCAGATTTACACTCTGAATATGGGAGGAATTCAGGTTTATTTACTTTAATGACTAGGCAATGAGTCTGAGCCACACAGATCAAAGTGAACTGCTAAGAGAGAGGCTGTTATGGGCCAAAACCAACAAAAGGCTCCAGTTTGAGACAAGGGTTGTATTCACTTCAGTGCGGTGAGAGAGGGGATAAGTGTCGGGAAGAGAAGAAAGGATGTTTCCCACCGATGTTTAAAATAATGTAGACCAAACACTGCTGCTTTGACTGTCCACTGTTTGGCAGCCCTTTGGACTTTGCAAGAAATTATTCCCCTTCTTTATTAAAGCAGTTAGAACCTCATGCCGTTCACAGTGGTTTTATGGAGTTGGATCATTGTTTGGAGACTTAGATAGGCCTAAATTATCTCTCTGTGTGTTGGCATACTCTTCACTCCTAAATGAAGAACCTCCTACTGCAACAGCTATATAGTGATAAAACAGGCATATTGAGGGCTTCAGAGACTGATAACCTTCCATTAATGGATAAGAAAAGAATGTAATATTAAATGAGCTATCAGAGATCTTTCAAGACAAATGTATCCTTTTGGGTAGCATGAAAAAGAGCCTGAGAACAGAATATTTCATACTAAAAGGTTATTTTTCCTCCCATTTGTTCACTTAGGTGTTGTTAACCATATTGTCTTACCCATTGCTGCATGGGACCATTACTCAGCTTTCAGCTATTTGATGTTCCTCATAATGAAATCAAATATCACTGAATCAGATAACTCTGGAGAAGTATTGGGAGTGTGAAATTTTTGTAATTTGCTCTCATAATTTTGTTTTGGTATTTCCAGTGGAAGTGGAAAGGAGGAAAATGGAGAATAAACCTTTCTCTCATTTGACACCTGACTTTGCAGCTTACATGGTTGAAGGTATTTTATGTTTAAGATATCATACTGCTGAGAACTTGCATGTGATAAAAAGCCCCAGAAGTGACCACAAACATGGCTTGCATTAAAGTCCCTATAGCATTCCGTGCAGTCTGTGCATTCAGTAGTAGAGTGAATATTAAAGCAATCACTTTAGATTGTGTTCCAATCTTATTGGGGGCTGGGGGAAAGTTACAACGAGGTGTATACAGGTGCTTTTCTAGTCATATTTTTTTCATGGTAGATTTTACATGGAAAGTTCCCAGCCCAAATTCAGAAGACTGTCACTTTTTCCTCTTTCTAACCTTTTATTTTTGTGTGTGTGCATCATATAATCCAGGGAATAAAGAACAACTAAGCGGCATGTTAAGATGCAATTACCCAAAAATCATTATGTTCAAATAGAATGAGAAATAAACAAAACAATTTGTGACTTTTAAAACATTTGTAAATACAAAGCAATCTATAGGAACAATATGAAAGGCATGTACATGGACATAGTTATGAAAATATTCTTCTTGCATGCATATGGTCTTTGTTTTTATATTTCCTAAAATTAATATGGCATAAGCTGAATGTAATATTTTATAAAGAAGATTGGTGTTACACTTTCTTGGTGATTTTGGAGGTCTTTTCCAACCTTAATGATTCTGTCAGTTGTGTGTACTTGGCAGAAAGCTGTAAGCAGGTTGCACAGTAACAATTTCCTCTTCTTCTGTACTATAGTTCACCACCTTTTCATTAATCTTCTGAATGCTTTTACTCTAATTTTTAAATAAGCTAAATAGGAACACATTTCTCTTCTTCTGAATTCTTATTTTGTCCTCATTTATAGTGTCCAAGAAGATTTAGGTAAATTAATTATCAATATATCAAAGCATAAAATACAGCTTAACAGAAATTCCACGAAGTGCAGGCCACTGATATTTTATATGATATATTTGGAAATTACAATTCTGTTGCAGTCCCAATTCTCAGGATGAAAGTTGTAGTAAGAACAGGAAATGGCATAAAATCTATTCTGCATGTTACAGATTGTCATGGAAATAGAAATTTGTGAAAACTTAATTTTTGTTCCTCTCTCAAGACAGCAATCTCACAGCCATTTCTGGATGAAATTAAATAAAGGAGCTCCTTAGCTTTTATTTGCAGCACTGATCTGCAACCATCTCTTTTTTTCAAGCAGTTTTAGGATAGACACATATATTATTTACGGAAAATCCACAAGGAACATTTTTATAGTACCAGAATAGAAATAATACCATAACAATAAAGATCAAAGATTGATGCAATTGTGAGTACAAGTAGTAGCTGCCTTGTGTGGCTGTTATCTCCTCCAGGGAATTCTTTAGAATGGCTTTCATTTTATAAAATGTGTCTGTTTCAGTGCAACCTTATACGAGTAGGGAACTGTACTTGTGTTTCTGGGGTGTTGGGTTTTTTTTAACTTCTATTTTTGGCCCCAATAAAGAAAAGAAAGTAATATAAAATTGGTGTGACTGGTTTCATGAACTTTGAGACACTGCTCTGAACTTTAAAGAAATCAAAAGTCACACAGAAGCCATTGGTATGAGTATGTAATTTAAATGTATTTTGCCTGTTTAACCTGTTTTTAAACAAGCAGATGCCAGTAGCTCTGATACTGTTCATGGAGTTTAATAATTTTCACGTAGAACAGTCAGGAAATGCACCAGTGTAATGCATTGTCTGCTGGCCAATGCTGTTCAGCCACTTTGTTCTGGAAACATCAGATCTGAGATGAAGCCAAAATAATTTACATCAAATGAGCATCCTGCCCAAAGACACACAATGACAAAAAGTTTGTCCTCAAGATGGGGAAGATTTTAGTTTATAGAAGATGCAAATATGTGTATGCATATGTATGCATGTATATATCTTTAATTACAATATAATATATTATGCAATATATATAATTCTTTGTATTTTTCTATATATGGAGTAATACAATACATATATTTGTAAATGGTGAAAGCATGAGACCTGAAGAAATGCTGGAACACTCTTTTGTTTTCCTGAGCATGACTTGACCTGAGTTCAATTAAGACATTTTGCTATGGTTTAATATCCATGAGGAAGTTATTTTTATATCTTATTTGTCAGCAGAGGTATAAATGTGGCAAAAAGGTGATAAAATTTAAATCAGAATTCCAAAACAAAAAAAACCTGGGACAATACCATATTTTTCTCCTTTTTCCATCCCACTGTAAGCCTTTATTTCAGTGTTACCAAAATCAACCAAAAAATAAAAAGCATGCACTTTTTCCTAACTCAATATTCTCAACACAAAAAAAAAAAAAAAAAAGTAAAAACACTGGTATATGTTGCCTTATATTACCAGATGTAAAAAAATATTGTTTTAGAATGGCAGGAGGGAGATCAGAAGTGATGACCTGGGTGATGCTCAGATGAGGCTGGGAAATAGAACGGCTTATGGTGACACTGATTTCTGAGGTTGATGGTGATAGAGAAAGACACATTCATAATGGCAAGGAAAAACGGAAATAAGTTCTGATACTGCCATGGTAGGTACTGACATTTAGCTACTGAGAAATCTAGAAGGAATGACACTGCATGGACACCCAGGTTTCTCTGAGCTGCCAAGTAATGCTTGATGCTTTGTACCCCCATTCTGACACTGCTGTAAGGCTTCCAAGAAACCGCTATAAATATTTCACATTTTCACTGTTCATTACTTTCATTACTTCAGCTCATATTTCTGTGAGATAAAAGAGGTGATAGTGTATGACATTGCTCTAGCTCTGATTTATATTGCCAATAGGTCCTGCATTTTTGTTTGTTTGAATTTCATCACTCTGTATACAAAGAAACAAGGGCTTACAGCCTCCCTTGGCAAGCCACTTACTTTACTTTTCTCAGCTAAAATATATTCCTGCTGTGTAGTCATTTTCCTGAGCTTCAGTCTTTCACATCAGTATTGAAATACATTTGCCCTTTGTCAAGAATAGTCTTAATAACTTAACCATAATTTTTTTATTACTGAATTGCATGAAGCAGTAAACAGCACATTAATTAAAATCTTTAGGCCCTATTTAATGTGAGGTATTACAAATGACAAGGAGGCCAAAGAGATAAATCAAAAAGGGTCAGAGGCAGGAAGTTCACTCTGAAAAAGATGACTTCACATATTACAGGGGAAAAATAGAATCCCAAAATAGACTTTTAATTGAGTAGGAGCTATTAGGGAAGACTTAATCCCTGACTTTAAAGAAGAGGGGAGATGAAGATGTAATGTAATACAGTGGGGAAAAAAAGAAAAATACTAAAGTAATCAAACTGCATAATATCAAAAGTGGGAAGGTAAATATTTCTTTGCATGTAAAACTGCACTCAGCTCTGATAAGAATTTGGAATATGAGCAATAAAAATAATTAAGGCAATGAGAAGGCCACCTTAGGAGAAAAATATTAAAAGAGATAAATAACTCAGTAAAATGACATCAGGAGGACACATTCACCTTCTGTAAGAATTTAAAAAGTTGTATAGAGTAGGTCAAAATGGTTTTTTCCACCAGTCACCAGGGTGCATTACATAAAACAGAGGAGTGCATTAAATTACAATAGTGCCAAAAGAAATATTGAAATGTATTTATTTAAAGGCCCAAGAAAATTGTTTTGTCAGGATAAATCTACGAGAACAATGTAGTACAGGTAGAAAGAAATTTCAGAAAATAACAACGCAAATTACCAGCAAACAAGGAAAGAGTATCAGACAGTGAAAATAAACATATGTCAACTACAGCGTAAATTAGAACATCATGAGCATAAAGAGAACACAGGTACATCAGCAGCAGAGTAATGCAGACAAGCAGTAAGAAACAACAGAAATAAATAAATACATAAAATTCAATCACAGGAACCCCTGGAAACAAACAAATGCAATCTTGCTTAGTAGCTGCTTGTCAGCAGACACAGCTCCTCCTTACCATTTTTGCAATGTGAACCTATCAACCCTCCTACAACCAGGAGAGACCCCACTTATAAAGGAGGATAAATGCATGTGACTACAGCTACTTTCTTCCCTGCCTAGAATGCAATACTGGCAGCAGCGTCTCTTTACTTTTTATGTTGCCCTTCCGCAGGCTCTACAAGATGTTAAACCAATGGCACCAAAGGGCAGTGCTGCAGGGTCATGCTTATTACATGAGACATAACCAAATAAAAAAGCTCCTCAAATTAGGAATGAGATTTCCCCAAAATCTTCTTTTTTTATTTTTTTTTTGGCAGATTAATTGTCTGCTAAATTAATGTAACCTCTTTCCACTTGATATGTCACTCATCGTCAGAGCAGTTTTAATGAGAATACCTTATCTGTTCATGGAGTCTGAACAGCAACCTCTTCTGTTACTGAACACTTAACTTCCAGTAGTGTAGAGTGATTGATATTTGTCGGCATTCATCATCTACAGTATTCTGAGAGTCCTGAGAACCAAGCTGTCCTGATGCCCTGGATTATTATCACTATGTCCTTTCTCAGGAGCCAACCACGATCCACACATTTTGGCATTCCATATAGCTAGTGTCAGCATAAAAGAAAAATGTATCTATGAAAGTTTGTTCCTATTTTTTACTAGTTTATGACTCAGAGTTGACAACTACCACACAAGTAACTGGAAAATGACATTTACCCAAACAATTTTAAAATGAATTTACATTTTTAGTTACCATATTCTATCAAGCATATTCAAGAGAAGCTATTTTCTGACTGAGTCCTGTGACATTTGACATGTCATCAATATGACTCAGACAGTCTTATAGTGTCAGAGACGTCTCCTTTGCTTTTAAATGGAGACATGCCCATTTACAGCATTTAATGATGTAGTTCAAGGTGCATTAAGTTCATCCCCTAGAACTGTCAGAGCTGAAGGTCTCTGATTTGTGCAGCTATTGCTGTGAATCTGCCCTTCTAATTTCTCACTCAGAAGAAGCTGGTCTGGAAGCAATAACAATGACAAAATGCAGTAAAAGTGGCTGAGCTTGTAATTTTCTTTCCGTGTCAGAAATTGTATGTGAAAAAAAAAAGATCTCTGAAAAAAAGGCCAAAACTATTGGAAGTTTTTTTTCTTTAAAAGGTACTTTATATAGTGATTATAACTTATAAAGAAAAAGCTGTTCTAGGGAAAGAATTTTATGCTCTCACTGGTCCATCCCATCCTAACTAGAAGATGTCTAGAGAGATTGTACAACTAACATTAACAAAGTACTTTTAGAAAATTTATAAAATAACAGTGGGGATAATTAACACTGGATTCACTGAAATCTCACTAGACTCACACATTTATGCAATATCTCCTTTGAGTAAGGCTCAAGTCAAGTTCTGACTTATGAGTTTAAGGGGGCATAAACAAGTGCTGTATTTATTGGTACTAACCCTTCAGGGCACTGAAAACTGGAAAAGATTGTCAAGCATTTTGTTACACCAAACAGAATACTTGGGTGGAAAAATGGCTGATGAACTTAAATTTTATTAAATATAAACGCCTGGCCATGTAGAAAAAGAATTCTAACCTTACGTATACTGTAAGGGGATCTGACAAAGTTGTTAATATTCAACAAGAAAGTTTGGGATTTATAACAAACAGCTTCATGAAAGCATTGCCTGAATGAGTAATTGCAGTCAAAGGAGCACACAGAATGTTAGGAATTCCTATAGAACAGCAAAGGACAAACTAGAAAGCATAAGTCTTCGTTCATCTTCAGTATTAAGAGCAGGACCCATCTCCCTAATTCAAGAAGGATACAGAGAAACAAAAAGTGTTTAGAGAAGCATGTCAAAGGTAAATCAGTGTTGCAGATTGGCTTTTGTAAAAGAAGAGCCGGCTGAACAGACGAGGCTCTTTTAATTTGAAAGACAGACAGATGAAAAGGAACATGGTAGGGATCTGTACAACTGTCATGGTTTAACCCCAGGCAGCCACCAAGCCCCATGCAGCCACTCACTCATTCGCCCACTAGCAGGTCAGGGAGAGAATTGGAAGTGTAAAAAATAGAGAACTAAGGGGTCGAGATAAAGACAGTTTAATAGGGAAAACAAAGGCTGTGCACAGAAACGAAGGAAAACAAGGAATTCCCTGCATCTCATGGGCAGGCAGGTGTTCAGCCGGCTCCAGGAGAGCTGGGTGCCCTCACACATAACAGTCACTTGGGAAGACGAACACCATCACTCCAAACTTCACCCCCTTCCTTCTTCTTCACTTGATATAATGAGCATGATGTCATATGGTCTGGAATATCCCTTTGGTCATTTTGGGTCACCTGTCCTGACTGTGCCTCCTCCCAACCTCCCATGCACCTACAACTTCCTTGCCAGTGTGGCAGTGCAAAAAGCAGAAAAGGCCTTGGCTCTGTATAAGCCCTGCTCAACAATAACAAAAACATCACTGTATTATCAACCCCGTGTTCAGCACAAATCCAAAACATAGCCATATACCAGCTATTATGAAGAAAATTAACTCTAGCCCAGCTGAAACCAGCACAACAACCATGAGAATGCATGGAAAAGCAACTGTTGACTGTTTATTATCCAGGAAACTTCAGAAGAAATCATCACTACATGAGTAGTTTAAAATAAAATTGGTGTCATGAATTCACCCAATACTCCAACTATGAAATTCGGTGAATACCAAGAGTTACAGCCGTCTAGGAAGCAATTAAGAGACATTTATGGTACAAACACCCACTGCAGGCAGTGAAACGCAAGGTTCTCTTTCTGCTATGGAAGAGTATGACTGCTGTGGTCCCTTTCACAGGTATAACACTGGGTTAAATGAACCTTTGATGAGACCCAGTCGGAACACCCCTATCCCATCCATCCTAATGACAGGAACATTATCCCACAAGGTTCACCAGCTTGCCTCACAGCACTCAGCACTAACCAAGGACATTAGAGTTTTCATGTGGAGCATCACTGTGGATGTGAAAAAGTCCCCTACCTCATTTGATTCACATCCCACGGACTTATTTAAGCACACAAGGGTGGTGGCCGGTTAGCCTGTGGTACAAGGGACAAAAAGAGTTCTTGGGTAAGACAGTCCCTAGTACCAGAGACTTCTGTCTTGGTTAGGGTGAGAAGAAAAGCCTCTCCCAGAATGTTTTGTTCTGTTATGCTAATCTACCCCAGTCCCGCATTCCGGGCTGGGTGCTGGCCACTCAGCCCCCTTGCTACCTTATTCGTTTCATACCCCAGAAAGTTCTCCACTTCAGGTTCCCCCATTGGCCTTTGCCCCTCACCACTCCCCCAGAGCTTCCCCATTGGTTCCCATTCCCTAGTCCTGCCTTTGTACCGCTCCCGTGCCCTCACACCATTGGTCTCTGGCACTTGCCCCACTCCCATACTTAAACCTGAGCTTTCCATTGCTCTCTGTCTTTGCCCCTGGAATCCTTCACAGTGTGGAAGCAATGAACTGGTCCTGTGGAACTCTATGCAAAGACCCTTCCTGCCTCTTTGCTGCCGACCCATGTTACTGAAGCTATCCGTGTGTTTGTGCGTGCACGCCTGTGTGAGTGTGTGGCTGATCCTGCTGAGCGGCTTCACTTTGGGGACGCTTTTGAGAGATCTCAACACCTTATGCTCCAGCACAGAAGCTGCAGAGCCCGAAATAGTGATACACGGGCTGCATTCCTTTCTGTTTAAACTAACTGGGAGCCATGCTCCAGGAGCTCATGTAGCATCCTGCAGCTGCTGAGGAGTGTCTGGTGCAAGAGACTGGCCAAGGGCCTGTCTCGAGTAATGATCCCAAACCAAACCTGCAGGTCTTGGGTCCTTAGTGCCACTGTAGCATTTTACAAATGTGCCATGCTACCTGCTGATGAAAACAGAAGATTGATATTGGACAGCCTGGAGTCTGCAGATGCTCTATCATATTCCTTTGTTTTTCAGAAGTATTTCTCACCATTTTGACTATGTTAATTGTCCCACGGATGCTCAAGTGGGATGTGGACTATCCCATGTCTTGAATAATAGTGGGAAGCCAAAGAGAGCATGTTTTCAATACATTTGAAAATATACATTTTCCCTTGTTATTTCATCTTCTTTCTTTTGTTCAATCATCCACTGTGTAATGGTGGTAAAAGAATAGGTGAAGTAGTTACTGATATGACCTTATAGACCCCATGACTATGGATGATTTCAAATGTCTGCAGTAACATTTACAGAAAAACAAACAGATTTGTTTACTGTTGGATATAAAAGAATACCAAAAGACCAAACTTAAACAGAATATTGGCCTTCTTTCTACTTTTTCTTGGATGTACTGAATCTCACAGAACTATGCAGAACTTTCTTCTCAGCAAAACAATTGTATTAAAGAAAAAAGAATATTCTTTTTTTTTGCAGGCTGTTTCATTGTGTGCTTCAGATGTACAATTAATGATATAAAAAGACTATTCAACTTCTTCCTATACTGACAACTTCATATCTTATTTTAATCGAATCAACTTGTCTGAGCTTTGAAAGCGTTGTCAAAAGAAAATCACAGCCACAAGGATTCAAAACACCTTTAGAGTGTTATCAACAGTAGCAAATAATATGAGCTTGGAAGAACAATGAAATGAAAACTGACCTTTTCTCTGGAGATACCATACACATTTGCAGTATAAAGTGACAAAGTATTTTTCCTTAATGTTATTGTCATTTTTTGGCATCAGTGTTAGGAACTCAATATGAGTTCAACTAGCCTCTTTGGGCTGAAGGTGTAACATCATAAAGCCTCATAATGTCAGTTCACACAACGGATCTGCTTGCATATCTCTCCTTACTGCCGCTAACAACCTGAGTGAAAATGTTTATTCACATCATGTCTTTGTGACAGACACTCAGAGAGGAGGGCCTTATGGAACAAAACAGATGAAAAGAGAAAGGCCTATGTTTTAAATGTAAAGACAAACCCATAAGGATGTGAAAGAAATTTGAGTCTTCCAGGCAGAGTGCAAAGTAAATTCTAATATATTCGTGTACATTTGCATTTTGCATTTAAACTAAAGTTTATTTTGGGAAAAAAAAAGGTGAAGATTAATCTATTCACTGACAAAAATATATATTTATTTTACTTTGTGATAAAGTGCTGGGTTAGACTTAACCCATTATTTCTCTCTGGTTGGTATTTAAGTGCAGGTAACATGCTGCACTTTTTAATTAAAGTATGTGAAATTCAAGGGTTCTCATGATATAAATAAAATTTACAAAAGAAAGATTTACAAAAAATCAGATGGATTAGAGGACTTTTAGGCAGTACCGGGAATAAGTACATCACTCATTTGGTGTAGGTATAGAACCATAGTTTCAAATCTACCTCAGATCCAAAATGAAAATAAGCAAAGTGCTGTAGTCTCATTCTACTCTCCCACCAAGAAGTTAATTAAAAATTGTATGTTTCTGCTCTCCACTCATCAGGTATTGCACACATAGTTGCATGTTTCCAACAGCAAAAATGCACAGCCTGTCTGTGAGCTAAAGGCTTGCTCATGCTCGGCAAAGCAGATCTCTGCAGCTACTTAAGCTGTTACCTCTGCTCTGCTGCCTGCCTCGTGTGCTTCCTGGAGGTTAAACCCTGATAGCAGAGCTTGCAAAAGAGAGTCTGTGAGCATCTTTCATCTGCTTCATTGTGGCATAGCAGCACAAACTACCATTGCTGGCAGCTGAAGTGATTACACTAGGCAGTGACTGGAGTGCTTCAAGTATGCTTTTCTTCTCCTCTTTTGCATGCACCATAAGTTACTGTCTTAAATTACCATAGGATGATTCACCACAGTGTGTCTGTATGCTCGAGTTGGTTCTGTTTTTTTGTTAGAGGAAAAACATGCCATAAAATTCAAACTAGTCTGCAGACACTAATTTTGAAAAAGATAAAACAGAAAGCCAGTAACTTACCAGTCAGATTTCCTTTGTTTTCTTCAAGTTCACCACTGCTGCTTTTTAACAGTACAGTCTCCTAGTATCAACACTGAGGGCTTCAGTCAAGTGGACTGAGGCCAAAGTTGGGAAAACCTGATGCTCTGTTTTCCTTGAAGAATTTTGGAGTCCCGAGGAAAAGTAAAATGCAAAAAAATCCCCATTTCTCTGAACATCTCCAGTAAAACCAAAATATAAAATTAGCTAGACTCAATAAAGAGTAATGTAATTTAAAAGTTGTCTCACTGTAGAGCAGTTAACGTCAGCACCTCAGTCTTCTGCCTTTTTTATTATTTTAACTTCTGTATCCTGACCCTAACACTAAAAGTAGAGAAATTAACCCAAATATCCTGATAATTAACCAGCTTGAGTTTTTCTCCACTAAAATAGAAAATTTCTGCAGTAGATGTAGGGAAGGGAAGGGAAAGGAAAGAGGAAGGGGGAAGGGAAGGGAAGGGAAGGGAAGGGAAGGGAAGGGAAGGGAAGGGAAGGGAAGGGAAGGGAAGGGAAGGGAAGGGAGAAGGTGTGGGAAGGGAAGGTGTGGGAAGGTGTGGGAGGGGGAGGGGAAGGGGAAGGGGAAGAGGAAGGAAAAAAAGAGCCTGACTGTTAACCTGACTGCCATCCGATCCCAAGTGAGTGGCTGCAAACTTAATATGGTGTTTGGGTTATCTATCTATTCTAAGTTAGAGATAGTAAAGAACAATATTCTGAAATTCGGTACTTTGAAAACAGGAAAGGACTATACTCTGCACACGTACACACTGTCCAGCAAGGAAGACATGCAATGCAGTGGTCTTGTCCCTGCAGCTGTTAAAACTCAAACACGGGAGACATAAAAAAGCCATTCATAGTTAGAAAATATCAAATCCTGTAGGCCTTTTCTATACATTCATGTCCTATCTTGTGCCTCTGGTCTGCAAGACTAATGCAGGTGGTGCGAAAGATTCTAAATTATCTAATTAACTAATGATAGAACCTGGCTCACTGTTAGCTTCAGCCTAAGAAGCAACCACTCATAATCCTCAGCACTTCAGAGCATCCCACTTTCACCTGGTTACATGAGAAACATTGATTTTAGTACTGATGGCCACAGTTTATCCTTTGTGAAGTCCTTCCAAGGTTTAACAAGTTGATTTTGTGGGTAAGCACTAAACTGTACCTTATAGCAACCCAAACATTTAAAAGAAGCATGTAATCAAGCTATTAAATAAAACTGCAGTTTTACTTTTGAAAGCAAATCGTCAAAATGGTTATTGGTACAAAACATTCTTTAAGCACTAACATTTTAAAACTCAGATGTTTCCAGTTCTTTTTGATTAATGAAGCATATTTATGCTTTTGCCATTTTCGGGAAAGATTGCCAGGCAATATCATAGAGCAAATTTACTTATTATTTATATCTAGAAACTGTGATACATTGAAGTTTTCTTAATAGATGTGTTTTTATCTCCTAGAAGACAGTTGGTAAGGTAATTATGACATGCAAATTGTGATTCTAATTAAAAATAATATGCTGATGTACAGTATCTAGTATTGCAACCTGTGCTTGGTAATTCTTCAGGTAGACTGATGTCTGACAGAGATTTTAGTCTCTGATTTATATGGTTTAGGCCAATTTCTCCCAAGTATAGTTTTTATGTTCCATCTTTCACATCTATGTAGCTTTTTCCTTCAGATCCACAGTTTCAAAATTTTCTTAGTTCACATATTTGACATATTTAACAAGTTTTCATTAAGAAGGAATCTCTGTCTTGGGCTGTTCTTTTTGTCTTTGATGAAATGGTTGTCATAGCCTTTATAGTCTCTCTAATTAATGTAAAAACCCCAAATCAAAACACAAGTCAGATTAAAACATTCGCAGTACATTTTAATTATAGTCTTTGTGGGGCTTTTCCTTATGTCTATTTTCAATCCTTCTTTTATGACAGATTAAGAAACAAGGACACAAGGCACTGCCAGAGGGAGAAAAGGACGCCTGACTCAATAAACTGTTCCCTTTAAGTTTATCTCACACCCATTTTCTTGCTTAGTAACTATATCCTTTGATTCCCTTCCTGATCAGACATGCAGGGTTCTCTCTTAAACTCATTTGAGCTATTTGCTTTGATGGCTTTACTTGGCAACTGCAATAAGTGAAATTCTCTGCTTGAACTCTTTGTGTGCTATCTCTCTGCATTTAAATTGTGGTGTCTAATGTCTGAATCATTTGTACTGAGAATATTTTGTCCTATGTTTGCTATCAGTCCCTTCTCATAATTCTAGGTGTTATTTAGGTCATCTCAGGAGTTTCCCTTTTCTCTTCCTTTAAAAAAATTATTAAATTTGTCTAAAAAAAATATTTAATTCTAATTGCTTATAGCAAGTGCCCTAGGCTTAGGGAAACATCTTAACCTAAACCTCAAAACAATGTGTTAGAAAGACTTAACTAATTCTGCTTACTGAAAACATAATTATGTTTCAGCTTGGTATGGGAATCAGATTTTTTACTTTGACTTCTAAGCACATAGCATCTTGTAATCTATGTAGATATTTTATAGCTGTTTAATCTGAAATACTTATCTGCCCAGTATTTTCAAACTTTCTGATACTTTTGGCCCCATCTGCCTATACAGGTAAACAGTTGTGAAACTGAACCTTTGTGCTGAGTTACATCATCTGCGGTAGGACAGGGGAGAAGATCAGATTAAAAAAAAGAAAAACAGGAAAAAACCCCAACCAAACAAAACCCAAATAAAACCCCCCAAAAATTCTAGGGCACATTAAAAATAATTCTTATGGGCTAAAAACTAGAGTTCAAGTTAAATCTGAGTTCTAAGCTCTCAGGTCCTCTAGCCTTTAAATTATTTTAATATCTAGAAGTTTTGCCTCAGTTATGCAATGCAGGTATAGAAAGTGCTTAAACCTAAAAGGCTGTGTGTATTGAATACGATATCAGTGCATTCTGCAGCACGTCTCAGTCTCCAAGCTGTAGTTGCCTGGACCAGAGCTCCCTTGCAAGTACATCCCCTGCCTGCATGCCTGGGCTTTCTTCCAAGGGAGAGCAAAGTGAAGGTCTCATCATCCCAATGCAGCACCACGCTGCAGCTGCAAGGAGCACTGTGGTTTCACTACTGTATGTGCACAGAAACCCAAAAAGCATTGCTTTTTTATCTGGTAAGTTATACAGACACAGCTTGATTCTCATTAAGAGAGGTCAGACATGAGGGAAAGATAGACTTAGGTTTTATAGAGGGAAAAACAAATTTCTGCTCATCTTACCGAAACTGTAGTTTATAAATTAACTAGGAAGCAAACAGCAGTCTAACCCTCAGGATCTTCACTGACTTGTGGCAGAGCTCCTTGTTGTGGTCCTGGTTTCCAGGGCAGTACTAATGGTTTATCTAAGGTATTTTTCAAGTAAAATGGACATGTTACAAGACATCTGGGGAAGGAATTGTACTGGTTTATCTCATGCTCTAGCAGAATACCGCAGTAACTAGCCATTAAGTAGGAAAAGAGCAGTCATATTATATGAGACAGAAATTATTACTCTGCTCAACCAAAGAAAGTTCATGCTGCTACCTGCTTTCACTTCAAGATTTCTGGACTGAGGATCCCAAGTGGATTTCCTAACAACTGCAGGGAGCTTTCTTGGGGTTGGATTATTAGACTGATCACATCCCTGTTGTTTCCCTGTAGGTCATTTCTTTGTCATGACCTACTTGTGCCTAAGCTTAAGCAAGGAAGCAGAATAGTCATCCCTGGTATTCTACATATTTGATGGAAAGAAATAGCTCCTGTGGAAGACTCGTATTTTCAAACACAGGACTTGAAACCATTTACTCTGCAGGTTCCTTAACTTCAAATAAGGTTCAGAATCTGCAAATCCCTGCATCCATATGCCTTGCTCACATTTGCATCTATAACCAGAAAAAGACTGCAACCCATAATTCCTAACAGCCAGGAGGTAAGTTGGATCTGCCCCTCAGAGGTTTAGCAGGGGACTCTGGCATACCACTGTTTTACAGTATCAAATGAAACACCGGATCCTAAAAACAAAATTTGTAGAACATTTTGAAACCGATTAGAGTGACCTTCACTAAACACATTAGGCTGAAATATTTGCTTCAGTTTGACTTTTTGTGTTTGCCTTCTCCTACAATCATGATTTTAATTTGCCTCTATTTTGTTGCTTCAAATAATTTTAAAGTGTTCTGTGTATTACTTAAATAGTAACCTTGGCATTGTTATTCTACCACACTGACCTCTAATACAATTACCTCCATTTTAGATTGATAATAACTGGAAAAATATGCAAATATCCTTTAATCTCTTTACTAAATGCTGAGGTTTGTTTTGTCCTTTTGTTTTGGGTTTTTTTTTTCTTTTGGTTGGTACTTATGATCGGCTTTCCAATCACTAAACATGATTTTAATCAAAATTTCTATGGGACATTTAATATTACTTAACAATAAGAGTTTTTCTTATTAATTCAGAATATTTAATGGCTAGCAGAGGTGTTTTATCTTCATAGCTCCTGGCACAAAAGAAATAATATATTCAGAAGTACAGAAAACATGGATAATTTTATTGCATCACTCATAATTGTTTGATTTTTTTATTTCCCCAACTCAATATATTGTCTAATAAAAAAGGTACTTTGTCGTTCTTCTCTATAAGGGGATCAAAGTGCAAAACTCAATGATAGAGGCAGAGAAGCATGGCAAAGTATTTCGCTGCCATAAGAGACCACATAATTACCCACCAGTACTTCCCCAAACCAGGCATTAAACTGGTGAGGGGAAAGATTAATCCTCTGAAAACCAAGCTGCATTATTCAATAATCTCTGTGTGGCTGGGAGCCAGTAGCTTAAGCAATATGGACAGTCTGAGGCAGGCAATGCTCTCCTCGTCTCTCATCCCAGTGTCTGCCCGTATTCATGAAGAGTATTCATCATGGTCATAATTGATGGGAGAGACTTGCCTCTTAATTTTTATTTCCTGCCTAGCTTCTGTCTCTCAGCAAGAAAATGTCTCTTTTTCACCATATTTATGATGGGGATAACTTACTTTTCTGAGGTTTGAGCCAGGTGGGCAGCAAATTGAGTTTATTCAGCAGTCTCCAAACTGTAGTAAAAGAATCACCATTGAAAGAACTTTCAGGGACTGCACCAAGGCAATGAAATATTGAAATATTTTACCCATCTCGTTTAGCAGCCAGTATAAAGCCTGTGTAAAAAATAAATACGATTAAGATTTATAAATAAATCTTAAAATACAAAAAAATACAAAAAATAGTAAAAAAATCATGATAAGATCTAAGGAAAAGCCTGGATTGTTGTGCTTGTCAGGGTCCTCTGTTCACTGACACACTCTAAATGCCCTGACCTGTCTGTAGCCTTCATTGTCAATAGTTAGCATCTATCTCTGCAACCTTGGCCCAAACTTCTGGGAAAAGAGCTCAGTTGTGGAAAAAAGCTGTGAGGAGCTTACCTGGGACCTCTGCCTGTGCATCGTCTGCTTTTTGGCTCAGGTACCACATTTAAACCCTAGTACTAAATCTTCCACACTCTGCAGGTTACTGGGGACTGTCAGCACTCCTGCCCCACTTGTTTGGGCACTGTGGGGCTGCACTCCTCATCAGGGAGGACACTGCCCTGCTCACCTCAGTGGCTCCCAGCTTGCTCCTGATGTAGACCAGTCAGCTCACGTTACTGCCTTCCTTTGCATCCAAGGTGATTTCAATAAAGTACACCCCTGGAGCAAATTTGTTGTGTTATTTCATTGTCTGTTTTATTAGAAAAGGAATTAAATGAAAACTTTGTGGTTTTGGTCATGGTAAGGGGTTTTTGTTGTTTGTATTATTTAAAGAAATCCCAAAGAAATGGGTTCTTGGCATTTTCAATGGTATTTAAGTGCCAGGCAGATGTGAGACTCCAACCAAGTACATTGCTTCCCATTACTTTTTTTTTGCTCAACCCCTACTGTGTTGTGCAGTTGAGCTGGAAGGCCCAGATGCCACCGCTGCTCTAAATACCTCTGTAAAATGCAAGTCTGAGAGAAATGCTGCAGCTGTGCCACCTCCTCTCATTGTTTCAGGGGCATTGCTATCCCCAGGACCAGTGACATTTGGATTGCACCATGCTGCTCTGCACGCTGTCTGTTATGGTTCATGGGCTAGGCAGCACTGAAATGAAAACAGTAATTTGGTTTTGTTGCTATGTGATTTTTTAATTTCCCCACCCCCAATAACTCTGGACCCCTTCACTTCTCTTCGTTGGTGAAAATGTTCCATACTTTAAAAACAAGTGTCTTCTTTCTTAAAGTAGGAGAGAGAGAGAAATATGTTGGCTCTTGCGAACTAAATTACCTCCCTGAAAATCTTAAGTGTGACTCAAACTACCCTATATTTCTCTCCTATAATGTTTTCACATACCTCAGTACAAGAACCCCTTTATTGCTTCAATAAAAACAGGGCTCACAGTACCTCAGACTGTTTTGTTTGTAATTTCTCCTGTTCAGTAATTTACCTATATTCCAACACACAAATGTTTATTTTTGACATTTCTAAACAAAAAAAAATCGACAACAAAGACACCATCAATTTTGTTGGAATTGTGGAGATCAGCGTCTCAGTTTTCATGTTGTTATTATTTGGATGATAGATTTGAACAGCAAGGAAAGTTTACAGTTTATCTGATAAAGGAAAATACAATTAATTTTATTTATAAAGCTATTTATAAATCACCTATTCAGGGAATATAAATAATGCCATGTAATTTACAGAACAAATTATATAGCATAAATAATGAATATTCTCAATGATCAGCTCATGAATGAATCATAAGTAAAAATTCATTGACACAACCTATTTACTGAAGAACTGCATATGGAAATATATATTTGTAAAATTCATAACCTGTATCCAGATAACTTGCAAAGTGTAGAAATTTAAGTTGAACACTTTTTATTATTCTGAAGACATGAGTAATGTACATGCATGGCTGTTCAACTGATTGACTCACCCCTCCATTCAGTAGTTTCTTAGAAATCATGAAAGAATAGTAAGGCATCTCTGAGCCCACTCAGAGAATTGATGCATCTTGGATATATCAAATCAGTTCACTCTTGCTGGTGTGCTGAATCTCCTCAGTTGTCTCAAACAGCTGCCTTTGTTAATACCCAAATACTTGGAACTGCTTGAAAAGTGTCCCAAGAACCCAGACTCCACGTGTTTCGGATTTATTTTGCAAAACCAAAATGAATCAGAGTGTTTCAAATGTTTGTGCTGCCATGTATTACTCATTTGTGAACATTTAAGGGTTGATGGATGAAGCAGGGCCTGTATTGTGCTAGGTGATTTATGAACACCAGACAAAAGAGAGTCCCAGCCTATTACAATTTATAATATAAGTAATTTAAGTAAAATTATGCATAATACTAATTTGCATACTGACAGTCAGGGTTAATGTTATGTAAAACTAGTTGTCTAAGATATCACATTTTTTCCTCCTGTGTATTCTTAAAAGACTACCCACCTTTGTGTCCGTAACATTTCCAGAACACCTGGGTTTTTCAGAAGTATTTGAAGAAATGCAAGACAAACCTTGTTCCAGGCAACACCACATTTCTTAATCACGAGGCTGGCCAAGACAAAAGTGTGAAGCTGAGCTGCACAACAGGCTTTTGGTTTGCAAAGTTCACACAAATATTTTCTCAAAAGAAGTTGTTACAGCTGAGAAGGTACACGGCCAAGTCACATTGAAATTTGAACAAATATTTGCAAAAACTGCATGGCACATAGCTATTAAGCAAATATTTGCATAACCCCCCTGACACAATGCACTAGGTTCTGCGTAGCTTGGCTTTGAAGTTCCTGCAGCATCGGAAGATAATTCAAGACTGCTATGAAGAGGTCCTTTTTTTCCATTACTGTGGTCTATCCAAAGTCATGATGAAAATCTCCTGATGAAATGTATTCCCAAGAGCACTACTGACTAACAAAAGTACTGAATGACTTCAGCTAAATATTGCATTGTGGAGACAGATCACCACCACTATGCTCATCTGAACTGCTGCATCACACATTTTGAGGATGAATTATTGTGCTGGTTTTGTTAGTTTGTTTTCAGACCTATTAATTAGACCAAAATATTAAAAAGAAGGCAGTTTTTAGATCACAGGTGTAATTTCTTATCCAGTATATAGGCTTTCATCTCCAGAATGAAGTGGTTACACTGAACTGCTTTCTTTGGACTCTGTCTCCAGGCTGAGGTTTGGCAAATTTCAGACTGTTACAGCTACTGGAATTTATCCCTTACCTTTCAACACAAATTACATTTTCTTACAGTGAAGAAATTATTTTTTTTTATCAAGCACAAAACTGTATTTCCAGCCAAAACAGAAAAAAAAATAGGAGAAGAGAGGAGTGAGAATAAGTGAGAGAAACAACTCTGCAGACACCAAAGTCATTGAAGAATGAGGAAGAGAAGGTGCTCCAGGCACCAGAGCAGATTCCCCTGCAGATTCCCCTGCAGCCCATGGTGAAGACCGTGGTGAGGTAGGCTGTCCTCCTAAGTCCATGGCAGTCCATAGGGGTGCAGATACCCACCTTCAGCCTGGGGAGGAGCCCCATAGCAGAGCAGGTAGATGGCTGAAAAAGGCTGTGACCCTGTGGGGAGCACATACTGGGGCAGGCTCCTGGCAAGCACCTGCAGACCCATGGAAAGAGGAGGCCAGCCTGGAGCAGGTTTGCTGGCAGGGCTTGTGACACCATGGGGGACCCACACTGGAGCAGCCTGTTCCTGATGGACTGCACCCCGGGAAAAAGACCCACATTGGAGCAGTTTGTGGCAAACTGTAGCCTGGGGGAGGACCTCATGTTGGAGAAGTACATGGAGGACTGTCTCCTGTGAGATGGACCCAACACTGGAGCAGGGGAAGGACTCCTCCCTCTGAGAAGGAAGCAGCAGCAGAAAAAACATGAGATGGATGAGCTGACCATAACCCCTGCTCCCATCTCCCTGCGCTGCTGTAGGAGGAGAAGGTAGAGCCTGGGAAGGAGGCAAGGGTGAAGGGAAGGCGTTTTTAAGATTTCTTTTACTTCTCTCTATCCTGCTCTGATTTTGGTTGGTATAAAATTCAGTTAATTTTCCCAAGATGAGTCTGTTTTGCACAGGACAATACTCAGTGAGTGATCTCTCCTTGTCCTTAGTTCATGAGCCTTTCATTACATTTTCTTTCATCTTTCCAGTTGCTGAGGAGAGTGATAGAGTGGCTTTGCTGGGCACGTGGTATCTAACCAGGGTAACCCCCACACAGCACTAAATTTAAAGCTTCAGATGAACTCACCTGAGACCAACCCCGTAGGAATTAACGAGAAGTAGCCTGCATGGCATCAGCATCCTTCAGAGAGATCACTTGACCTGCGTCAGTCATGAATTTTGAATCCAATTTAGGTATAGATCAGAAAGATCTATCTCAAGCTGTGGCTGCAGTATATTATTTTCTGAAATCTCAATATACTGATAAAATAAAAGTGATGATAAAAGTAAACAATGGCTTTTCTTAGACCATTGTCAAATCTTGCCAGTTTAATAGTGTAGATAACGTAACTACAGCACATGGGTGTGAAGTGAGGTGACTGCTTTTTGTTACTGAAAAACTAAAAGGCCTTTCTGCAATAGCTATTTAAAGGTAGAAAGAAACAGTGGGCCTTTTATTCAAAATCTTTGCCTACTCAGAGATCTAATCTGATGACGATGTGGAAATGAAACATAAGAGGATGCATTTTGTAGTTTGAAGTCACCGTCGCTTCTAATCCCCCTGACTCTCAGAACAATATCAAGCTGTTGAAAATTGTGACAGGTAGTTAATCCCACTTAATTAATACAGCACCACTTGCTTTTCAAATGCCAAACTTATAAATACAGTGTCAGTTAAGATAAATTCTCTCTCAATTTGTGCACCTAAAGTCTACTTTACCCTAGACTATAACTTAGAAATGTTTTCTTTCTTTTTCCCTTTCTTTTGATTTTTAGGAGAGAATATATTGTGATTATTTTGTGGGTGGAGTTGACACAATCCATTTTTCTTTACATGACTTATTGTTTTCCTCAAATGAGTTCTTCACTTATCCTCTCCTGTTACTTAAAAGCTCCAAACAATAAATGCTAAATAAGATTATATCCTGATTTAGCTATTTTTATTTTTAATTATGTGCTTATACTAAGCAGGAGTTGCTCTGATTTTCATAAGAAATAATTTTCTTCTCATTGTTAGCATCCTCTGTGACTACAGAAGAATGTTTTGTCATTTCACAATTATTATTAAATGGCCTCTTTCTCAAATTTACTCAAAGTGTGGTAGATAATAGTGCTATAATTTCAAGACAAGAGTTTGGAAATTCAGCTTTGACTTGTTATGTAAAAGAAGGTTAATCTTAGTTCTGGCAATTTAGACATGAAAAAAAATCTGTAGTGAAGATTCTTTGAATTCTGTCCATTTTTATTTTCTAAAATAATCTTGTCTTTTCTGTGCTGCAGAATTTTATGTTGGTTGTTCAGAAGATATGATTTTTTGAAAAAGCTGTTTTTTCTCAGGAAAAATGAAGTTTAAATGCCTCTATCTTCTATAAATTATTTTATACATGAGAGTAAATTGAACAAAGTAAGTTTTTTTTTAAAAAAAAAAAAAAAGAAAAGAAGGAAATACATTCCAGGAACATAAGATTCTCCTTTTTCAGAACTTCAAAAATAAAATTATCTGAGGTTTTTTCTTTTAGAACAAATTTCAACTTCTTTTATTCGTATACATATAAGAAAAGTTAAACCAATTTAATTAAAAAATTTCTTATGGGAGGAAAGGAATGGAGGTACTTTATTTCAGAATTTTTGATTTCCATTTCAAATCAGAATAGAAAAAATAATGGCTCTCTACATTCTGCATAGCGGAAGATTTCCATTATTTCTCTCACTGTCCAGATATAAGACACATCTAGAAAAAGATGTGTACTTTCATATCTGAATGTTCATCAAACCTGGAAGTCAACATTGAAAATTTAGCTTTCTTTTTTAAAAGCTGACGTCTGTCCTGGTTTTCAGTCAACAGCAAGAAGAATATTAAATACTAAAGCATCATTAGAATTAACCCACGTGCTTAAGGAATAAAAATTCAAAACCATTGGACTTTCTTCCTGTTACGTAGAAACATTCCAGAAGGCTGAGAAAAAACAAGTATGGAGACATAATCATACCTGTATGAATAATCATGCAAATGTTTGTGTCTCATGTTTCCTTTTAAGGCTCTAATCCTTGAGATACACTCAGTTAACATGGAGAACTGATAGAAGGAATTGGAGTATAATGTATGTTGTCAGAATTTGGCACATGCTGCTTTTTAAATGAGCTGAAAGAACCATGAATTTTCAAGACAGTCAGCCTGCCCTTAATTTCTCTTTAAACAAGCAAATGAAAAAAACCCAAACAAACAACCCCTTCAAAAAATAAAAGAAGCAAAAACAAAACAAACCCCAACAAACAACCAAACAACAAACAAACAAACAAAAAACCAAACCAAAGCAATCCTATACCCTAAAAATCTTGACTGGACAAAGATTTGTAAACAGCTAGAATATAACAAGAAGAGGAGCAAAAGATGGTATACATCTGGAAAGAAAGAAAGAAAAAAACTTCAAGCCACCCTAATTTATTTTTATCACAGGCTAAGGGATCCATTTGGAGTGAAGAAACAATTGAGGTGACTTTTTTTTGACTTTACGGAAGTTGAAAACTGTTTTTCTGACTGTTTTATAAGACAAGGGAATGTGATTTAGATAGAAATTCTATAACGTAGATATAGAAGCACTTGTGAAATTCTATTCAAACACTATGAGCACGGTGTGCTCTCTGCAGTCAGAATTCAAATTAATTTAGTTATTGGTATTGGATGATTAACAGGATGTCCTGTCCCAGTCGTGCTCAGAATGCCATGAAATAGTGCTTGCAAGATTTACTTTTGATACCAAGGTGAGTGGGCTATCAAACAATCCAGAGGAAAAGAATAGATTTATACATGACCGTAACAATTTCCAAAAATGAAATAAAAATATTGTTTTTCATGAAGTACCAAGTAGTAATATAATGAGTTGCAGAAGTAGAGAATGCTGAATGGTGTGATTTATGCAGCCAGTGTCCAGAGAAGGACTTGTGCTTTAGAGAAGACAACAGAGTGAATGGGAGCTAGCACTGACATGCAGTGGTGGATGTGTCAGACCTGAGTTCATAAACATGACTGTCATTTGCAAAAATTGGGAAATCATTTCTCACTCTTTTTTTAGTGGGTTGTGCTAGAACGATATAAGGTTTTTACCAGGCTGAATTTAAGGAAGAAAATAATGATCAGATGTCTAGAATATTACTTGTAAGAGAAGGAGTGAAAAAAGATTGGATTTCTACTTGGGAAGGTTATAGGAGAAAGACGTTAAAGATGAAAGGAGTAAATTATTCTCCAGGTCTACATTTTGTAGAACAATAAGATACAGTCTTACAGCACAACAAGATAGATTCCAGTTTGCAGGAAAAAAAAAACCAAGCAAAACAAAACCTAGGATAGAAATAGCCAATTACTCAGATAGAAAGCCTAAAAGTAATGCAAAATATCCATTACACAGTTTAGACAAATATCACTATGGAATAACTTATCTTTAGCTGACCCTGCCACGAGACCAAGAAAAGAGTCTATATGGCATCACTCCTCTCTTTTGTTGCACACTATAAATCTCACTGTGGATGGCTGTTTTAAAAAAAAAGATTCTACCTCCTGTCTTTCTTATCAGACATCCCTGACCTCCCTAGGGAAAGGTTTCTCTAGTCTCTTTCTTTGTACTCTTTCTTTCATTAAATCATCTAAATGCTGTTCACCTATCATCAAATATTGGTTGTGTTTCTCTTGTAAACAAACGTCATGACAAAACACATTCCAAGTTTACCTTGCCGTTTCAGTCCGTGATGCATAGGTTAGAATATCCACCTTCATAAGATACTGTTGCTAGCAATATTGCTTTTGGACTATTTTTTATTTTTTTCTTTTTTCATTTTTCTTTTTTCTTTTTTCTTTTTTCCTTTTTTAAATTTTTTTTATGAATACACCCAAAATAAGCACTTACTGCTCTTCATCTTTTCCAAGTACTCCGTAAGTTAATAAACCTATTTAGAAGGTATCTTTTAAATCCACACTCATTTGCTTTTCCACTAATTCACTCTTGTTCTGAATGCATCAGAACCAGGTCATCAGCTGATGTGAACTTATCACAATCTATTTAGAGAGTTAATTTATGATTAACAATATATATTCCAAGAGGATCTGCAAAGTAGCATCTTCCTGCTGTCTCTTGACACAACTAAAAGATTATCATCTCTTGTACTCATATGACTTTTGACATCTTATGCTGAAATCAGGAGACTTACTAAAGGTCACCCTGAGTGCCAGCTGAGGACAAAATTTGGTTATGCAATTTGCTGAGCAAGGTCATTTTGAAAAGCAGTGAATGTGTCTGAAATGCAGTGAAGTTTGACTCGGCTCACATCTACCTGGTACAGAATGAGCAGCAGTGGGGGTTATCTTAAGATCACCCTTTCATTTTACCTCAGATATTTCACGAGTTTAGAGAGCTGGCTCCATTTTCCAGACAGTTTCTCCTTTTAGCAGACAAGAATCTCTCTCAAATGGGTTATGATGTGCTTCCATTTTGTACTAGAAACATGATTTTGATCAAAGCATCCTAAATATTAAGGATCTTTTTAATCTACTAATGGCCTTAATAGGCTACTTTCCCCCTTTAATTTCAGTCTAGTTTTACTCTCATTTTTAGGTGACTTTTTGCCTCTTAGCCATGAATGTTATAAGGGGATTTTAAAATATTTTCTTTCCTTTTTTGGCGCTATGGATGGCAATTCTGAACAAACATGTGACTAATACAAACCAGGCAAGTTTTTCTGCCCTACCCTAAGATAACGTTTTTGGTCCATCATATTATTTGTGGAATTCTTACTGTCTGTCTCCTAATGTGCATCATGTTAATTACTGAGATATTATGCTACAATGCTCTAACACAGCTATTTGAAATAGCTGAATTCATTTGCTTGTAGTAATTAGAAGTAGATGCAAATAAAAATTTTCATTTTAAGATAATAGGCAATTACAGATTTCTCAATATCACATTTACAGTCATTCCATGATTGCATATTTTACTGTAAAATTCTTATCTTAATTTCTTCTTAGCCGAAAATAAATAAATTAAAGCACTGACATTCTTTCACTGTGCTATAAAAAAGATTCTATGCTATTTGGCCTAGATATATAAGCAAAAATCAAAATGTACTATTAGCCTTTATGATACTTTTTTTTCAAATGTCATTCTTTGAGGATAAAAACATGTTTGCTTTGTAAAGCTCTTAACATTTCAAGCTGAAAGGCTTGATCAAGCTTTGAACTCTGGAATTTGAGATGCCTATAAATTAAAGGGAAAAATAACATTAAATGGTACTGTAGCTTGTGAAGCTGCCTTTTTTAAGTCTCTGAGTATCACAAAGTCCTCAAATGTACAGTTTTCTTGGAGCAGCCTGTGAGCCAAAGAACCCAATGTATCCCATGGAATGTTTTTGTTTTATCTGGAAATATCCTTATAAGAGTCATTAAAAAAAAAAAAAAAGTGAATTCTCTGTAATGTGTCAATAAACAGCTGGCTATCCAAACAATTTGCTGTCCACAGATGCTGAAACATGCCAGTAGAAACAGAATGCAGTGCTGACTCAAAACACCTTTGCCCCTGACCTGCACATCTGCCACCTCTGACTGGGGCATTACGGTCAAGATTTTTCTGCTTGTAATAAAAAATTGTGTACTTGATTTTGTGCCCTTTGAAAAGTCTATTTCTTTTCGGTCTTGGTATTTAGCATTCTCACCCCACCCTTCCTTTCCTCCTGAATGCCACTATTTCCCTGGGACAGAGAACTTAAATTTTATTTTTTCCCCTGTAATTGACACAAAATGAACATAGTAAAACTGCTTCTAATTATTCATATATACTTCTCAGTAACGCTGAAAGAAGACCTACGAGTGAAATTTCTAAAGGAACAGTTACAACACAAACTCCTGGATTATAAAGTTGTTTACTACCAAGAAAACAAAAGAAACAAGAAAGGACTGTTTTCTTCAGAGAAAATTTTCCAAGCAAATAGTTGCTTCATGGGCATACCTTGGGTAATTAATAAGTTTGTGTGGATTTTCCTATCAGATCTTTCACCAAAAAAAAAAAAAACCCTCTGAAAAACTGTCTTTTGTCTTATGTGTCCTTCCATCACAAAGCAAAGTAATAAAACACTAATAATGGCTCGCAGAGGCTATAAAGAGACCCTAAATCCTTTAAACAAATGGTTACAGTCTAATTGTCTCATCTGCTCATTCATATTATAGCCTTCCATCAACAGTGTGATGCTGAACTTGTAGACTCTCCAAGTCACAGATAGGCTTTAAAGTGGGAAGATAACTTTTATTTGTTATGGGCAATAAAGCTAGAGTCTCTACTGACTGTCTGACAAGGAGGTGTCTGGTACTGTGGATCCAGTCAGGCAGAACACAAATTGAAATAATGTCTAAAGGGCAAGATAATGGAAGAATGAGAAGTATAAAACCTACACAATAAAACTATATTGCAATGAGAGAAAATTAGAAAATTAGGAGTAGAGCCTAAAAATAGAGCAAATTCGCCCCTTGAAGGCATATACAGTAGGGATGATTGCTACTGAAATGGTACCATGCTGGTTTACCTTTAGTTTAGACTCAGCAATGGCGATATATCGAGTCTGGGTTGAAAGAATGTGTGGGTGGGGCTGAAAGTCATGCTTGTGCATGTGCACAACTGCGCATTTACACACAAAACTGCTCATTGTGTTCCCCGAGTCCACTCTGTGTCAGTAGGACATTTCTATCTAGTAGGTATCTGTGTACAGGCAATTGTTTTGGCTGAATTCTTCATCTTCCAGCATGAATTTTAAAGAGTGCAGATCTCAGCAATAGGCTCATGTTATTTCCTGATTGGAAGAAGATTTGACATGAGAGGTCAGTTATTAAAACGGACAGTACAGACAACAAAGGTATTACATACACACGGACACACGTGGACATGCGAATACATCCCTTCCGTTATGAAGCTCTTTCAGGTTTTCTTCCAATCTGTCTCCTGTTTATTTTCTGCCACTATCTTACAATGACACCTGCTAGAAAAGCTTAGTGGAGCCACTGGCAGCTCCCCTGCAGTTGCTGCCTGTCAGTGCCTAACTCTCAGTCAGCAGAATACAGCCTCTCTAATGTACGCTATATTTCTAATTTCCCTTTCTTTCTCCTTGAGGCGACCTATGCTTATTATCACTGTGGGTAATACTGCTAGGCTGGTTTCCCTGCCACCCCTTCTTCTCCTGAAGTGAAGGTGCAAATGAGATCTGGAAACCACCACAGTCTAGTTGTAGGTTTAAATTTTAAATCCCTGGCTAGAAAACAACCCATTGCTCCAATTCCTTTCGTGTCCACAGCTAATCCACTCTGTATTTCAACAGAAAACATTTTCCCTTTGTTTCCGGTTGGCTTTTAAAATGAAATTTTTTCTAGCTTTTATGTATGAATGCTCAGCTTGTGATGGCCATTTTAGCTTAGTCTCTCTGAGGACAATGGATAAATACCTCACATTGATAAAGGACTTTTTTTTTCCTTCCTCTTACTAAAAGTTCTTCTTACCCCTCTGGGGAAAATAAGAACATTCTTTTGCGCATGTGTCAACTTAAAGCTTGCACAGACAAAACAGGTGGAGTTCTCATTTGCTTTTCATCCACTAAAATCAATAGTGGTACATCAGTGTAAAAACGGTAAGAGCAGATTGTGATTTCTTAAATTTTTCATTTCCATGCCTTTTGGGTAAGTGTCTTAACAGTGTCTATGAACAGTTCCACAGACATTGCAAGAGGAATTTGGGATCACATTTATGCCATGTCATCCAGACAGACTCAGAAAGATCATACAGGATTATTATATATAAAATACTCTATTCAAGCCATATTTTAAATGATGTATCTAGAATTGCAATTTACTATGAATACTGTTATTTTCCTTAGATTAATGAAAAATGTATTTTTATAAATAAGGATGATAGAAAGAAACAGGGTTCAGCAGACATTGGGGATTACATCTGTTTGTATTGACCTAAGAGATTATTTGTATCAACTTCCCTTAGTGTTTGCCTGAACTATTCTCAGAAGAAATTGTGCTTCTAGGTGGAAATCCCTTACTTTTATATTTTTCTCCCCAAGCATGTACATCTGACACTTAGAATTCACTGGCTACCAGGTTATTTGCATAGGTAATTTTACAGAGCTTTGCAACAACAAAGACTCTAAGCTCGTAATGAAAAAATGATAGCATTCAGATTTTTTGTGAGAGGGTTTCTGATCCTCTTACCTGTAGTCAATTAAGGTGTAATTGGCTTTTAGAAAAATTTCATTAAAGAAAAAAACCTAACCACTTTAAATTTATGGCCATATGCTTTCACAACAAGTTTCTGTTTCTATCCTGGAGGACTGATCCTGTATGCATGAAGATGTGTCCTTAACTTCAGATTGCACACTGTCCATACCAAGAGACTTGTCCTAGATAGAATGAACACTTTGACAAGCAGGGAAACAAAAGAAAGCTGCCTGACTTAGATAACCAGTCCCAAATTTATAGGTAAGTTATAATTTCAGAATACACATTGCAACCTACAGAGTAAACAAATTCACACACAAAAAAAGACCTGTCAAGTAATTTAGAATAACAAATATATGCAAGAAAGTTGTGGTAAGCTTGTAGACATTCTGCAGACAGAGAAAGAGGCTAAACTCGTTTAATAAATGATTCATAGTGAATCATTCTCCCAGTATGGTAGCAAAGTAAGATGTATTTTTCACATTACTTCTATGGGAACTTGTAGACCTGGAAAAATTCTTCAGGTAGAAAGTTAGGCTTTCTTACAAAACTACCTATAAAGACATCCAGCAAGCTGGACTTCAGCTTTGCAATATAATGTCACAACACGTTTGTCTCTTCATGAGTGAGGTCATTGCAGGAATAATAAAAGGTTTTTCATACTAATCTGTTAACATTGCATAGAAATGATTCAGCAGGAAATCCCATCTACAAAGTGTTGTATAAACTGTTGTCAGTACACCTAGAGAAATCAAGCCCTTTCCTTCAATTCAAAATGGAAGAGCCATCAGAGACTTGTTTTTCCCTCATTCTACTTTCATGAGCTGTCCTTTTCGACAGACCTGGTTTTGTAGCAGCAAATTCTGTGTCTCTCAGAAAAGTGAGCATGAAAGTTTGTCACCTTGAGTCTTTCCCTTTGACACTCTGTTAGATCCTTGCAGCTTGCTGAGGTGTTTTTATTTTTTTCCGTTTTACTTCTGATAGGGTGATATGTATGCAGTTCAGAAAGCTTTCCCACAGAAAACCCCCAAAGGACAGACAGCTTGTGTATCTGATTGCAAATCAGCCAACTACCTGGTTCCTTGAACAGGGGAGTAATTGGCTGGGGATTTTATCTGTTTCTCTGGCTGGTGCCAATAAGCAGGCATGTTTATTAACAATTTATTTACAGAACACAGATTGATTTCAGGAGAGAAACATCACCACTCTCTGCAAAGTGTGAGCAAACGATTTCTTCCGGTCCCTCAAATAATCTATTATTGTCTGTTTGCATTGGTTTTTATCTCAGGGTTTTAGACTGAAATACAGAACATGCACAGGAGACAAAACATGGATGTAAAGGTTCTTCTTGTTTTTAGAAAAAACCCTGCAGATTAAGTGCTAACATGATTAGCTGAATAAAGACATCTGCCTCAGGCTTCCTGGACAATACTAGGCAACTCCGTGTTGTTCACTATTTCATACAGCTCCCCCCTCACAGGTGGCTAGGAAGCAGATACACATAGTCAATAATACTTTGAGATGACATTTATGCTAGAAAGTATTCTTGATTTTAGTCTCAGAAACCTTCAAATTATAGTGATGAACAAAGAAACACAAGTGTTCATTGTTTTTTTTAATTTGTTCCCTTGACTAGAAATTACGCTTTTTTTCTCTTTATGTCTTCAAACAGATAAAATTAATTCAAAGCTTTTATGGTATTCTGCTTAGAAGTTAAACTGATTTTCCCAATAATATTATCTTAGCCAAGAGTATTTTCTTTCATGACGAAGAGAGTAATTATACTAATATTATTTGGCTATGCTCAGGATCTGATTTAAAAATAGTCCATTTTATGAAGTAATACTGGTACTTAATACTGAGAGTAATACTGTGACTTGTGATTTTTTTTTTTTGTTGGTTCCACTGAAGGTCACATTGAGCAACTCACAGATATTCTGCCACAGATAGCTTGTTATCATTCATATATATCTTGTTAGCTTTTTAAAACAGCTTAAGAATGAAAAGCACTAGGCAAATGATGATGATAAATTAATTGCAAGGTCAATACTTTTCTTTAAAAAATTGATAATTTTTATAGAAAAAGTATTGCTACAGGAAGTGGTACATTATTTTTCCTGTACTAATCCTGTAATCTATCTCAGTCCAAAGTGTAGATCCTCTCAATGTGATTATCACAGATGCAGTATTGAATTACAATGCAAAGCACAATTTACCTCCAGAGAAGGATATGAATACTAATAAAAATAAATATCTTGGTAGGGTTTCCATAAAATAAAATTCTGTGTAAATCTCTTTCCATGAATAAATGATGTGTGATAAGTTCATAATTACCTTATTGTGATAAATATTGAATTAATGGAGTAAATTATTTTGTGCTGAACTTTTCATAAGTTACAAAATAGAGGCATGTTATCAGTTTACTTGAATGCAACCCAAACAAAATCTGTATTCAATACATAGTCTTACAGCTGCAATGTTATGCCTAAGCCAATCAAAATTCAAGTTTAGTTGTTCACTGAGATACTAATGTCTTGGAAAAGAAAGAAATGCCATAAGCATTTAGACTTTTCCTTTTTTTTTTCTTGCAATATCTTCTGCTGAAAGGTTTTTCTCTGAGTAAGATTTTAATTAAGAAAGTCTCTGACGTAAGACATGTCCTTCTCTTAACGGGCCAAGAAACTCCATTGTTTACCACCTTGAAAGAGTAAAAGCTATTCCACTGAGATGACAGAATTTTACTTTACCAATACAAATGTATGGAGTTTTTCATATTTCGCTATCTGTGGCAGATGTATAAATTGCTCATTGCAAACAGAATGGGCAGCTCACCCTCCCTAATATATGTGTATTCTCACATCCTCAGGGAAATGTAAATGTAGTTTCAGCCCATTCTTATGCAGACCAGCCACTTCATTAGCTGGTCACAATTCCACTGAGTTTCCTTTCTTGTAACACATTCCTTTTTCCTTTTTTATTTTTTTTTCCCTGAAGGGTAGTTTTCACTGGCATGGAGAACTTTTCACAACATAGACTTTCTCTCTCTGACTAAAAATCTTCTTTCTAATTCTACTGACTCATAAAGTCCTCGGAACTTGCATTTCCAAAGAGGGTCATTCCTGATGAGTGGAACCTAATTATGAAGTAAGAATTAGCAAGTTAAATACGGCACTGCAGAGCTCTGAAGTTCTGGAATACAAAATTGCAGTCTGTAAGGAGTGTGCTCATGTTGATACTGCACCATGACTTTGGGACTGTATTTGTTTGGTGACAAAAAAAACTCACTCAAAAGTGTTTGCAATATTATCCAAAGAGGTAAACATTCCTGGAAAAGGTCTTTTAAAAGGATTGAATGACCAGAAGCTGGAAGAAGATGAGGAAGAGAAGGAAACAATTGCAAGAAGGAAGTGACATACTGACAACAACAAAAAAGGAATGAGGAAAGCAGTTACCTTTGCCATTCTCCTGTAGAGATATCTGTACATACAGACATGAAAAAACATAACTTTATCTTTTATAATACTTTCAAATTTTCTCTCAAGACATGGTCTTTTCATTAATTTTATTGAAAATGAAAGAGTGTCTTCAGTAAAGGGAGTGGCATGTGGATAGACATGAAAAGAACCTCTGCAACCCAATGACAACAGAAAAAACTAGTTTTATTAGAAAATTATTATTATTAGGAAAAATTAATTTGCCACTGCCCATGAGGACATGCACCTGAAGTCTAAGTAAAGAAAAGCTTTTGTCTCTGATTGCTTACCTGTGTGCTGTTAATTCTTTCAGAATCCAGTGAAGACACCTCACCACACTGAGAAATTCACTTAGGGCTAGGAACATTTATTTACTGTTTTATCAATAAATGCTTATCACAGTCCTCAAATTTTTCATTTCCCTTGTTTTAATTTATGATATTTCATGGAATTATTTTCATTCATTTCTCATTTTCCATTTTTTCCATGTAGGTTCATCAACATTTTCATTCTCTCGGTTTTTTGTGTTCCTCTTCTTGCTCAGGTTTGCTTTTCAGATTACTGTTCACCATGCACTAAACTGATGCCAGAGGCACAAAAATCCAGAAAGAGTGAAAATGCACCTCAGAAAAAAAAGACATCTATCATTCCTAAGTACTTTTTGACAACCAGCAGCAGGATCATGTTTAACACAAGTGTCCGAGAAAACATCAAAAAAAAAAATACTGTGCAATCATATTTGGGCCACCACTTCATATGCTGTATCAATATGTCTACATTTTTATGTTGCACCTGGCAAAAGGGAAATCAATAGCAGAAATGGCTAGACATTGTTTAATATGTTTTAATCCTAGCTGGAGTTACGTAGAGTTGTCTGCTGTGTAATTGGACATGATGCTGTAGGCAGTACATGTAAGACAGTCAACTGGCCTTGGAAAAAAAAAGTCTTCTTATTTGATGGTATTCAAAGAATGGTCAAATTACACCTTATTAAACCTTGATCTGGACCAAAAAAAAAAAATACTTCTAATCCTGTGCAACAATCAGGATAATCAAGCAAGAATTCTGCAAAAACTGGTGAGATAAGAAGGGATGTTGATTTGTTCCCATTGATACACTGATTTAAAACTTGATTAATCTGAGCTGGGGTTTGAATCATTCCCAGAAGTGGCTGCCAGGGCTAAAATTTGGATAAGGTCATGAATGTAGAGAGTGTTACTACTTGGCATTTTCACAAATCATCCCTATCAAAGCTTCATTCTCTGGCTGACTCTCATGCAATAAAGCTGCAATGTCTTGTGTTTGTTTGCTCAATAACTTACAGTTTCACATTCATAAGTCTGGGGGTTTTCTCTTTCTTCTGGCTCTGCCTTAGTGAGAAGAGCTGGAAATCTCTCTTCAATAGCACTTGGGAAAAGTAATTGAAAATATGGCCTTAAAAAAATAAAAAGAATGAGGTTTTTATTTATTCTGCAAGACAAAGCCAAGGCACTCATCCCAGATATTCTTGACAGTGAGAATGATAGAGGAAGGATGCTATTTTATTGGGCAGGCTCTCACTTGTGCTCTAGCTCTCACCCCAACACAATGACTACAATCAAGAAAGGGAAATTGCATGTGTCAGTGTCCTAAGGAGAAAAAACAAACAGATTTTATAATAGCAGTGTTTTGAAATTCAGTTATTACAGGGAGATTATATGCAACGCTTCAAGCCCAGAGGGACTGATGGGGTGGGGGGGTGGGAAGCAGAACAATTTATTTATTGATACAGTAGTTCCTGAAATACCAGCTGTGTGAACAAAAAAGGTATTCCTTACAGAACGGTAGAAAGCAAATGGACTCAATAAATGCAATAGTCTGAAGCACTCAGACATTTCTGTCACTTATGAAGTAGAAGAAGTAATGGTCTTTAGTCTTGTTCAGACAAAGGTGGATTAAAAATTAATCACCATAGTAAAATATGAAAAATCATGAATAAACAAAGATCATGGTCTGACAAGTCATTTGAGACAGAAAACAGATCAATATTTGGACCATATAAGGAAGAAAACTTCCCTTCAAGGACTTAATCTGCTGAAAGAAAATATAATGCATAGCAGGCCTGACAATGTAAAACCAATATTTTAATTTGATAACCCTAGACGAAATATGAAGTATGTTGAACTCTTGTGTGTTATTGTATCTGCCTGAAGCCCTGCTTCTCTTTTTCTGAAAGTAATGGTGAAAATGGAAGTGTCCCCTTCCTGCTCTCAGACTCCATTGGTAAATGATGATGACAAACGTAGCCATAAAATTCTTCCCATACTACCATGTATGAGCTGTGGGACTTCAAAAGTAATCACTTGTCATAGTGGAAGTTATAACCTCTTCTGGGTAAAGGCTCCCAGAGTTGGACAGAGAGGGGACAATTTCTTTGAGTTTAACTTCGGAAAAAATCTGGTATGTCTAGTGTATTTTTCTTTGCAATGGAAATATTTGTCTGGACAATTCTGGAGATAAGCAAAATGAAAGGCTTCATATTCCCAGCCCATTTTGTTATGTATGTAAAATCATTTGGCAGCAAAACATCAAATGCTAATGGTAATACTAAATGGGTCCCTTAAAAGAGGAATAAGGACACATTTTAAAAGGAGATTGGAAATGTAATGGCAGGAAATTGCTATAGTGGAATCTGAGCTGTTAAAGTAGCTTGTTTCAGCTCGTAAATTACACCAAATTATATCGTTTCCATTTTATCTTTTTTCTTTTGTGTTTTTTGTTATTGTTGTTGTTTTTTGTTATACCAGGAATATCCAGAACATATGAACATCTTTCTTCCTTAATATTAATATTCTCCTATTTTCCTTCATTTTTTTACTTTTTGACCATTACTTTCCTTCACTTATACTTCCCCCACAACTTCTATTTACTACTTCTCATTTTGAGAATCACATGGATAATCTCTCATCAATCAGTGGTCTAATTTCCCACTCTTTTTTTTCCCCTTGCATAAACCTTGTCTTACTTTGATAAACTATTTGATATGATCATATTAGTAATCCCAAAGAAACCAAACTGCATAGCAAAATGTGATGTTCCTTCTTGAATTGTTCCTAAGACAAGATCTTCTACTGTAAAGCACCTCTGAGATGTGAACAAGGAACTTGCTTTGAATAACTGTAAGGAAAAAATTCCTTTTCCCTGTGGAAGTCAATACTTCTGTGAGAAAGATAAAAATAAAAAAAAAGAAGAATCAGGATGAAAAAAATATATATTTTTTAAATCCCCAGCATAAAATTAATGTGGAAAATCATCAGATAGCTGTTATGAAATTGGAAATAGGAAGCCCCTAAAGATAAATCATATAAATGGAAGAAAGTAGCACTTGAGTTATAATTTGAGGTGTGGTTCCTTGTAGACAAATAGACAGCAAATGAACATTCAAAGTTAAGCGCACCAGAGCAGAAGTACAGGCCTTAGTGAGAAAAGGTTTCTGTGCAGGGAACCAAGGCTTATTTTGACACTTAATAAGGGGACGCTTGGCCATGTGGAGTTTACAGATTATCATTAAATAATAAAGGAGATAAAACAATGAGATCAAACATTAGGTGCTGAATAAATGAAAATAAATTAAAAATACTGTTCAAAATTTGTTTTCAAAACAAAAGTGTACATAAGACGTCTGAAGAGAAAATGAGATTTCTTGCTAATGGCACTAACAACATTTAGTGCCATGCATATAGTGGCATGAGCAAGCATAGATGTTAGAAGGGAGTGAGAGGTTCAGTAGTATGCTTTGTGTATGATTCCAAGAAAAATTAGAGCAAACACTTTGACATGTTAGGTTTGCAGTGGGTATCAGTTTCATCCTATTGCCTAAGTGCAAAACTAGGGAAGATGGTCGTGATACGTCACTGCACAAACCTCCTGGCATGGATGTCTTGTCATCAGAACAGTACAAGGCGTGCAGTGGGATGTGACTGTAGGACACAGCAACTCAGCAGTGGTCAAGCTGTGTTCTTGCCAGCAAGGCAGGTTAAGAAACATCGAATGATGAAGTTATGTTAACAAGTTAAAATGGGTCTAAAGGAAAGCCTCAGGTTTTTCAATACATCAGAGTAATTGCATCCCTGAAACTGAATTAAGGAAAAAGGTAGATCACAACGCACCACTGCTTGTATCTGTATTCATATGATTTGGCACAGTCATTGAATATTCAGTCTGCATAGAACATTAATAGTGTGTTCAGAAAAATGTCAATAACTAGATATTTGAGTAATAAGTACTTATCAAAAATAACCCTGAAATGAAATCAGTACATGAAAATGCATCTGTTCATGGAGTCTACACAGGGTATCCATAAACACAGGCAAATGAAAATAGGCTTTAAGTTGTATTGGATACCTGCCAGAACAACAGCAACTCAATTGTCTGTACCTATGATGCCAATTTAATGCCTGTAATATATGAATTGCCACAAATAGCTAGGGACAAAGAATTTTGACATTAAATGTATTTGGATACTTTTTATTAGGAAAATGGAGGAATGACAAGTAAGTTTGATGGATTCAGAAGATAAGCAAATATTAGATTGCACAGACCTTTGAAACAATAATAAGAAAACTTGACAGTTCTCCTTTGCTGTATTGCAACATCACTCCCAAATGAACAAGTCAACCAGACCCAAAGTGCAAAGATGAATCAGGAAGAAGAAAGTAGCAAGCTACCCACTTTCAGCACTCTAAAGATGGCACTTCAAAAGACTATTCAGCATACAGTACTCCACTGCACAAGAGATATTCCAGAAGAATGATGTTTTAGAAGGTCTGATGGAAGTCAAAGTAACTTTTATGACATTTTAGTACATTTCAGCACAAGAAAAGTGCACAAAAAAACCTTAATCACAGTGTTTACAAATGCAGGAAATGTCACCTAAAACTGAATCACAACAAAATGCAAATCAGAGTAGCGCATATGAATTACTTTGATCGCGTGTTAGAAAAAGGAAGCATTAGATCTGATCTGAAATAGTGAAAACCATAAAGCATTTAATAGTCCTCACACCATCCAAAAGAGCTACAAGTTTCATTTGGTATTATGACCAGCTAAAATCCACACTGAGGCTCAAAGAGTATCTCTGAGAAATGGAAAGACAGGTGCTAAAAGAGTGAAGGGAAAGCAAGAAATAAGTTGTTTCAGTATAATGATCTTCAAGTCTGAATGATACCATCACTTCTGACAGAAAAACCCAATATGAGACACAGTGAAAATGGAGTATAATAATAACAACAATCAAAGTACAGATGGACACTTCCTTGTATCTATAAGACAATCATAGTGCTGCTGCATTGATACCTCTTGAACTATTTCTGCAGTTGAGACACATTTTGTGTCTACTAGTAAGCATTGTAAGCTACTAGCATTAAGCGTTTTGTATAGGTCCAGATGCCTGCAAATGACAGAAAATGTTGCAGATTTTTTAACAAAATGTCTGTATTTGGAACACAAACCCCTCATTTTTTCATCTTAAAACATCCAAAGTGAATGGCAGGAGTGAAAGATTAATCTGGATTGCAGATCTTCATTTGCACAATTTTGCAGAAGAAGGTGATAGAGGTGGAGAAAATACAGGTAAAATACTATAGTGTTTATCAGTGCTAATAGGTCAGGACACAGGATAAGAGAATAAAGGAGTGATAAAGCAATGAAGTTATGCCTTTCAAAGATAGAAATAAGGTCATGAGAATTTTGAAATGAAAAAATCAGGTTTGCCCACAGAATGTGACTGTGTCTGGTTTGTAACAACATTTCAGCGGAATCAGTCTAAAAAATGATTGTGAATGTATGGTACAATGCTAAAAGCAGCCAAGAGGAGTATTTTATTTATGTAATATGGACATGCAAGTGGAAAAGTTGCCTTTGTACAAAGTATCTGAGGCAGGGTTGCGAAGAACCCATGGTAGTCAGTGCTGCACTCCAGAGAGTTCTGATAAGAACTGGCAGCTGCTTTGCTTGAGCACAGAGGAAACTGCTATTTGCTGATAGCTTGTTACAGTCATGCTTTTAAATACTTGAACAAAGCAATATGTTTGTCAGCGTGGCAGTGAGTCAAATCATGACAATTTCCACAGACATGATATTTGCATTTTGGATCATGGACTACGCCATGCTTTGGCATACATTTTGAAAAATATGGGAGTGACTGGATTTGCACCTCTGCTGTCTGTGCTATTAGCTGTACTATTAATGGCCCAGCTGAATATAATATTCAAATAGTTAAGCCTTAACCTCTGTTTGCTAAACTCCTTAAGCACAGCCAGAGGCTCATCTTCACAGCTGTGAGTGGGAGGGTTCTGACCAGTGATTTTCTTTTGCTAGTATTTTAATAGCCAAGAAATGTAAATCATGGCACAGTACAGTGGAACTGGGTGATAGAATGAGAAAGAAAGGTCAGACTTACACTTTTCAGAGGAGTAGTGGCTGTAGGAGTGTAGGGCTGGAAGGAATGTCCTGTGTGGGGTGGCTAAGGATTCCGGGTTTGTCTAGTTTCAAGAAAAGGAAGATGAGAGGCTACCTCATTTCTTTCTACAGCTTCCTGAGGAGGGGAAGTAGAGAGGGAGCTGCTGATATCTTCTTCCAGGTATCCAGTGACAGAATGTGTGGAATGGTTCAAAGCTGCATCAGAGTAGGTTCAAACTAAACATCAGGAATCATTTCTTTACTGAAAGGGTGACCAAACACCGGAACAGGCTTCCTAGAGAGGTGGTTGATGCCCCAAACCTATCAGCATTTAAGATGCATTTGGGCAAAGCCCTTCACAACATACTTTGACTTGGTCAGCCCCGAAGAGGTCAGGCAGCTGGACTAGATCATAATTGTAGGTCCCTTCCAACTGAAATATTCTATTCTATTCTATTCTATTCTATTCTATTGAGTGAGTGATGAGTGGCAAACTTGTTCTGTAATTATATTGGTAGTACACAACAGATCTTATGGAAACTATTAGACAGTGGACTTTTCTAGCACTTGTTACCCTATGGACAGCAATCTTACTGCAGCTGTGTGTAGTCCATGTATGTAGAATCTGTGGTCTGAAATATCATGCAAATAGATGGCAGAGCCCATAAAGACTGCAGCATTGCTACCAGTAGCACAAGTAGAACTATTACAGGCACTGGTGTCTCACCTGCAGGGGCAAATAGCAATATTCATTTCAGCTACAATGGAATTTTAGCTGAAAAAGAAGACAGAATATGATATGTACTGATGCAGTTAATAACTAGGGCATTAGTAATGTCACCTGCAAAGCTCTTGTACTTACAGAGAACATGCCATCTGCACAGCTGGATGGCGACTTTCATCATTACTTTATGAGAAGCACAGGAAGTCCTTCCACTTTTGGCTCCCAGTGGGAGTGTCCTAAGTAAGTTTCTAAGAATATATGTCTGCAAATTCAGAAATGTCCTTTGTCGTTTTTCTTGGCCTTGTGAGCAGTCAAAGCAGGCATATCTAGGCAGGCTACCAAAGTGTAAGGCAAAGGTCTGGGTCTGATCTCCTGCTTTATCATGTCATCTCACATTGATCATCAGTCCCTACTGCTGGGCCAAATACCTCATGTAATCCCACCAACAAATTTATACAGCTTCATTGTGAATGTAGTTCAGATTTCTTTTCCTGACATTCTTGAAATACAATATTTGTCCTACACTGCAAAGAACTGGCTGTGAGCACAGGTCTGTCCTGCTACAGAAGTGTCAGTGCTGCTCCAAATCACAGCACCATGGACCAGAGATTCAGAACTGTGGCAGTGAAGAGAAACTACTATCACCTGCTTGGTAGGAGTTGTCCTACTTTAAAACTTCCTTGGTCTCACTCCAAGATGCAATTCCAGCAGCTGCAGAAGGAACAGTGACAAGTTAGAACATGTTTTAAAAGCACAGCAAAATATAACTGGTTTTAATTTGTTTTGAATTTAGTGTATATATCAGCGTAGCCCAGCTGTTCTTCCTTGTTTTCATTCTCTGATTTGTACTTTGAAATTTTAGTTGGACCTTATATCACAGAAGTTTTTACTGTAAAAGAACGAATGAGGCTACTTTGTATTTTTTTTTTCACCTGACAGCTAAACTACTTTAAAAAAAAAGTTCAGAAATGCTGAAGAAAATGTAGCAAAAGGTGATGGCAGTTCTTTAATTTGGTTTTCTATTATTTCAAATCTATTCAGTATTCTTTGTAGTACTGCCACTCATAATGACTGTATTTGGAATTAACACAGGTTTCATGTGTAATTCAATGGGTATTCAGTGTAACTTAGCAACAGCTAAAGCATTTTTTTCTTCTGGAAACTAGAGCATGGCTGTTGATGATTTCACTTGGTAGACTGGGAGGCACACATTATTCTGAATTTCCGAGTTTCCCAATTAGGTATGTAAGATGCGATTTATTTATAACGGGGGTTTTGTCTTGTTTATCAGAAGTTACACACAGGATAAATAAATCTAGCATCAAACCTCTGGAAGCTTTTAGGACTGTCTGGATCATAGCATGAGAATAATACTTGAACCATAAAGGTTAAGTTCATAGGCAATTAGAGCTGCTGGAATGGAAAAACCTTTTAAAATATACAGTGTTCACACATCTCTGCATCTGAAGGTTTTTTATATGTGTGTGGATGTATTTTGTATAGCAAATGGGGTAGAGGAGGCATTTATCCTATAAATAGATTTCTCTCAGGGCTCATGCTGTGTGTGGCAATATGTTCTCACTAAATATATAGGCAGAAGAAGTCTTACTGTATTAACCCGTTTTAAGTAATGAATTAGTGCAAGTATGTACATAAAAATTATTTTCCTCAAAAAGTAAAATTTTGTGCAGAAGAATATTCAGTTTGTATATTTGGAACAGTTTCTAAAACTTCATAAAAGGCTACAGATTAGCAGGATGAGCTCACCTGCCCAAAGGTCATTGATTTGCAATATTTAAGAGGCAGCATTCAGGTTTCATAGTCTCATAGAATGGCTTGATTTGGAAGCTGAACTTCATGAAGTTTTCACTGGCCCACATCTCAAGCATGTGAAGCTCTCTCTTGATGATACCTCTCTCTACAGCCTGTTGACCACACCAAACTTGCACTTGATCCGACTGCCTAGGACACTGACAAAGGTGCTGAACAGTACCAGTGCCAATACTGACCTCTGAGGAGTGTCACAAGCCACTGCTCTCCACCTGGACATTGAACTGTTGACCCCAATTCTTTGAGTGTGACCATCCAACCAATTCCCTGTCCACTGAGTGGTCTCCATCAAATCCATGTCTCTCCAATTTAGAAACAAGGACATCATGTGGGACAATATTGAATGCTTTGCACGAGTCCAGGTAGGTTACATCCATTGCTCTTCCCTTATCCATCACAGATGTAATCTCATCATAGAAGGCCACCAGATTTGTCAGACATGATTTACTCTTAGTGAAACCACATTAGTTGTCACCAACCACTTCACTATTTTGCATGTGCCTTAGCGTAGTTTCTGGGAGGATTTGCTCCATGATCTTGTTAAGCGCTGGAGTAAGACTGACTGGCCTGTAGTTCCTCAGGTCTTTCTTTTTTCCCTTGTTAAAATGGGGTTATGTTTCCCTTTTCCCAGTTAGTAGGAACTTCACTGGAGTGTCACGACTTCTCAGATATGATGGAGAGTGGCTTAAAAAGTTCATTCAGCAGTTCCCTCAGGACCCACAGATGCATTTTATGAGGACACATAGGCATGTGCACCTTCAGGCTCCTGAGATGGTCTTGAACCTGATCTCACCTACAGCTGTCAGTTCTTCACTTTTCCAGTCCCTGCCCTTTCACTTCTGTGACTTGTGTGGTGTGGCTGGAGCATTTGCCAGGGAAGACTGAAGCAAAAAAGTCTTTGAGTACTTCAACCTTTTCCATGTTCCAGGTAAACATGTCTCCCGTTTCTCTCTGGAGAAGGCCCATTTACTCTAGGCTTCCTTTTACCACCAACATGTGTATGTAAGCTTTTCTTTTTACCCTTAATGTCCCTGGCCAGATTTAATTCTATTAGGGCTTTTGTTTTCCTAAGCTGATCCAAATCTGTTTACTGAAGAACACAGTTTTTCTTTCATTAGTATGAGAACAGATTTCACAGGAGAAAAAAAAGTTGTTGACACATAAAACACACACAAAAAAGGAAAGATCTGACCAACTTGTTTCTCCTGTACTGTTGAATGGAAGGGCTTGCATGATTTTGTGTTCAATTACCTTTTGTTTTAGAATTTTCAAGAAATTTTGAACTTTATTAGTTGACCATTTTCTTATAAGTGCTCAGTGGAGGGCAGAGAAGTTTTCAATATGTTGGTTTAGTATTTTATATTTACTATTCTAAATGCGTACCAAAAGTTGGTATTGTGTTTTCAGGGGACTTTAAGTCTCTGAATGTGTATTCTGGCTGACATTTAGGTCGGCTCATGCTGCTTGTGTCTGTGCATCTCTAAATTTTCAGTGCCCCTAAAACAACTCAGCACTAGAAAAAAAAAACAGGAAAAACAAAGTGCTAAATTTTTCTACACTGACTCAGTCAATTGGGAATGAACTTCGGAAGTATAAATGGAGCAACATCACCTTGGAACATTTGTCAGACTTGTTGAGCTTGGCAGCTTAATTGTCACAGGAAGAGAAGCAACAAGATAAATTGATATTCTCAAATATGTGGAATGTCAGGAGCAGCCATATTTTTATGACCTTAAAGAAATAATCAGTCTTTGGGTCTTTTGAGATCTGATCGTATAGCTAAGATGAAACATGAAAACACACGTGCTGGTCCCAAGGCAGAAGTGTAAGAAAACCAAATATCAATCTGTTTTCGATTTAATTTTCTGTAGAGTGTTCATGCAATAATGTCTCTAGATAGACACCACTGATAATTTTGCTACTGAAGTAATTTAGAATGCATATTCAATATTTTTCCTGTTGAGCAAACACACAGAGACAATCTCATAAGCATCCTATCTTGCACTGCAGTTCATGAGGTGTCAAAATATGATCTAGAGAATTTTTGTTTCATTTTACTAAATAATGTAATTGGTGTTCAAGAAAAAAAAGAAAAAAATGTTTTTACAGAGAAAAAAAACATACTGCCTTCTATGTGTTGCTGGTAAAATTGCCTCAATATAGACTGCAAATTGATGAATGGTTGATAAATTTTTCATGGAATTGAGATGAGATTTGCAGCTGAATGTTCAAGCATCACCATTTGAACTGGAAATTAAAGTCGCTATCAAAAGGGCTGAGTATGAGTTATATCCGTGAAGTAACACACAAACTCTAATAAGCACTAGGGGAGAAGGAGGTGGGTGTAAAACACAAAAACAGGACTCCTGTTACATAGCTTGTTCTTTTAGGGTGAAATTCGCTCCAAGAGGTTTAAAGGAACATTTCTGCTGCAAGAAGACAATAGCTGAGAACGGATGAACAACTCCAAGCAAACCTCCTAGCAGGAAATGAACACATTGAGGCAAGCAATGCCAACTCTGCCCATTAAGTTAGTGGATTAGGTAATAAAAATATCAAACAACATTGATGAGACACATAGGCCAGAATTATGTAGTATGGCAAACAACCATTTGTTTTTGGTTCTTCATTGAACTCTGCTGAATTCAGATCTGCTGGACAGAGAAGTATCCAAACATCACTGTCTTTTTTCTTATCCACATAGGCCTCTGCATCTCATTCATTTTTAATGCATTTCATTTCCAGCTTTTTCAAAACAATCTCTTTGACATGTGTGAGTCCATGGTGTCCTTTTACAAAAACTTATCATATTTTGAATCCAAAAATCAATCAGAGGAAACAGGCAATTTTATTGTGTGATGGAGCAAAAGCATATATAAAGGGGCAGAGGACTTCCATCATTCTGCAGACAGTGAGTGCAGGCTGATGAGTCTTTTGTATCAGCACATCCTAGAAAAATGGCCTTTTTTCGTTAACAAACAAACAAATCTGATGAACAAATGCCATTTAAACAAACAAGAATGATCATAAACATCATCAAAAATGCATCTAGCTGTCTTAAATGAGTTGACTGTAATTGCTAAAACAAACCATTGCAATCTTACTTGTCTTCCAAATTTTTATTTAGAGATCTGTGATTTATAAAAAACATTGCATATGAATTCTTGTTTTTTCTTTCTCCAGTTTTCCCTCAATCCAAACAAATAATCATCCACTTCTGTATGTGTCTTGTACCTTCACAAATTTCTTTAGTTTACTGGAAAACAAAAGATAAAAGACCTTTAATCTTTTATGCACTTACCTGGGCATGTGCATTCCTTGATGCTCAAAGAGTAATTGCGTTATTTATTTTGCTGAATATTACATTACATACACTTTATAATACCTGTACTTGAGTCATCTAACCTATATAAAGGCAATTTTTTTTTAATATATATTATATTTCTTTTGAGCATGCTGCAATAGAGGTGGCTCTTTTTTTAATAATTTGCATAGTCATTTAGAAATAATTTTCTGAGTTTAAGTACCTTTCTGTGGAGTACTTTTCTCACATCTGTCTTCTTTAAGTGATTTGTATTCTTTACTTTCAAATGAAAAATCTGGAAGTTAATGAATATCAGCTCATCCTTTACTCTTGTTAAACACTTCAAAATATTCCCTCAGAAATTATTCAACTTCCATTAGTAGAAATTTTGAATCCTCAAGAGAGAAGGATTACTGTTGCTTTTGGAGATTGCTGCTCTCTGACTTCATGAAGTGACACTAGACTTGAAGACAAAAGCTTAAGAAAAATAATAAAATAGACAAAATGAACCCAAAGGAAAAAAAGAAATGATTGAGACAAATAATGTGAGTAGGATAAAGCCTGTGGACCCACTAGATACTGGATGTGGAGAGTAGCTACTGGAGTGTGGTGGTGCTTCCCTCCCCTGCCTCAAGCCGCTTTATGATCTGAGAAATGCTTGTTATTCCTCAGCCTTTATGAACTCCTCTAGAGTTTATCAGAAACATATTCTCTTCCTTGGAACTGGTGCTGTCTGATGAGCTCCTGGTTTTTAACAAACAGCCTTGGAAGGTTATTTTTCTTGCCTGAATAACGACCCAAATGGAATAACATTTTTGTTATCAAAATTTCGAAGAAAGTTACTGACCTGCATTGTGTCCAGGATGGAAAATTACTTTGACTGAAACCAAATCTCTTATGATCCTATAAGCAGCAGTCCTTAGTGAGACCCTTTGAGCTCTCCTGGACCACAGCAGAATGCAACCAGCAACCTCCCTGTGAGTGGGATGCCTCTCAGAGCTACTGAGGTCTCAAGTTTGCTATACTTGGTGGATCGCTGAATGATGATGATGATGATGGATCCTGGGCTGATACTTCCTCTCCTCCAGACTCAGCCCTTCACCCATTAAAAAGATGCAAAGACATCCAAAGTGAGTATTCCGCTAAACTCAAGGGGAACTTCTCCCCCCATTCCAGCCTCCAAGTAGATAGTTTGGGGTTTATTTCAGTTTTTTGGATGTTGGATTATTGTTTGCTTTTTCTCTGTGTGCTTTACTGTCTAATAAGTAGTAGAGTGAACTTGGACAACAAAATTTGCTGTGCTGTCACTTTTATATTAAACCTGTTTTTGCTGATACATTTGCTGGTGATTCTTTAAGTGACCATAAATCACTCATTTGCAATATGGTCCATGGATTATATTTATGCTTTGGCAATTTCCTTCTGCATATTAGAGGATAAATGCCCTGTTAAAAGAAAGGCTTTTTCAGTCTTTTTCCCTTTGTGGTCCTGCTCAAGTCCTTATTTTCTAGTCTTTTAAAAGAGCACTTTACTTAGGAGGTCTCATTTTTTTCTAGGAAACAACTTCGTTCTTTAACATCTTCTTCTGACCAGTGCAATTGTATGTTTTGCCTGTGTGATATAAATCTGTGAAAATTGCCTTTCGTGGATAGAGAAAATAATATGTATGATTGTCACTGATGAGACATCAGAGCAGAAAATTTTCAAATTTCATAAAGCTGCAGTGTTACTGAAAAACAACATCACTATCAGAGTGTATATAAGCAGATTTCTCAGGACCTATTCATACTTGATACCTCTTCACCTAAAATTTCCAGTTAAAAGTGTATTATTGTAGAGAGAAATCCAGGAAACAGCTCAAAATCAGCTGTAGGTATCATGACCTCTGAGACACTCTTCATTTGGAAGGTTTTCTCCTACAGTAAGTACAAAAGGTAAAAGAAATCATTATGATATTTCTCAAATGTAGTTTATAGTCAAACACTATGTTACTGAGCTCCTGCTCATACGATACTCTTCTGAGGTCTAATACAAGAATGTTTTAGTCTTAAAGTAAAATACGAGTACATTCTGAACTCAAAGTGGTCAGCAGAACTGTGGGAAATCCTACAATACTTGTGTAATTTCAAAAATTGAATTAAACTAAGGATATGTGGTGAAAAATGCAACAAGGAGTGTTCTTGGAAAGAGCATTGTGACATGAATAAGCAAGAAAGCAGAAAATATAATAAATTTAAAAGAAACATGGAAGTCAATGTTTTTAGAAATGTCTGGATTATGATTCTCAAGATCTAGCAATATAAGAACATTCTCAACAGGAGATGGTCTAAGGTCCAGTACTTCATCAACCTTCGAAATGATGGTCTTATGTAGCATTGGTCTTTGCTTTATAAAGAGCAAGCCTTGGTTAGGTTAATAGCTGAAACTAATTGTTGCAGTTCCTGCCTGGGCATTATGTATTCCAGTTCTGTATCCCAGCAAGCACATCAAACCCCACCAACTCACTCCAATCATCTTCTAATCTTCTTCCTCAAAGCTTCCTCAGATCTTCCACCGGACTTTTGGAGCAAATACTTCAGGTGTTTCATCTTCACTCTCCCTGGCACACAAACAGGAGAAGGACTTGGAAAATAGGAAGAAGAGGAGAAAAGAGGTGCTATAGTTTGCTTGCAGAGTTCAGAAATGAAACAAAATTCCTCTAATATTTGGCATTTTTCTGATTCTCTTCCTTTGCTATATTTGTTTCCTAGAAGGAACTGGAAGGGCTTTATTAGGGAATGTTGGAGTCCAAAGTGCAGGGAATATTTCTCTGCCTGTTTTGAAGAGTTTTACCCCCCTGGACAACCCTGTCTTTGACCTTCATCCATGGAGAAAATTATCTACCCTCTGGGAGGAAGTAGAATCTACACTGGTGTGAATTAGGTGATAGAACATTACATAAGATTGTCACAGGGTGAAAATTTAGAGGTGTTGGGTTTGTTAATTTAGTAAAATAGATAAGAAAAAAACCCCTTCAAAATGGAGGATTGTTGTTGTTTTAGGCCTTCTTCTTTCTTCTTTCTTTACTCCATGTTCTGCGGCAAAAGTGGATTGAGAGGATTGGGTGAAAAATGCCGCAGTTCCTTTCATGTGATAGAACAATTTATTGAACATTGGTAGAAAAGTAAAAATATCTTTCATTTCGGGCTTTCATTGGTTAATTTACCTTTAAAAGAACAGCGTTATCTTGATAATTGAACTTCTTCTTTGCACTACCTAAGAGGAGTCACATTGCTCTGGCTGAGCTCCTCTGATAAGACTTAATAAACAACTATCTGAGAGCAAAAGCGTGGAAGAGCCCCGTTCGTCTGTGGAGCCTGGGTAAGGGCTCGGGGAATCCTCCCCCATCAGGGGAGGCTCAATTAAGACACAAAAAAGTGTCAGGGAAAAAAGGCTCTGCCTGCTTTTCCATCAGCAGTTGTTGATTGCTACTCACCAAAAATGTGTGACAAAAAATTAATCAAATGGTTCCTCCAGCCAGGATTAAGACATAGTGTGACATTTGGGGTACCTCTTGGTAGGTCCTTATTGGTTTATAACTGATCCAAAAATATTTCCAAGGTTACAGAGAACCAAGGAATCCTCCACATAACCATAACTGTAGAACAACAATTTTCCAGAAAAACATGTCCATACATATAAATTTATTTCCAATGTAAATCTAGAGATTGACTGAAGAAAATGTGTATTCAGGTTATTTGAAACATAAGTATGGAAGTGAACCAGAAATTAATGAAGATATAACATCATGGGGGGAATTTTCATTCAGCCTCAGCATTTGCCCTTTTTGAGAAGATGTATCCCCCATATTCCTTTTCCTCCAAAGCCAGAATAGTGGTTCCTCAGAATTAAAGAAGAATTTTTCTTTTTCAGCAGCTTTTGTTCATAATTTCTGAGATAGAAAACCAGAGGTAACAATGTCCCAATTACTGCAGCTGCAGATTCAATATTCTTTTTTCAGTAATATTCCTAATTTCTCTGACATATACATTTCTAAAAGATTTTCACATAGCACTTTCCCTGTTTCTCATAACCCTTAATTCCTAATCTGTTATTCAGATGAATGTATTCTTTTCAAAAGAATACTATAAAAATTCAGGTGGTTTGGCTTTGTTTTGTTTTTTACTTTTATAATTAAATATCTTCTCATTGAATTTTCTCTATTAATTTTTTATTCCTCCAGAATAACCTAGAGAAAATTATGTTTAGGCAAATCTGGCCTTACTGGATTTTATTTGAAAACACTTTCAAGACATAGAAATTCCTTCCCATGCTATTCTCAGCATGATAAAGTGTACTGTTTCAGTGTGATATATTAACTTGTTCTGTTAAAATGAGGCAAGGATGGAGAGATGGCTTCAAGGAAGCATGTACAACAAATTTCTTAAAAGAGGGAGAAACTCTCAAGACCAGAAAGCTTTACTGTGAAAGTCTTCTGGCATTGGTAATAAAAATTTATGGGGGTTTTCTTTGTGTCGGGCTTTTTTCCCTCTCCCCTAGATGCAAAAAAAAGTTCCAACTATTTTCTCAGCTATTAAATTTTCTGAGATCTTTTTCCTCTTTCATGACAAATGAAAAGAGTGGTTTTTCATAGATTTTGGTTTGGGTTTTTTTTTGAAAAACAAGGGGCAGCATGGGGGTGAGTGGGAGGAATTGTTTTGCTTCTGAGTCTTCTGATGGAGAAAATTGCTGAAAGATGAAGCTTTTAAGAGTGTATATACAATTTTCTCCTCATTTCAAAACAAAGACCATTGACAAGCTTGTCTTGGAGACATTTAATTGTAGTTTACTTGGTAATGAGTATACTAATTCTAAACTCCTTTTAAAATAATGCTATTTATGTTTAGCAAGGAAGATCACCAATTCTGCTAAGGTTCCAGAGCTAATAAACCAATGTTATCTTCCAGACATGAACACCACATTTCAGAGTTTCTTCAAGAATATCAAAGAAGTCACAGTAATTATAAACAATCTAGAAAATTTGTTATTAAATGAACGGTTTACGGGATTTTCCATCACTTTTTAGGCAGTTTTAATCTCATTTTTACACCTACTTACTATGAAGTATGACCACAAGTGAAATCTTGAATTCTGTTCTGTAGAGTATCTTAACTCCTGTCTAGCTATTTATCACAAAACAAGAAAGAAAAAATTATATCTTTGTGAATCCACCTCCTACTTTTTCATGTTTCTCCTAAGCTCATAGGCAATTTAAGCCTCATATATGCTGATGACTTCCTTTGTATGTAAATCTTTTATCTCTGCCTTTCAGAGGAATTTTACTTCTGAGAAATTGGTTCTTTAAGCGAGCATTGAGGTGTAAGGAATTTAGGTTAGCTTCAGGCACTGAACAGTGACTAACAATCTGCCAGCTGTTTGGCTTTTGGACTAATACTGGCTCCCTGCAAGCTATGTGTCAGAGAAATTTCTCTTGATTGTTTGCTTCTGCAATATAAATACCTCACTAAGCAAGACTCAGAAGTCCCATTGCCAGTGATGCTAGAATGATTCCTTAGTTGGCCATACTGCACCTTGTTTTGCTCATCTTGCTCTAAATATATAGAAAAAGTAAAAACCAGTAAATTTATTGCATGTTTCAGCCTTCACCAAAAAAACCTAGTGGTTTAATTATCTACTAACACCCTCCATGGAGACATGGACATTTCCTTTAGTAGCAGTACCAGCTGAATCATTCCTCCCTGCGACCTGTGAGCCTCCTGCCCTCAATGATGATTGGACAAATGTTTTTGTATGTTGGTAAAGAAATATGTCAGAACCCATAAAGTAAATCCTCCTGTCCTTTTGCTCCCCAAAAACGGGGGGAAAAAAAAAAAGAAAGAAAAGCAAAGCAGGAAACAATTCCAGTGGGGGAAATTCTTGTGTAACCTCTTTTTTTCCATGGTGCCCAAGGGAAAATAGTTCTTTTGCCCTCTTCTTTAAAAGATAATTCTCCCAAACTTTTTAAATCTATCTTTTGTCATTATTTAATAGTCATCATCACTAAAAGCTCCAATACAGACTTGACATGGAAGAGCCTCTGAAAGGCCAGCTGGGATATTGTTCTGACTAAATAACATACATTTAATCTGCGTCTTTGCAACATCTATTCTCATGATTGCTCTCTGTAACTTCTTCACTTTCCCACTTTGTTGTATTTCTATCTGACATTCTACCTGAATGACCTTTTAAAAGTCCAGCTAGTGAAAAAACCAGTAGTTCATCAGCTGGAAAGCACACTTGCAGTACACCTTCACACTAGATCCATGTTGTTCATCACAAAGATGCTTAACCTTCAAAACTCTGGGATACAGTATGGGGATTTCTTCTTGCCTTCTTTGGTTAGTTCCTAACTGATGTTAGGCAGAGGCCAGCTGTGAACTGCTGAATGAACAGCACAGTGATATAGTAAAGACACTTCGAGGATGCTGAGGGCCCTTTTTCAGTTATATGATTTTACTCAGAAGGATAGGATTGCCCCTGCAATTCCCTGCACTAATAACAATGCTAACAATAAGCACTCTCAGCAAGGCATCAGAGTCTCTTAATTTTTACCTCCTCTCCAGGGTAATTGTGACTGAAGCTAGTGACCTCCCCAGCATGCTGCAAAGCATGTTGTTTCAGTCAGAATTTTAGAAAAAGTGTATCGGAGGAAAGAAGTACTTTTGCAGAGGTTGAAGCACATTGGTGGATGTTGTCGTGGTCACTGTTGTTAAATGCAGGTGCCAACCACAGGTATATGCTACTGACCAAAACAAAGGGAATTTGAGAATCCATGCTGAAACTTGAGCAGCCTAGATGGGGTGACTTTGCCCAGTGCTTCAAAGCTTCAAGTAAGAAAAAAGACATAGAAACTGTGAAAGCAGTTGTTGACAGGTGTTGTACAGACAATCAGAAATTGCTGTGCTGAGCTCGAGAGGAAGAACCTCATGTTTCAGGTAGAAACTGCTTTAAATTTCATGGTAGGTGGACACCTTTTTGTAAGATTCCTCCTATATTCAGAAGTAACTGCACATCTTTTCAAGATAAACATAATTGCAAAAAGATATCGGTTTTCGTCATGCAATACTTGCTAAGTAATTACTTCATTGTGTTAAAAGGCTAACAAAGAGAAGGATAAACTATTCAGTGAGTTCATCTTTCAGTCATAATGCTTGAGAATCAAGTTACTCGGAAAAACCTAGACATAAATAATGGCTAGATCCTGTCACTTTTCTTTCCCTTCCTTCGCTTCCCACCCTTCCTCTTCCCTCTCCTGTCCCTCTTTTGAATAAAATTCATATATTTATTTTCAGCTGTGCTATCAGCCTGTATCTTCCTCTACTAGCCTCAGCTTTCTGAAATAGCATCTTCACAAATCTCTTTCTGAAGGCTGAAATCAGTCCAATTATTTGCTTGCCAATAACGTTTTTTAAATTATTATTATTTTGTGACCCAAATGACTTAGAGACAAAAAATTGCTAATGCTTTTTCTATGTTATTCTGTCACTGGGAGAAAAGCCAAGCCCAGCTGCCCTGTTTTATCCTTTTCTACACTGGATAGCACTACTCTCTGCTTGGTGAGGAGGTCTCTGCTAGGGAGCTGTAGAGATGTAAGATTGTTCTTAGCATCTGGATACATCTGAGATACAAAGAACTCATAATAATTTGGATGTCCACTCAGATTAATTTTGAGGTACATCTTTGACAGTGTACAGATTTATATCTCAAACAACACAGAGCCACTGCCAGAGTATCAAATTTAAATTGGAGGGAGGGAAGTTTAAAGGTGTTTGAAATGTTTTATTCTGAAGAGTAGAAAAGTTATAGAGATGGCTTTATCACTGTTGTTTAGCATCTGAATATGTACTACAATGTATTTTTTTTAAAAGTAGTAATTATTAAATAAAATTATATAAATTGCGGAAAACAGTCTCCTCCTTCCATAACAGGAGAATCACTTCTATTACTGGGCAAGCACACTAAGAATGCTGCTTCTGTATATTTAAACTCAGAAAAGAAATAATGAGGTCATTTATGAAGATAAATGTCACATTAAAGGCATTAGACAGCACTTCAGTTTTTATGTAGAGCATGAGCTTAGTCGATAATATCACCCATAGACACAAATTACACTATGTGACACCTGGACTCTTTAGATCTAGTACAACCAATTACTCAGAAGAAGTACACTGCGTCTTGCACGCAGATTTTCAGTTTCAAGCTTTTGAAGACTGGAGATGAACACATAAATGTACAGTTAAACCTTTCATGTTCCTTACCAGAGTGCCTATTTTAGGCTATCTGGTTGCTGAAGCCAACAAAGAAGTAGTGTAGAAAGCAGAAGCTGGTTTTCAACAGGTGCAACCTGGCCAAGGTTTATTAATTTAGGAGCAATTTTGGTTTGCCCGTTGCTTGCATGAGGAGGAAATCCTTGAAGTCACTTTCACTAATATGGAATCAGGACAGATCCAATAGGTCCACAGCCTTCAGAAGAGGGAGTTACTGCTGAAGACACACTCTCATGAAGTCCCAGTAACTTCAGGAGTGACATGCTCATTCTCACAGAGCCTGTCAAAGTCAGTATTCTGTGTGTGTCTCACTGCACTGTCTGCCCCACTGTTTGCTTTAATTTCCTTGTTTTTAAAACATTATATATCTCTACTCTTTTCACCACAGACTAACACTGCTGATAAAATACATTCAGTGCTTAATTTTTTTTAAAGGAGCCCTTTAGTGGAGAAACACAAGTCTTGCACTGAACCTTTAGTTTACAGTAAAAGATACTATCCAAAGAAAAATGGCCTGCCAAAAATTCAGAGAGCATTGCTATTTTTCCTTTTAAAAATATTTTTAAATTTTGAGACCTGTTCCATCAAATCAAAATGATCTGGTTGATCTATTTTGTGATTTTTCTGAATTTACAAGATTTGTACAGTATGAAAAGGAAAAATATACTCAGTGAAACATTCGGTTTGGGTGTTAGTACAACATGTGCTGGAAACAACAGTGACATTTGTCTAAAAGGACTGAACACAGCCTATGACCATGTCCTGGTTTCAGCTGGGATAGAATAAATTTTCTTCTTTGTAGCTGGTACAGTGCTGTGGCTTGAATTTAGTATGAGAATAACACTGACAACACACTGATGTTTCAGTTGATGCTCAGCAGTGCTTACCCTAAGCCAAGGACTTTTCTGTTTCCCATGCTCTGCCAGCAGGCAGGTGTGCAAGAAACCAGGATGGAGCACAGCCAGGACAGCTGACCCCAACTGGATAAGGGGATATTCCATGCCACAGAGCACCATGCTCAGCAAACAAACTGGGGGAGTTACCCATAATGAGGCCAATCTCTGCTGAGGAATGGACTGGGCATTGGTCAGCAGGTGATGAGAAACTGTGTATCGCTTATGTTTCTTGGGTTTTATTCCTCTCTCTCTCCCCTTTTCTTTACAACTACTATTATTTTTATCACTATTATAATAATTATTATTATAATCATTAGTGTTTTTAGTTTTATTTTGCTGTGTTTCAATTCTTCAATTGTTCTTATCTCTACCCTCAAGGTTTAATTTTTTTCTTTCAATTCTTCTCCCCTCCAGTGGGGCCAGGGGGAAAATGAGCAACCTGATATGTGGTGCACAGTTGCTGGCTGAGGTTAGACTGTGACAGTAGGTGAAGGCCTGTGTTTATTTTTTTTCCATATTCTGAAAAAATTTTTACAAATATTTAACAGGCTCTCAAACTAGGAGTGTTCCAGGCACAGAAGCCTTTATTGTGCCAAAGCAATAAGTAGCAAAGTCTAAATAAAGTTGGTCAGATTTAATGTGAGATTTGTAGTGTGTTCCTCTTCTGAAAGAGTAATTATTTCAGTAATTGTTCTAAACACTGCAGTGTCACTTAGATAAATTGAAACATTTTGAATAATCACCGTATGATACCAGAGTATTTTATTTTAAGACTGGTCCTGTTCCCAGTTCCTAGAATAACAATGCCTCTTTGACAGATTACTTTGGAAATGTCCACACTAGGAAGCTGAACCAAGAATCTGTAGCTACTATGATTAAATATATACACATTTGTTGTGATTTTTCAGCCCAGCTCTTATCCCTTGCTCACATGTACTCTCCCTGTTTTGGTTACTAAGGCGCAATTACCTTACATCAGAAGATAAAGAGAAATTTCTGATGGAAAGGGATAAACTGATTTCCTGAAAATCTTCAACAACTCTGTAGCAATCATTTATCTTGTTAGCATGAAGTCTAGGGTAGAGCATCTTTCCATGTTTGGCATTAAAAATTTCAAAGTAATGTTCCAAAGTGCTTGAAATGGTTTCAGCAAAGCAATGACTTCTGTTTTTCCACGTCATCCACTGCAAGGAAGCCTAATAGCTCACAGAGTCACTGAAGCAATGTTCGCAAGACCATTCCCTTAACTTGTCAGTTAGCATAGCTTTAGAGAAAGGCTTTTATCAGGCAGAAGGCTGCTTCTGGCCTTGGAGCTGCAGATTTTGAGGCCAAATTATTATGGGGTGAAGAGGCATAAGCTTGAAAACTCAGTTCCTTCTGCACACTTAGAACTTTGCCTGCTTCATCACATCACGTGCAACCATTCCTCATATACAACCAAATTCAATCCTGAAAACAGCTCTTCACTGATACCTTAGATTACTTTCAAGATAATGCTGTATTTTTTCCAGCCGCAACATCCACTTTATCTCTTTCAGGTGTAAACAAAACAGTATCTGTTCTTCTGCCTATTTAATCAAAGCAGTTTTTCCTTCTTTTCTTCCGAGTCTGGCTAAATTAACTGAAATGACCTGCAAGGTTGTTCCTATCTCCAGACTGGATCAGAGAACGTAGGCATTGCACTACAATCTTCTTTAATCCCATTACAGCCATGTCACTCCTAGGCCTTCATTGTGATTAGACAATTAGATACCAATGGCTTTCTAATGGATTTATTACAAGGCATTAGCTCATGAAAATTCTGCAGTGTTAGCTGCTTGCCTGTTCGTTATAATGAGAAATGAAACACTGTCATGGGATTCTGTTAATTTAATAGCTTCCATAACAATGTTAGGAGTGGTAGTGGAAGAAATTAAATATGATTTGCTGCCAAGGCTAACCTGCTCCATGAGTTAGCCTTGTGGCTATTTGGAGAAGCATTTTAGCTATTACATAAGCAAAGGTGACGGACCAAACTTTAAAATGAATGTATTTGTTTTGTATCCCCAAGAAAAGTGAGTGGCTGAATGTTGCCACAGTACCTGAAGAGTTAGTCAATAGTTTAGGAGCAATGGAAATAAAAGAACGTGTTTTGTTATGGTCTCTGAAAATACTAGCTAGAGTTTAACTCACCAGGAGGAGATGGGGATTGGTGGCATCTTACATCTGTGTACATCTGGCAAAAGTAAGATCCAGGGTGGTGTGAACTTTCTTCAGCACTTTCATTAGTTCTAGATTAAATGTCTCACATCTCATGTGTGAGACACCAGAGCACTCCAGCAACTACCTTAAACAGTCAACCAGGCAGTTGATTAATTAACTGTAAAATATTTACCTTTAAAATAGTCTCACTATGATCTTGATTGTCATGATGTGTATCAAGGAAAAAATGGGCTCAGAGTGGATAGTGGGTAAAATCCTGCAAATGTAGTAATGGCTATTCACTGGCCTTTTATTTTTTATGAGACCAGTGGGCAGATGTATATCACAGTAGAGCCAGTACTCATTTTTCATTCCTGTTGGCAGATGGAGAGGAGCCAAAGACTGAGTATGCCTCTGAGATTTTATTACCTAATATTTCCTCTTGCCTGATCCCTGTCAGGCAGCTGTGAGATTCCCTGGATGGCTGATATGTGTGAGCTTGAATGGCTGTGGTCATGACCACAGACATTTTGTGCATAAAGGCTTTCATACTCTAATCCTGTCTCTTGAGTGTTCTTCACAGGCATTTAAAAGAAAAAGGATGATTTAATGTATATTAACATCTGAACCCAATTAGCTAAGCTAATGAGAAAGGTAAACAAACATGATATCCAAGAATTCATCCCTTCTCTGGGTCTACAAAGCTCTGAGATTTGATGAAACATTGAGATTTCCCCATGATTTAAAAGTGAATGGTAACTAGGCAAATTATTTTAAACTGAGGCATACTGACTCAAAGTGCTGAATCTTTGTGCTATGTTTTGCAGATACAACTGCCTTGCTGTTTACTTTGCTGCAAGGATTTTGCCAGCATCCATTGTATTAAAAAATGGACTTCTCTGGTTCCCCTGGCCAGTTTTACAATTTACAATTTCGAGGAAATTGTACTACTCCAAGAAAGAGCTAACAATATTTTTTTCTTCTTTTTTTAAAAGTCTTTTCATCTCCAGCACATAAATTCCAGTAGACAAGAGCCAACTCTCTGTTTTGATAATACTGAAATCCTATAATATCAACAATTCAGATAAAATCAGATTAAAAAATCTGTAATGTGTGTATACATATATTAGTGTATAAACACAATGTCTTAAAATTAACATTTAATCTAAATGTCAAATGAAATTAAATAGGGTGATACCTTTGAAATGAAATGTTTTGGCATTATCAGACTGAAACAAGAAAGATGAAATGATTCATTTTGACACTTTCCTGTGGAAAATTTCTTCAAAAATTGAAATGTTTGTGTAGAACAACTTGATTTCAACAAAACTGAATTTTTGGAGTTTTACAGTGTTCTGCTGAAACATTTTTGAGCAGCTGTAGGTGGAGCCTGCCTGTGTGTGTCTCTGTTTGTAAACTTACCTTTCAGCGAGATGAAGGCTGCCAGGCATGTTAAATCCACCTTTCACTTTGGAAACTGTTCATGAATTATGCAACTTCATCTGAAGCCAGAGTCACACTGTGACAAGACAGGGTCAGACCACAGCATGAAATATTTTGGTATGTCCTCCACTAACGAGACTCCCACACAGAACTACATCCCTCCACCTAGAATGATATCAGTATTAGGAATTTTTCCTCCAGGAGGTATTTGGGCATCAAATGTGCCTGAGCATATCATCCAAATGGAGAATTTGGGGGTTATGGCATTTTCTAACAGCTTTACTAGAGCATTTAACTGGTAAAAGTAAACATGAAAGACTTTTGTTTTGTGATTGATTACCAATTTAATTTCATAATATGGATGATCACTGGCCGTGGTTCTTATTGTGGCACTTAGTTTGCGTTGCAACACAAAAGGATACCATTTTCCAAACATAAACCAACCAAAATATGAAAGACATTGCAGGAATGACTTTATGTCCTAAGCCAGGAAAAAATCACACTTGTAAGCTACAAAAAGCAAGCATGAACAGTGTATGTTGATCAAATAAATAAAGCCCTGCCCATGTTAAAGATGACCACCCTAGCAGCAAGAGAAGCCACAGCCCAGATGTCTTTTGGCACCACCATCCATCACCAGGGTTGCTGCTGGGATGGGTCTGTCCAAGGGACAGTGCAGGGCATGATGCTGTGGTCCTGAGTGTGGCCCCTGGTGGGTCTGCAAGGCAGGGAACATGCACTGCCTGGGGAGGAAGGATGCTGGAGGGCTGCTGGGGGTACAGTCCGCCCTTCAGAGAGGGTGTGCGGGTGTGCATGGGTGCATGTGCATGGGTGCTTGTGTGTGTGACCAGTACCACGTGGGACTAGCTGAAGATGGGCTTTAGAAATTCATAAGTGTTTATTAATGGTTTGCATGTCTAGCATTGTGGTTTATCTGCCAAATTACATTGATCCTGAATGTGCAGTGTACTGATTGCTTGTTAAGTACGTGCCATTAATAATTCAAAAAACTGCTTTGGTTTAAATTACATGAGCAGTTTTTGCCTGTGACAGATATAAATTGGATAGTTCGAATCTAGGCAGCAGCTTTGAGACACAGTTTAAAATTTCCTGTACTTTCATTTGTCCTCAAAACCACCAGTGATTGATACAACTCTTCAATTTAACTATATTACTATGTGGCTGTATTGTTGAACAGTTTATTCCTTAGCTAAAGTTCAAGAGCTATGTTCTGTAGCTTATATGTATTGTTTCCATACTGATTAAAATCTTTAAATTGTGATTTAAAGTAACATTTTTTTTATAATGAATTCTGAGAGAAACCAAACCTTCCTTTCACTTAACAGTAAATTTCAATGTACTGTTATTTTTCCTGACTTAGGAATTTTTTATGTTTATTCCATAAATTTATTCTCTGCATTCACTATCCAAGGTTTCTGCCCATGCATCATTAAAATAAAATTAAAGAAAAAGACAAAAAAATGATAAAAATAAAGGAGAAATTTTTTTTAATCAAGTTGTTTTGGTTTTTTTTTATGAACGTAAGTCTTTATATCAAATTTCTTTTTGTTATTTTTGTATCTTGACAGGGATTATTGAAACTCTCATAGTAAGATTAAATATTTGCACACTGCAGCGGGCGTAGCATGACATAAAGTTCACATAGATGGTATAAAACTCACAGATTTTTTTTTTTACTTTAATTTCTTGTTTTGAAGATGAAAAAGCCCCAAATGAAAGCAAGACAATATCAGTTTATTGTTTATGGCATTTTATGGTCAAATAAATGTCCTCTAGTTTTCCACACTATTCACCAACAACTGTCAATATCAAAAATACTGTCACAATGAGGGTGAATCAAATCTTATGAATAAATAATGAAATCTATTATCATTTTAAGTTCAATGTCACTATAAAACGGAGACAACAATGACAAAAAACCCCAGCAGCAATTTCTCTAAAGAGTAATAATAAAAATAAAAAATATTTAGATTCAGAATGAAAAAAAGCACATCAGGAAGTACTCAACAGGACTTGTAAAAGATGAATAGATGGGAATTTAGAATTATTCTATGCACTAACAGAGCAGTAAGTGATTATAGAACTTATTTGTGTTTTCACAGAGAGGCACAAATAAAATGCTAGCTAGACTGAGGCAGAAATGGCACTTACTCTTCTGTGAATGTTTATAACAAACAGCATGTGTCCTTATAATGGTATAGAAAAAAGGGACTGCATGGTGTTGATATACTGCAAGTTGAAAATGTATGCTTGAAAGCTGCAGATGGACCTCCAAATACTTTTTTCCAAGGACAACAATGGAAACAAGGAGCTGCAGGTAGAAAAGACATAACTGGGGGAAAAGAAATGGACTGGAAATTCTGCTTTTTTTCCCATTTGTCTTGGCATTGGCCAGAACAATATGGTATAACATTTAGTGAGATGTATGTATATAGAATGAAACTCCTGTAGATTTGTAATAACATGTATTTATTAACAGACAGTAAATAATTCCTTGCTGGTTCAACTCCATAAGTAGTTTGGTCAAGGTTGTTTAAGCCCCTCTTGTTAACTAACTTTAGCAGTAATGTGTCTACTTTTCCAAAGTCCTTCAAAATGTTTCCACTGATTTTTGAGCATCTACAGTGCAAGCCTATCACCCTACCAACCAGTAAAGTAAAATAAACCTTTTTTTGGAAAGCCATGAAAAAATATGAAACACAGACTTCAGGTGTGTCTACTGCTGTTTGATGCCTAGCCATATTAATTGAAATGTTGTTTTTCTAAAACATCAAAGAAAAACATTTTTGCTGAGATAGACTGGAACTGCTTAGAAAAATATAATAAGCACAGCTATGGATGGTTTGGAAAGCTTTTTAGTTCCAAATTATAAAACAATTAGAAAATCTCAATACTAAATTAGAAAGCAATGTGAAAGAAAAAGTTTTTTGAAGCTTCTTGAAACTGATCATTTCAATAGTATTAATTTTTCAAAATTTCTATGTTTAGAGATTTATACTAAAAAATTTTTTTTGAAGTGATGTACCTTTCTGAGTTGCAACTAGTCCATATGAATGTTTCATATCAGAATATGTCTGTGAATTTGAAAGCTGTCTTCCAGTCCATTCTTTAAAATAAAGTTTTATGAAATCTACCCTACTTCTTTTCATGAAAACCTCCTGATTTTGGTGAATTGAGTTAACATTGTAGCAATGCAGAATTTGTTTATAGCAGTCCTGATCATGTTGTTCTGAATATACATACACTGCAAGTGTATGGACCAACTGTCTCCCAGATTGCATGTTAATTATCAATGTCTTTTGGGATAAGGTGTTAAGAATTAGTCCTCAGGATAACTTTTTTGACTTAGCACAGGGATAAAAAGTCTGAGTTTAGGATTTGAGTCTTCGTGTAGGGAGATGGGAGGTTCAAACTAGGATGACAGCACACAGCTTTATTTGGTGAGAAATTGATGTGGGTGTATGGTAAGAAGGAGAAAGGTATAAATAAGGAGTATGAGGGCCTGATATGAGCAAGTAAAAGATTTTATTAATTTATGATAAATTTTTTTGCTCTATTTTTTATTTTCTTGAAAAGTTAAACATTTACAAATGTATATTAAATCCCAGAAATGTAACAGTTTTTCTCTTAGCAGTATTAGAATTTGATATTAAATACTAGAAGACTTAGTTTAAAATTGCTTCAGCGCAGATAAGTACCTTTAAAGATAATTTACAAAGATGGAAGAAAAAAGCCTTTGATGAGGTACCTCTGGGGAGTCACAAATTCTGTAGAAAAGGGGTTAGGTTCACAATACGTAGGAACAACTCCAGCTGCTAAGTAATTTTTAACTCCAATGGTTAAAAAAACCCACAGTCCTAGTTATCCTCGCATTTAGTGTACAGCAGTGAGAAAAGCAAATCAATGCCTCAGTGTATCATTTTCTGTGAAATGCTATCAAATTTCTTAATGAAATATTTGTATTATGTACTACTAGAAAGCTGGAATTCTTAAAAGACAAGTGTATTATAAAAGAAAAAAAAAGAAAAAGAAAAAATAACCAATTTAATGTAGGGCTAAAAGTCAATAATATCTTGTAACGACATCAGGTATGAAGGTACGGGAAACATTATGTAATATAACTTTGAGAATTGCTTAAACCTCGGGGATTTTTTTAGATGCTTATCAGTGAAAGAAGAAACTGATATCAATTAATGGGATAATAGTGCAAAACAATTTGCTTCTGGTTTGGTATTGGCAACATTGTACGATTAAAATTTGAAGAAATGACATCTAAAATACATACCAAACATGAGACATGAACAGTCTGAAAAGAACATAATGAATGTATGGTATTCTGATACAGCAGCTTTGATTCAGTGTATGTACCCCTACATATTCTCACTGCAAACTGCATGTTTCTGTCAAGTAACTGAAAGGAGTTGTTTAGTGCTTGAACACTGATAAGATTCTAATATCTGCTATAGTAACCTTTAAAATGGCATCCAGCTATTCTAATGGAAATCAAAGACACACATGAGGAGGCCCAAGAAAATTACAGTCTTAGGAGTTCTGTAAAATATGGGATAACTCAACTAAAAATGCAGCCCTTTTATCCAAACCACACTGAGAGTAGGAGAAGGGAGAAGAGAAGCAACCTAGGAAAACAGCCTGAAGGCAGTAAATAGACAACATGTAAATTAATTTTAAAATAACACAGTCCATTTTATTTTTTTTACTTTTAAAAAGCCATGTTAGATAGTATTAGATAATAATGATAAAAGAAAAAAGGCAATTTGTTGAGCAGCAAGGTTTAGTGGGGTTATCTTGCACCTGGAAAGCTGCTGCGGGTCTGCTGTAGGAGATTTATTCCGGTCATTGGCAGGGTTCAATACAATTATGGAAGTTTCTATAGACTTAAACTATTGTTATTAAATTCTCATCATTGAATCAATCCTGGTCTGGGTTTTAATGAACTTTAAAAAATCAGGCAGAATATTTATTGCAAAACTATTAAATGTTGAACATGTCACACTTGTTTTCTATGTTCATATGAAATCATCAGGCATGGTTCAGACAATGAGGCTCTAATTCATTAACAGCTGAATCAGCCAGAATAAAAATAAAATACGTTGTCCAAATTCTGTTTTGAATCAGGGCAGAGTCTTGATCAAGGAAGAGTAGCTACGGTCTTGCATCATAATAGATTAAATGAGACCTGCCTTACAAATCTTCAGCATTTTCTTCTAAGACTCTGCACACAGAAGCTTTCTTAATATTGGTCACTGTCAATTTGCCAAATTTTTAAAACACCCTTCCTTCCTTCCTTCCTTCCTTCCTTCCTTCCTTCCTTCCTTCCTTCCTTCCTTCCTTCCTTCCTCTGGCTCTTTCATATATTGTCTGATTGATGACCCTGTGACTTCAAGTGTCCTAATACCATAGAGACCTCTCCAAAGTGGTCAGCAATCAGACTCTTTTTACCTCCTGGAAAAGGTATTTTCAGTGAGAAACTGGGTAGCTGAATGAGATGCATGTCTCCATGTTGCTAAATTTTGGAGAGATCCTTCACAGATTAATCCATAAGAGATAACTAATACCAGAGAGAGTAAGATTAAAGTTAGTTCTTCCTGCTGCTTCTTATGGTAATATTTGCAGTACAATACCACTATTTCTTCAGTTTTTCCTCCTTTTCAGCAGGCATTCTTCATCTTCTTAAGTGTTTATGCAAATAATCTCATAATGTTCAATTACTTCAGTCTAGCAATTATCAAACTACAAATGTTGCTTTACAGCAAACTGTACACAGATGATGTAGAAATGATTAATATCTCTAGTATTGTTCATTTGTTACTATGGAAATGCTGTTCCTCTATAGAGCTATCAGTAAACACTGTATTAGTGATGCAGCCAACGACAGAGAAAGCCTTGGCAAGCACAGTGGTAAAATTAAGATGTATATTGTTAGAGATCTGAAGTTTCAGAATAGATATACAGAAATGTATTTCTTTCCCTTGCTAAAAATATCCAATTCAAGTGCAGCCTATTTGGACATAAACCTTACAAGTCAGTCATTGAAACAGCTTATAAAAATGCATTCTGAATCAAAAGAGATGTTGGAGAAAAAATAAGAAACTTCACCATTTTTGTTATCCATGTAAGTAGAAGTGCATCTTCCCTACTAGATATACCTGTGGGTTTTTTCTTTGTTCCCAGAGTTAATGTTTGTCTGTTTTCATGTGATATAGAAAAGCCCTTCTGTATTTATGATCAAGATTTCTTTTCCTTGTATATAATCACATGATTAGGAGGGAAAGAGAAATCTGGAACACTTTAAATAGTTCCTCTAAGGTTTCACTGTGAGCACATTTGTTACTTTCTGATGTCTGAATTTTCCATGCCTAATGTTCTGAATGGCCAAATTATTTTTTCCTCTTTAGAAGCTGGTAGCATCAGGGAAGAGATGGAAATATTTTCAGTGTGAAAATAATTTTTTACTTTAATTTTCTAAGTCTTTTATGGCTTGGTACCTCCTTATTTTCGCATACGCATGCTGGGAGACCAATGTTTAGCCCATTTTGCCAGCCTCAGTCCAGCAGGGTTGTCAAATATCTATCTATACATACTTTCCCAGAACATGTCATGTTCACTGACATGAACATCGTGAAAGCTACTTCATTGCTCTCATTCAATTCTACAGGACGCTGTTGCAGAGATGACCCAAACAAAACTCAGCATACATTGTGGTATTGGCAGGAGTGACCACTGCTTATCATGGTCTTCTGAGCATCTCATGTTCTTCTCTGCACCACATTGCATCTTGCTCATGTTTTAAATGTGCCTGCAAAGCACAGCCAGCTTAAGTACCTAAGAAACCTGGCTGGGAGTAAATGGATGTCAGCATGGGCTACTTCATCCGCATATGTGTATCAGCTCACCAAATACTTACTATTTGTTTTGTTTTTCTGATTTGTTTTATGTTTTGTGGCTTAGAAAAGCCATGGCTTGTGACTGGCTCTATAAACAACATGACTAGCAATACTGATAATGTATACTGATAAAGTGAGATACACTTTAGACAGGGAAAGTTCCATTTTCTTCTCTAATTACAAAAATACTATGATTCTAAATAATGTGATTTCTATTTATAATAAAACATTTTCTTTATTAAGAATTAGAATAGAGAATAAATTATTTGAAGATGCAACTTTATTGCGTCATGTGGCATTATGTATGTGGCTAGCCTGGACTCTGGTCACACGGAAAATAAATAGAAATTTTGTAGGCTTTGGAAACAAGATGTATATCCTATGCTGTGATGGAGGCATCTGTGCAAAACACATTAATTTATTTCTTGTATTTCCAAAATTTACCTTAAAAGACTGAGAATGCCACATGAATGGAATTGAATGATCCTTCATGCAAACACCTACAGAAGATATGCTGAAAAAAAACCCTGTAATATTTGTCATGCAAGCTTCGTGAAGTCCAACAAAGTCAATTGCAAGGTACTGCAGCTGAGTCAGGACACACAGCAGTACCAATACAGGCCCTGGGATGAATGGATTGAGAGTGGCCCTGTGGAGAAAGACCTGGAGATACATGTAGGCAAAAAATTTGCATGACCTGGGAATGTGCACTGGCAGCCCAGAAAGACAGCCATATCCTGGGCTACACAAAAAGAAGTGTGACCAGTGGGTCAAGGGGGGTGATCATGATCACTCTACTCCTCTATTGTGAGACATCACCCTCAGTTCGATGTCCAGCTCTGGAAGACATGGATGTGTTGGAGCATGTCCAGAGGAGAGCCACAAAAAATATTCGGAGGTCTGGAGCACTTCTGCTTTGAAGAAAGGTTAAGAAAGGTGAGATTGTTCAGCCTGGAGAACAGAAATCTCTGGGGAGAACATATTTGAGTCTTTCAATATATAACAGAGAATTGCTAGAAACATTCAGAGAGGCTTTTTTCCAAGGCCCGTAGTGACAGGAAAAAGGACAATGGGTTTCAACTAAAAGAGGGTACATTTAGATTAGACATAAGGAAGAAATTCTTTACTGTGACATTGGTGAGACACTGGAACAGGTTGCCCAGAGAAGTTGTGGGTGCCCCATCCCTGGAAGAATTCAAGGCCAGGTTGGATGGGGCTTTGAACAACCTGGTCTTGTTGGGAAGTGTCCCTGCTAATGACAGGGAGTTGGAGCTAGGTGATATTTAAAAATTCTTTCCAATCAAAAGCGTTCTATGATTCCATGATTTTTGGGGGCAGTTGAATGAGTAGGTGGGTGGTGTTCTATAAAATTTATGTTTGTATGAGTGAACCATGGCAATACAGAACTCTAATTGGTAGTCAAAATTATTTTTATATGTATGATTTCAGGCACATGCTTTTAAGTGTGAGATAATAAAAAATGCTCAGTGCGACACTGACCTGGAGGAGCTCCATAAAATCACTTAATGGTCTACATCGCAGCTTCAAATGATTCAGTTCATTAGAATTAATGAGGGGTGGTAGATCTGGAAAAGATTTCATATTGGATATGGTCAGTCATTTGTTCTGTTCACTAAATAATTATGTTATCTCACTGACACAAATCTTCCAATTTTAACATATTATTTTTAAGCTGCCTCTTTTAGAGTTTGTTTTGATAACCTTTGTTGGATGCAATATCCAAAATAGTTCACCCTAAGGAATAATCTATAATTCAAAAAGGCATAAAAATACGCTGTTCCAGTTCCCAAATTACACCATTTTAAAATGTTACATAATGCATAAACAGCTTTGATGGATCCATTTAGTCATTCTTATTGTATTATGATGTCAACATTTCATTAACTTCAGGATTGCTGTAGAACTCAGGGAGAGAAGTCAACTAGCTTTAAAAAATTTTACTTAGTAAAATCAAAAAACCCCAGAAAAATCTTCTTAGACCTAGAGTTATAAAGGAATATCTCCATGCAAGCTGCTTCTGTATAATCAACATTAAAGAAAGAAGAGCTATCTAGATTCCTATGGGAACCTGAAACACATTTCATCTGGCTCCATCACTATGGAAATTTTGACCATTGGTTTTTAATTAGGTGTTCCAATTTTCATGATGAAAGTTCATGAATTTGACTAGACACCATTCATAGCTCTACTTTATTTAAGTTGCTTTGTTAGGAGCAATATATTGCACTACAGTAAAAAGGGAAAAAATCAAGGCCTTGGCACTTATATTGCATATTTAACATGCAAAAAAGTCTTCCTTAGGGCTAAAGCAACTATAGCTAGAGGTAGCAGTAAGAGTTGCCACTGTGTTCAGCTGAATTAAAGTCTTTCTGAGAAAATCCACTGCTAGTCCTACCAGCTAAAATATTGAAAATAATCTCATGGTTGAGTGGCAGTTGTGACCAGTCTGGGGCTCTAAAGCAAGAAGACTCAAAAGGCTGAGCATCTTTTGTAACTGTGCACTTTTCAACTCTGGTAGCTAAGAAAGAGGGTGTTCAAATGATCATAGACATTGCAAGAATTACAGAGCCATGTCTCATTTCACTAAAACCAAAAAAAAATCATAGTATCATCCTGTTATAATCTTGTCAGTGCTCAATTAAGAACCCATGTACACTGCAAGGGAAACTCAGATGAGTTAAAATCGAAATTAGAATACAAAAATTAACTGTTTCTTGAAAAATAAAACAAACCACTTTAAATGAAACCTTGAGGATAGTGATCAGAATGTGCTACACTGAATACAGGTTACAAGTATTATCCATGCTGAGATTACTGGTCTCTGACCTTATCCTGGGGCTAACCATGAAGCCTCACTGGATATTAGCATATATAATGAGAAAATACATCATATCATTGACTTAATCAAAATATGGTAATTAATCATTGCTGTATCTGCCTTTGAGAATAAAAATTTTCGAAATGTTAATTAGCCTACGAAAGTAACAAGTGATCTTTTTAATCTCCTTTACCTCTTTATTAGCCTATGAGCTAAGTACCTCAAGAGAGCCTCAACTTCTATCTCCTCATTTTGGCTCCTTGTATTTTGCCCAAGTATCAGACAACTGGATCTCTTTCTTGAGAAGTATCTATTGAACCCAGTGCTCTGCGAAGAACAAAAATTGAAAATTATTACAGAAGCGAAAACCAGAATTTATATTCTGCTTGATAAGTATGTCAAAATTATATGATTTGTGTTTTAATTCGGCTTATGGCTCAGGTGAAATTATTCATTTAATGTTGCAAATCTGATAAATTCTTGCAACTCATTTTTCACTGTTGAAATAATTGTAATAAGCATTATTTAAGTCACTCAGTTTGCTTCAGACCAGACTTGCTATCATGAAGCAGTAAAAGCTAACCAACCAAACACACAAACTAACAAAAATCCCACAAAACACAAAACCAAAAAAGATGGAAAATGGTAACTGGCTCAGTGGGGGTTCTTCGAAATTTAGGCTATGAATTACTTTAACAAAGTGGGGACAAGGCAAGATAAAAATTAAGGAGAGGTGGTTATTGAGAAATAAAATTGAGAATTTTCTGAATTTTTTAAAGGCCAATGAAAAATTCTGTGCGTAAAAAGAAATTTCAGAAAGTAGCTCTAAGAAAATATCAGATTGCACACGTAGTTTCAGTCTTTAAGGTAAATAGGTTCTCAGTTATATTTTTTTGTTGTTTTTAAGAACAGCTCTCAAGAGATTGTTAAAAGCAGAACTAAGACTCATGTTTTTAGACAGATGGGGTTTGCAAATATCTTAAAGCTGTACTGATCCAAATATGAATCCTGTTTTCTTCCTTCAAATCTCCAGGTTGTTCAGGTGCACATTCCAGGCATTTCTTTCCAAGCTGCAACATTCTTCTTCTCTATATCCCCAAATCTCCAGGACTGGCTGTGTGACAAAAAGTTTCAGAAGCACTCTCACCCTGTCATATTCAAGATCAGTCGTTTCACACCTCCAGCAGGCCCTTTTTTAACACAGAACTAAAAGTGTTAGCAATGCTTGCTTTTGCTAGAATTCCCTTTTGGACTGGTTGATAGGACCAGGAAACGTGTGTATGACGAGATGCTTTCTTTTTGGAGATGCAGTTGTCATTTAGAAAAATGTGAAAACTAAATATAAATAAAAATAAGACCCTTCCTTCATGTACATGATGTATATATATTTATGCACACATGTAGAAATATATGTATAAACACTCATTTTTATGTGCATTGCCTGTGTATGTTTTGTAAATAAAGCCCCTAATGGAAAGAAAGAAATATTGCAAAGCTGTGTAACGGGCAATATTCCTCTGGAAATATACCATTAATTATGATGAATTCTCTCAGTATTCATGGGGTTGCAATATGTAATCCCTTTGGAATTCTGTTGTAATTTAGCATTAATTAATTTCCACCTACAACAAAGCATTCCCTAAACTTGAATAATGTAGTGCTTATTGCCTTGCTAACATCTCTGATTTTTTTCCAGTGTCTTTCTCCTTTTACCTCTAGTAGTTAGAAGGTTATTCTATGTATTTTTAGACAGCGATACACAGAACTAAGATTTCCCTACCACCACTCAGACCCAAAGTAATTTGAATGCATTATTTATCCCTTGAGTAATTTGCCACAACTAATCCTCACGAGCAGGTCTAACGCTGGATCCTCTGGGATATTCCTCATTTCTGATTAATATTAACTGTGAATGCACGTCTTGAAAAAATACACCAGTGGAGTATTGTTATTAGGCCTCTCCAACGCTGAAACCCAGGATGTCTGTTTTCCAGTACAGTGGAGCTGCGTCAGATTTGGCAGACACATGAAGCCCTATGACACAGCCAGGGGAATGCCCTGACCCCAGCCTAGCCGGCGGGGCAGCAGAACAGTTCTGAAAGGTTTTGGACATGCCTACAAATAGTGATCCCCTTCTGGCACTCTTTGATCCCAGGCCTGAAACTGCTAGCATGTCTCCCCATACTTTGTGTGTCAGGCATGCCTCCTTTTAACCCTTAGTAAATCTGTATGTATGTGGTGGGGGTGTAACTGGAGTTCTCTCTCTGCAGAGGTGTGTCTAATCCAGGGATATCTATAATGATGGTTCTTTCTCACTTTACTACTCAGCTGATCACACCACCAAACCTGACAGGGCTGCTACATTCTTCTCAGAGGGTGTTTCAAATATTCCAAAGTTCAGAGAGATTTGTTGTCCCTTGAACATAACAGTAGGATTGCAACTACCATATTATAAACCCAAATAACTCAGTATTTTGGGATTCAGGAGATTGTCTTTGTTGAAGCATTTTCGTTTTTTTCTTCTCTTTCAGATGAAATGTATTTGAACTGTCACATTTTTCAGTCACATGAATGAGAAGAAAGAATTACACAGAGCTTTGCTCTTCTGACAGTACTCTTAAAACCTCCTTTATACTTCCTAAATACTGTTATCAATGCTTCTTGAAAGAAACATCTTCCAGTTAGAAGGCTTAAAAAATACACTTATTTTTTAAAAACAGCCACTGATATTTTAGCAAAAAGACAAAGTGTTCATAGTACACCCGAGAACAATAAAATTTCAGTGGTGATAGAAACAGTAAAAAATGTAAATAAAATATGTTGTATTAAAAATACTAAAGGTCAATTTGAAAAATAACTAGTGAACATTACCAGCTGTTTTCCAAGCTACATCCCCAGTCAGTTTTGTGGGACAATAATATAGTTACAATTTCAATAAGATTTTAATGCAAGTCTTTAATGGACACCCTATTATGGTACCATTTACGATGTGCGCTAATGATGGCAAGATGATTTCAATATCACTCTAAAGGGATTCCATTATGAAGCCATTACAATATGAAGCTGCAAAAGCAAGATACTTTCATGGGAAATCCATAGAGACAGTGGGATGGTTCCATTACTGGTTCCAAAGTGATATGATGGCACTCCAAGGATAGCACTACAAGCCTGTAGGGACCACGCCAGCATGTAAAATGATGATATGTATGATAAGCTTCTTTGCAGATAGACTTGTATTTCCATTTTAAAATAGCATTTTAATCTGAGAAAGCTACAAAAAAAAAGTCATCTTTAGAATCATGCCTTTTTTCCTACTTGCATTCCAAGACACCTTCATTTGCCTTAAGAAGCAAAGCCCTTCAGTCTTCCTTTTTAACTCTAATCTTGCTGTCAGGTTTAAGAGAGAAAGTGAGTTTAGTTCTATTTCTTTTAGGTCATGTTTTCTTATCAGAAACGTATCATCTCTCACCTACTGAGGTGAACATAAGAATAAGCTGAGGTCCGTGCTGTCACACAATAGTCCCTTCAACTGTCCCCACTGACAGGGACTGGCAAAATTGTAGGATGTGAACTTATTTGGAAAATGTCCTAAACCTATAGAAAAAAATTTGATTTAAAGTGGTTTAAGTTTGGTTATCTCTCTTCATTCACAAGGCTAAATTCTCTCGTAGTTCCTTTGAAAGGTCCATGTTAGAATTGCTTGTGAAGGTGTTGATAGAACATTTCATCAAGGGTGAAAAGTTCTACAAAAGTATGCCAAACTTGCCAAAAAACATAGCTAAGTGTCCTTTTGTGACACATTAAGAATGACATAGTTTAGAGCTTTCTTATGGAAAATTTTCTGAAATTTCCCCCCTTTCTCTTCCCCATTCTGCTAAATCATGAAATTACATTCAAAATTGGGGCAGGTGTGAGGGGTTGGAGAGGGTAAACATGTGTGTGTATGACATGTGTGGTTTTTGGTTTTGTTTAATTTTCCTAAGGTAAGGTATCTGATTGGACATTCATTTCCAGAATCTTGGAAAAGTTTTGCTCAGATTTGGTGTGAAGCTTTACTTCTAGAATGCTGAAGTCTTTTATGATAGCAAATTACAATTTTTGTCTCAGCTCTGTAACATATATAGAAAGTTTCTCTTGCCAAGCAGCATTCATCTTCAAAACCCTGTGTGGATATTAAAGTTTATAAATCTAAATAATTAAGTATTTCAAATGCAGTGCACTTGAGACCCCTTTTTACATGACTGCTTGCCATTCAGATGTCCGGATTTTTAGCAAACCCTTGTTCTCTTCTTCTATAATGCAAATACAAGCATATTTCATTGCACATACACCAGAAAAACACATTTCTGAAAATCACAGAACACACGCGGGAAGGTTAAACTACATGTCCTGTTCCTGCTAATGCTCCTTGTCTGACATCTTACTAATTAATGTGTTCAGCTCAACAGATCAAGGGCTTTTAGTTGAAGGATCTGTTATCACAGCATATTACTCCCTTTCCTGGTTTTAACTAGCTGGCTTCCTTAGATTCTGTGGAGCTCTAGCCAAGTCTAAGAAATGTGCTCTTTATCTTCTCAGGGGTTTTTTGCATTCTGTTAATTGCATTTCCTAATTTTTAAACAGAATTCCTAACTTTAACTAAATTTCACAGCGGGTTAACAGTTTTAAAGTTGGAGAATTTCTGTAAGTTTCAGGAACATAGAAGGCAGGTTAGAAGAGAGCAAAATAAAGTTATTATTGCCCACACAAGAGGAAGAACTAAAAATGAAATGCTTTTTTTTTGTACTACTACTTTATCCAATGACTTCTCTCAGCACCAATACTGCCTACAAGGCAGTGAAAGGATCTTGATTCAAAATTCCAAATATTTATGCTAAAGTATCATGAACTCACATGTTTGCTGTAATTCCAGCTTGCATATTGTATCCAAACTATTTAGAGGAAACCTGGCTAGAGTATTTCTATGCTGCAACCAAGGTAGTAGTGTAGGTGTATAAAGCAAGAGTTGCTAACAGACCTGAATGTATTTAGAAAAGGAAGGTCAGCTACAAGATGGTGTGAACTATTTTTGAAAAGAAAGTTTCTTCAGTCTGAAAACTTTCAAAATCACCTACTTCTTAACCAAGAATATGAAGAATCAGAGAGCACTGCATTCCTTTTATGATTTCTAACCTTGTAAGAATTCAAACAAGCGTACCAAACTTCATTCTAGCCATGCTTCTTTTTTCTTCTAAGAGGTCTTAATATTATTTCAACATCATTTTTCTCAATGGATTGAATTGCCAGTAATTCTCATCCCAGCCTTTCCATTTACTTTTGTGGCGTGTATTTGGAATCTGTTTAGCAATCATTTCTTGGCTTTTTACAATCCCTTGAAATGCTTGAAAGAGTTACTACTGTATGTTTGTTTTATATGTCATGTGTAACAGGCATGGAATCAAAGCACGGGTTGAACTTCAATGCTGCCATTCGCAGCTTGCTTGACTCCAGCTGCTACATCAGCACCGCTCACAGAATCGAAAAGAAGAGCAGAGCAGTCTGTAATGCAGCCATGTGTTCTGTTGTTTCCACAATTGCAATTTCTGCAGCCCACAGAGCTTGTGATGCTGTCCAAAAGATAGCAATTTGTCTGCAATTTGAAAATGGGTTTTTTGACATGATGTACTTATTTGACACTGTAATACAATAATAGTGGTGGGGTAACATGGCTGTTGCAAAATAAACTATCATTGGAAACAGTGTCTTGTCCACAATTAAAGCATAGATGCTGAAAACAGTAGAATTCTGACTGACAAAATGATTGTGTGTATAGAGCTTTACAAGATGCACTTTGAGGGAGCAGACCCTTCCTTTCCAGGAATTCTTGAGATTCAAAATAAAGTGCTCTTCAAAAACACTTGGCTCACCTGACTCTTCTGTGAGCACTGTAGCCGCAAAGAATTTTAAGGTGTCTGCGTTTATGCCCTCATTGTATTTGCACTGCATACTGCATAAAAATAAGTGATGCTATTTTCACTGCATGAGATCTGGGAGAGAAGCAGCCAACTTGTAGCTATAACAGGCAGCAACAATAACCATCACCACGAACAAACTCTGGCAGATATTTTTGCTGTCAGCATTGTTTCTTAAAATAAAATCCTTATTTGTTAAAAACTCTCTTTTCTCTCATGCCACTTTGATATCTCTGCTTTCCTTGCTGTCTTGGTTAAGGCCATTGGGAGTGCAACTTAAGGAGTTCCAAATTTGATATGGATCCCTTCTGGAGGTATAACCAGAGTTCATGTATCTCTGATTCTTTCAATCCTCCTTTTTCTCAAGGGGAGTATAAATATAAACCAGTTTGGCCATCTCTATAGATTTTTAAGTTTTTGTGCTTTTTCTCAAGCCAAGATTGATAAAGATAGTTCACAGGCAAAAAAATAAAGCATGCAGTTTTAACTCAGAAAGAACAGAACATAATAATCTTCACCACTGTGTGTTCTGACATTACCTAGAATAATCCAGAGAAGAGCTGACAAAATTTTGTTTTAACTGAAACTAAAAAAACTAGGGAAGTGGGTGACTAACCCTTAAAAAGAAAAGCACTGGAGTAATTGAGAAAGGAGTAGGAGGACTAGATGGAAACAGAGAGTGACAATAAATTGTCGCTTTTGCTGTCACGATTGCTGTACAAAATAACAACCTGTGGTGCACTGCATTATCTCTGTCTTTAACTGTATCCTCTGATATGATCCAGAGTTGTTCTTTTACGATAGGTATTGCATATCAGAGTTTAGAAGTCGCTATTAATCTTGTGTGAGGAAAAGGGAACACATCCAAGACTTTATTGTTAGTCTAATAAGATCTGAACAGTCTAACCAAATTGCCTACCATTTTTATTAGTGTACTTACAATGATACTAACTCTTATAGCTAATAATACACTCAAGATTTCTACGCACAAGCATCTAGCATCTAATCTTTTCCTCCAGTGTAAATTCACCCTTTAAATGTCTCTCTACATCTCAAGGTCAACAGCTTCAAGGAGGGGTAGGATTTGAGCTACAGCAAGTTATCAACATCCCAAGTTGTTTGTTGGGAGAAATATGACAGGGATTTCTCCTCCCTCACGGTTGGGTCCATGTGTGGTCACTGGCTTACAAGGCTGTCCTTCTTTATTGACCAGTAGCTGGCCACTGTGCTTTGTGCTTACAGTTTGGGGTCCCTGGTATCCTCCAGCGTCTTTGCATTCCTGTGTTGTGTTTTGTTCTAGGTTCATAAATAGCTCACTCCCCACTGACTAAATGCTTGTTATTCCTATCCTGTATCTAACAAGATATTACAACATACAACTGCCCACAGTTTAAAAAAGTTCAGGCCGTAGTATCTTACCACTGCACAGCTGTTGTCAAAGGAAGATAGAAAGGACTCAGCTCCAGATAAGCCAAACAAGTCCTCACACCCTGCAACAGTAGTAAAAGCCTGTGACCTTTTTCTAGCAATTAGAAAACCATATTTATTGGATTTGCCTTTGCTTGTTCTACTGCATTTCAGCCTGAACTTCCACTGGTCTATATGACTCAGCTTGAGAAAATTTCCTATAGTTCCTGGGGAAGATAGATTGCAAATGTGAGAAACTGTATCCAAAGATGCCAAGGGAATTAAAATACAGATAAAAAGTGAACAGTAAATTTCAAAGGTAGTGGTAGTATGGTATGTTTCTGTCTGTTGCATGATAAGGACGCTTCTCTTGACACCTAAATAAAGAGGATCACATTCACTGTTGATATAACTCCAGAAACATTAGTAAAGTCAAAAAAGGAATTTATTTGGCTTAAAGCTAGTCTCACAGAGATAACTAGGTGTTTGTCGGTCTTAAAATTCCACCAGTCACAGACACGTGATAAACTTTCTATTCCATTATCATTAACATAATAATTGTTCTTCCTCTGTGTCATGGCTTTTGAATTCTTTTGCTGTGAGTACTCAATGCTTCTTTCCTTGTGGGAAAATGCTCATAATATTTAGGTGTTAAAGATTTGTCTACCCCATAGAGATTAAAAAAAAAAAGGAAAAAAATTACTTCACAATATTTACAAATCTTCCAGATTTATCATCTACAGAAATATAGAAGCCCATATGGGACTCTAAAAGATGTAGACATTTCTCCACTCAGCTCTCTCTTCTTTTCTCCACATTATGGAAACATAAGCAACTTCTCCTCCAAAAAAAAATCTCCAAATTCAAACTGACTTAGTAAGAAAGAAATATTTTTTTCCTCCTTTCTTGGGAAATGTCAGACTGCTGTGTGTCTAGTGGAATAAAAACTTGATGCAGGATATCTTGAAGGCATTTTAAAAGCATACTTAATTCCAGAATTGTTTCCAATAGTTTATTATATCCCTAGAAATTAAGATTAACATTTAAAAAATTAAAGTAATCATTTAAAAGAAATGGATATATGCCAAAAAGTTGACAGTGAAATTTTAAAGAAATATTGTATTTTCATTTACTAGCATCGTTGAAAGAGAAAAGAATACTAGTGTGTATCACAGACCTAAATGTCAAAAAATCATCAATCAGTTGCAGAGAAATTACTCATTTTCGTGGTCTCCTTAATCCTTAGATGTTTGGACAGTGGAACAAAGACTTCAAAAGGAACAGCAGAAAAGTAGTTCCAGTAATTTGGCACAATGAGTGACTGAATCATTGGACTGGACTGACTTTCCTGTGGCTCAAGGAGTTTTCCAGATAACATTTTCTCTGAACACGGGTCTATGTGTGTGTTTCTGTCCTCTGCGCTCCAGTTCACAGGGTATGGTCCTTTTATGTTAAAGGTGCCCTTCAGACGTTTTTGCCACATTTTATGAAGGTGCCAGAGAGTCTGGGGATTGCCTCTGTGGCAAGCATAACAGAATCCCTTGTAAGTTGTTATACATTATATCTCTCTCTTTTTTTTTTTCTGATGTATTCACGGAAACGAAGAACGTGAGAATGCCTTGATTATTTTTCATGAACAGGCCGATTTGGATCTCATGGCAGATAACCATTTTGTAGTGTGGGTACTTTTTCCTCATCTTTAAAATATTGTTGCAAATAGCTAAGAACATGTTAATGAACATTTTCTTCTTTCTCCCAATAGCGTATACTGTGGTTCAGAGCAGGATATTGTTCAATACTGAAGTTTTTCATACGCCATTGTATATGTGTCTAAAATATTTCTTGCTGTGGTGAGAATTAACCAAAAGTATATGGATAGAAAATGAACACTACGGTTGTAAAATAAAGTGAGAAAATTCCAGAATAAAATCTGCCTGCCAAATTGAAATTATCCTTTACATACATGCAATTTTTAAATACAGGAGCACAAGCTAGCATTTTTCCACATATACTGAACCTCTAAATTTTCAGGATTTGACCATCAGTGCAAATCAGATCAGCTGCATTGACCTCCAAGTTTAAGAGCATTTTAAATGTATCCTAGTATCTCTTCAACCGTCTAGGATGGTTTGAGTACAGCATAGCATGGTTATACTTTTTTCACCTACATGAACTGAAAGAAACTCTAAGTGGTGAGGTGGAATAGTTACCTGCTCCTCTGAGGACCTCTATCAATACAGGCATGTTTCCTAAATATTTTTTTTTTGATCATAGTAATTGCAGGATTGTCTCTGTTGCATCTAATAAAATGCTGCCCATTGAACGGCAGTAATACACAGCATCTGTTTTTTGTCTGCATGTTAAAGGATCCTTCTACACAGCCCCACTGATTCCATACAAAGGTAGCAGCCCACCAGTGTGTTACTACTTATACACAATTTAAGATCTTCAACATGGCATAATCAGGTATTAAACTACATGAACTGCTTAAACTGTCTGACAGATAAAAGGTGTTCCCTTCTCATTCCCTGTACAAGTACAAATATAGAGGCCTGGTATAACATTAACTTGCAGATTAGGTTTTGTTTCTTGAAAGTGAAAGAAAAAAGCTGATTTTCTTGCTCTGCTAAAAAAAAAAAAGGAAAGAAACAAACAAAAAGCAGGTGGGAGGCCTTCATTAAAGAAAGCCACTGCAATTAATTAATGATCAAAAAGGGCAGTGCTGCCAGCCAAGTTTTTAACATGTAATTTTCTGGTATGTGAATACACTCTAAGATCCTTTCTTTGTGAACCAGAAATTGAGTGCTTAGTAGTGACATGCATCATCCTCCCAGACAATAAGCAGCATGTGGTTTCACAAGCTGGGGTCACACCAGCTTGTACTAACTGGATGTCAATTATTTTCCTTGGAAACAATGACTGCCAGCAACATTAAACTCCCAGGCTTTTGTGAGAACATAGAATGTTACCTTGTGAAGGTGTCAGTGATACTGCCTATTGCTACTGCAGTGTGTCTGTCTAATGCAATGGGAACAACACTTCTTTTCATCTGCTGCATGTCTGGCCTTCTCCGTTTGATCAACAATGTTGTGTGGGTGGAGGAGCCAGGATTAGTGAATCATTCCTGATTAATGGTGATATCATCAGCAGCGATGTTTTAGGCTTAAAGAGTTGGTTAGTGCTTGGTACTGAGAGGAAGAACATTACATAGGTAGGACCACAGGACACAAACCTGACTCAGCTAAGCCTGGGATTTATTGCCGTTCCTTAAAGATCTAAGATATGGAGATACTATTTATGAGGTGAATCCAGTGGAGAAAAAAAATGCTTTAAAGACAGTTTTAAATGCTTTTCTATATATTTCTATTATCTCTTTATTCTAAAAATAATTTTAGCTACCTAACCCTAATTTTTCAAAACCTTATGTTTATGAGGAAGCTGAAAGGTTTGTGTTTCCTTCCTTAATTATTTCCACAATCAAAGATATTTTCTGCATTCATTTTAGTTAATGAAACTTCAGGTGACTAAAATGCTGAGAGACGGGACTGCTCTGAACCTTAGGTAATCTAAGTTCCCTTCTAATTTCTAATTTCAAATTTAAAATTATACCAATATTGAAATGTCAGTGGGAAGTAAGCATCTAAATAGCCACTGGAAATTACTTAGCTTCTTATCTCTACTTTGGATAGAAAACTGTTAAGTATCGATAATGTATTTTCCAGCATTTTTTTTATACTCAGAAAGTAAAATCTTTAGAATATTCTTTTTTTGTTCCCCATCTTACATACGGGAGAAGGGACTCTCCCATCTCACCTATGTGACAACATACAGGCAACAAATATGAAGAAGAAAGAGAACAAAGATGGAAAATCGTGCAGGGTAGGTTTGATCTGCAAGTTTTCTCAATTCCTACCCAACCCTAGCATAATCACAAGAGTTACAGTGATGTAAAAAAAAACAAACCAAAAAACAAAACGATAAGAGAATCCAGTTGATAAATTCAAGACTGAGTCTTTCATGTTGTTTTCAGAGGAGTTTTCAGAACAAACCCAACAAGCTCTGAAACTTGTCTTGGAAAAGAAAAGTGGCAAACAGATGTTAAAGATTACTCAAGTTTCTGCACTCACTGAAGCACAGCATAATTTGATTTTGTTGCTTTTTTCATAAGAGTAGGATTTCTGGAGCATGCTTGTGTTCAATAAACACACATATCTGTTTCTTTTTCTATTAATGAAAGTAACCTCTAGGGAATAAAAGTTTTACAGTGGTAATTAGGCTTGTTTTCAATAAACTTTTGTGCTATATAAAAGCTTATAGATAAATGTTCTTTTATATTTGTGATCAGTTTCTAATGGATTGTGCCTGTGTTTTCTCTCACTGCTTTCAGAGCTGTTAAACTAAGGAATAACTACTGGGAGTGTTGTTCTTTTGTAAATCCATTAATATTCCTCACCACCTATCTTTCTATGTTAATGTAATTTTCAGTAGGTTCATAATGTTGGCAATCCCAACATCTCCTAATCACTTTCTATTGCCTGGAATTTACATATTTTTGCAGCTGAAATGGAGAGATGTGCTGCTGTGCTTCAGGCGAATATAAATGCGGTGGATTTTTTTTAACAGAAAGTCCAGTGAGTTATTGTGTGCTTTCTGCTTTTCTTTAAGCAGCATTTGTAATGCCTGGATAAATGTAGACAGGAGCAGCATCATTTTTTCTACAGAGCAAGCATGCTACCTGTAGTACCATGAGAACATAGATTTCTCAAATTTCTGGTCAATATTATTCACACTTGAGAGAAAAGTTTCCATTCTGTTGTGGGCGGTAGCTTAGACAGATATTCTGCAAATATTCCCACTATCACAGTATAATCATGGCGACATTTCCACAGTGGGCAAATAGAGTGACCTAAATTGGTGGTCTTTGCATCAATGGACTGTAATTTGCAATGATTTGGATGCAAGGTCACAAAGATGTGCAACTTTTACAAGCCTGTGAGACAATATTTGTTAAAAAAAGGAAACTAGATTCTGGTGCCTTTGCTGGTCTGTGTGTGCATCTGTTAACCATGAACGGACGCTCCAGCAACGTGAACGAGCAGCTTCTGGACAGAAGTACACAGGAAAAGGAAAATTGTGGAGAAAATCCTTTTTATTTACTATCAATATTTCAGTCCCAGGATAAGACCTGAATTCAGGGAATGATCCAAAAACTGCTGTCTGGACATAGTGTTTGACCATATTAAACGCTTACTTGGAAGTAACTTAAATAAATAAATAAATAAACTGTGGAAATTATTTTTTGAACCAATTAGATAAATTTTATCTCATTAAATATGCCATTTAGTTTTATTATAATCTCTACCTTATTGTGAAACTACTTCTTTAAGAAACAGGAAAAAGGAGATTTAACTCTTGTCTTTACATGCTTCTGAAGTAAGCCATAAGAGAGCTAGAAAGAAAACTTGTTTTCTTTATTTTCCTCTACCATAAACTATAACACAGTGTTTCAGTCTAGGATAGCTTTACCTTGAACTCTGGGCAAAATCCCAAGTGATGTTAATTTGCTAAATCTGGTAGACCTTAACTTCTACTTACAGCCTGCAAAATCAAACATTTTTTTCATGTGGATCCCAACCTTTAAAACTCCTATAAGAAGGGAAGTTCTTCTCCTTCCTCTTCCCCTTCAAGGAGCACTGAATAAGCTTCCAGGTAAAAGTCATTGTGTTTTACAAGCTGACACTTTCTTATTCTATATTAGTTCTAATTATGTCTTAGAAACATGAGAAGATTGATTTTGTCCTTACATATGTTATATTTCTAAACTGTTATTTATTTTAATCTTTTTTCATGTCTCATATTATATACTAGGATTCTTAGGTGAATCTTATTTAAATCTCTATCAAAATCTAAGGGATATTTTTTATCTTTTCATGTATTCAAACAAGACAGAAAATAAAATTACTTGAAAAGTTTACTGTAAAGTCTTCCAAATTCATAGCAAGCAATTTTCAAACTACTTAGGAAGATGTGAAGAACAAATATGAAAATGTTCCAGAGTGTCAAATCACACACAAAAGTTTCAGATACATATTTGTTGACTAAAAGTAAAACTATTTATAAGTAAAGATAGACATTTAAGCACACAAGTAAACCAACTGAATAGCTTATCTATTTTGCACTTATAAGTGTGTAACCAGAACATGAAAAGTGTTCTTATTCAAATGCTTCTCTAAATGTTATAGTACTTCACTATTTAAGACTTAAAATATCTGGGGTTTTTTTTCCTAAATATAAATAGACCATAACATAGTAGTTATAACGTTAGTAACATGCTAACCTTCAAAAGTATTCAAAAAGACTGTTACAGGATACAATTTTGAAATGGCCAACACATTAAGGAAAATGACAAAAAGAAGAAAAATGTTTTTCCGTGATCCTATAACAATGGGGCCTTTTGTTTCTCTTTCTTTCACAGTTGCTTCCCTATGAGAATATATCAATTCCCTTCTCAAGGGTTTATAACTTGTTAGTTTAAAGAATCCTAAGCAAGTAATTCTAGGTCAGGAAATACTTTTATCTACTTTATGACAGTACCTGATAGCATTCCTCAAGCAAGAAATATAAAACATACATTAATGCTTACCCATCTTTCAGCACTGTGGCTTAGAAGCGTCTCAAGATATGGATATTATCTTTTTGTTTAAAACTTTAAACAGTTTCTACTTCATTACTGTGTTAAATTGTTTTTTGTATCTATTTATAATTTGACATTAACTACTTCCTTTAGCTACAAGTCTCTTCCACTGTCTGACTGCAGTGTGAAACAAGCATTTGTTTTTAAGTTCTGCATAATGATTTCTTTGCTTTAATTTTAGTGCTTTTTAGTTTAATATCACAAACATTACATAATCACTCAGTTTCTGCACGCCTCGTGTGTAGTTGTTTTCCCTTCACTGTTTCTTTTAAAAGCTAAGGTCTATTTTTCTTTACTCATGAAAAATGCAACTCTTTCCTCTGTAACTTTTTTGATTGGCAGGATCCAAGTTTTCACTTCTCAGCAGTCAAGATACAACATAGATTTATGCAGTTGTGTAATGATGCATAGTGTTTAATTCTCTATTCTTTTTGAATAATTCTTTCGTTTTGTCTATTTTTGGGGTTAATGTTGTTCACAATGATTCTCACATCTCTTTCCTATTTAAATTAGGTAGTTTAGAACATATCACCCAGTGCATATGTTTAGGACTATTTTTCATCATGTGTGTAACTTTGAAGTTATTCTTCCTGAATATCATCTATCACTTTATCACTTAATCTCTTGATTACCATGATAGTTCTTTAGCTCCTTAGAGCCAGCTGTTTTTATTGCCCTCAGTATTTTGAATCCCCAGGAAACTTCATCATCTCACTAATTATCCCCTTCTACATATTATTTTTCAATATGGTGAATAGCACAAGTCCAGGCAACAATCCCTGTGAGATGTGTCTGTAAAGTGATCATTTATTTACTCCTTTCTTTCCAAATGTTTTATCTATTAACCCACAAATTCTTAAGAACCTTTACTGTGTGATGGTGCCCAAAGTTTTCCGCTATTAACACATGAAGTACTTTTAGATACCTGTATAAAATTTATATTGTGTGAAAATTGACTCATGATGATACATATGACAGTGGGGAATTATTAATGTTGCTGCCTACCTAAAATATAAATATGTCCAAAAAACCACAGTAAGTACACAATATTTTTTCTTTGCCTAGGGGGTTTGATGAATTGCTGCAGTCTTGAGCGTCTATGTCCTTGAGAATGCTCTAGCCAGGTAGACAGACTCTCTTCTTTATAGGGTAAAAGCTGAATTCTCAATATTTTTGTTGTTTGCTTGTATGTTTTTTCTGTTGTTCTTTCTTTTTCTTTCCTTTACAGTTTTCTGTGATCTGGAACTGACTCATTTAGAGAAACCAAAAATCCTGTTTATAGTGCGGAATCCAGAAGGATGAAGGAATTATTGCTCTGAACTTAGGCATTTTCATAGCAATACTACGGGCAGAAGTCACACAGGATTGCCTCTACTGTCCCTTGAATATTCAAAAATAACAAAATATGGTCCTTGTTATAGAGCAATCACGGTTAATCTTCTGTACAGCACATTCAGTCTTATTCCTTCACATTGAATTCTGTACATTACTTATTGCTTACCCTGTGTTTATCTGCGTTCTAATTTGTGTTTAATAAGAAAGATTCTTCCGTTTCCCCAAAAGGCATTTAATTGAAGTGAAGGTGACCAGCAGGTGGTTTGCATAAAATTTCATTAGCCTCTTAGATTGTTTTTGACACCTTTATGAAAGAATGCTTCATTACCATGCAAATGGTCATTGGCCCTGCTTCCAAGCTAATCACCATATAGCATAACATGTATATCACAATGTTATATTCTGTATGATTTATATTATTACTTCAGCTAATTTTGGAGTTATAATGGCACACTTAAATAACTGCAGAATGGCAAGCATCTCATATAAGTCATATCCAATTATGCCATTAAGAGTATCCAGTACAATTCAGATAAGAGAAGAACCAAAGAAAATGTATTTGTTTGATACTCTTATCCTTCCTGATAAAGAAAATGATGATTTCTTTCCAGCTTTGAGATGACATTAAGGAAACTCAATACAAGAACAAGTATTAACTTTCATTTCTTTGGTTCTCTCTCATGAATATGAATAAATGAAGGTCTATTTTGCGTACAAGTTTGTAGCCCCATAATTTGTACAATTTCCAAGAATTAAAATTTTAAAAATATTTGAAAATAAATTTAAAAATCACAATTTCATTTAGTTTTGCATTATTTTCTTTTCATATAGCAGACTTCTTTAAATATCAGATTTTGATCTTAATTTTTGCTATAATTTCTAGCTTGTACATTAAGCAATAGAAAATTTCAAGTCAATATCCACAGTCTCGTCGCTTTTTTCACTGCATGCATAATTTACATCCTCTCATGTAATATTCTAATTTTTCTGAATGCTGCTCTGAATGTAGGTTTTGAACATGGATTCAGTTAATTTCAAGTAATACAAGCTATGTATACAAGAAAATACTGGAAAAGAAGTGTGATTTTTACTGAAAAGCTTTTCTCTTGGTAGAACTTATTTAGAGAAATTATTTGAAGGTAGAGACTTGAAGTTTATTTTAATCACTGGCATCCACTTACAGCAAGGCATGGGAATGTGCATGTTTTTGTGCCTTTTTCTTTTTGTAAATAATCAAAATAGAGATTGGACCTGCAGGTATCTACTATTAAGACTGTTGAGTGTTTCAATCCTATTTAGCAAGTACCTGGAAACTGATGCTGAAATTGCATGTAGGCAAAAAAAGTCACAATGATATCATGATTGTTACTCATTTCCTTTCCTTTCCAGCTGTACAGGTGTACATTTGCACAAACACATTTACTCTTATTTGGAAAGAGGACTCTTTGGCAGATTCATAACTGTGCATATCCTGGCCCTGGCTTAGTTGGCCCAGCAGGGTTTGAAGTGAGAGTAGCAGACTATTAGCATGAAACATATTGAAAAGTTTCAGTGTTAGCAAACCTTTAAGTGATATAAAATTAGCTAATTGAAAATGTTGCTGTCATAACAATGGTTGCTGCGACTACTGCTACTACAAACAATTTCTGACTTTAACAAGCAGTGTCACTTTTTCAGAAATTCATATATTGTTATGATAAGAAATGAAATTATGTGACTTATTTTGGCATATTAATTACTGATTTACTGGCATAAATCTTGCTGTAGATCATGGAAAAGAAGTCTCAAACCCAAGCTTTAGGCTTCTGAATTTTTTGACAGCTTAAAAAATACGTCACATCTCAAGCCTTTCTTTAATTAAGTTTAAATATTTATGTCTTTGAGTTGTTTACTTACTGTAATAGTGAAGAATAATTAGACAGTATAGAATAAGTGCAATTAATATAAATCTCAGGAATACAAATACAACCTGCTCCACATGAACTTCATTTTCCTTAATTCGTAATTTATAAACAGACACTCCTTTCATAAACAGAAACTTTGTCTTTTTTTACATATTTTTTCCTGAAGAATCAGCAGTGGAATATCTGTGGTTACAAACGGATAGCAGTTTCAAAATTCCACAGTGTGCATCATAAAGCTCTAGCTACTGATGTTGCTCTATTTTATTAAGAAAGAATATTATTTAAAGCATTTCTGCTGGCCCAATGGGTAATACAGAATATGAAGAAAGAAGTGATTTTTTCTCATAAACTAATTTCAGGTCATTTCAACTTTCTATACCTCATAGGCAAATCTATAAATTCCACGAAAATATAAGTAGGCACTGTCAGACTCTTGAATATCTGTTTCTCATTTTGACATCTTCACCTTTTGAATGGTACTAAAATATGGTACAGTTCTGTGTGAGTTTCAGTGAAAGACATTGGCATATTTCAAATATTCTGATATTCTGCTATTGATTTTTGTTACGTGTAATAATATAATACGCAAACTATATGACAGACCGTGTTAAATGCATGGTATAATTTGTACAATGCATGAGAAAAGAACCCCCATGTGTAACAATGGATCTGTATCACAAACAAACTGCAGAAGATAAAAAGCTGACTGGAGCACTTGTATAGCAATACAAATGCCAGCTGGAAGTCTAAAATCTTGTCTCTCTTGTAAGTGCCAGTAGATCCTGATGGTAACTACAGCATGGTAGTTAACTATTAAATCAATGAGAGCAATATTGCTCTCTCCCAGCCTATTCCACCACACTAAGTTTTCTGGCCTGTCTTGCCTTGACTGAGCTTCAGGAAACCTTACATAACTTCTGCTGGAGCACCACTGCCCAAACCAAACACAGCATACAACCCTCATTTAGTGCTTTTCACCGGAAAGGTCTGCAGTGACATCTTTTACTGCAGCTTCTGTTTTGGCGTTTCTTTGATAGTTCTTGATAGTGAAACTCTTAGTCAGTTTAGACACGTCGTATGGTGTGGATCAATAGTGTGCCCTGAATCAGATGGTCAGGATAAGCACAGAAGTACAGACACGAGGTTAAATTTTATCAGTTTCCCCAATGTTTTTTTAAAATTCCTAGTTTCCACAAATATTCATTCCAGCAAAATCATGAGTTGGAACAGTAGCAGAGATACAAATGAGGGTAATGTAGACTCACAGTGATTGGTTTCAAGACGTAAATGTGTATTTGTAGATTTTTTGAGAGCAGAATTAAATTTCACTTTAACTTTAAGAAAAATTTAAATAATATTTATATATCATATGCCTAGCATATGCCTGATTTTCCTGCAGAAACATCATGAGGTATAGATGATACACAGTATTTTTACTCAAACTTCTCTTTTCTTGAGGACCTTGAGGAATACAGTATTCCCACAGTAAGGAGCATGGAAAAGACAAAAAATATTTCATATGGACTTAACTAATCTGAAAAAGTCAAGGTCTCATCTCCCTTCAAAACCAACATAAAGCATCTCAAGAGTGTGTGTGAGAGGCGAAATCCCTCAGTACTGTACTTCTGAATCAGAGGATTCTGATAAGAAGTTCTAGTATTATTAGTTATAATTTGACCTTAAACTTTTCCAGGATCACAGCGGCTGTACACAAACCACAAAGTTCTAGCTAAATGCGGCAATGTAGCCTTTGATATCTTTCTGCGTCATTATTAATTTAATCTATTAATTAATTAAGCATTTCCATGTTTATAATTGAGTGGTTATGCATGGGTAATTATCACATTACTACTTAAGTACCATAAACTCCCTCACTGAAGATTTTTTGTCCTTTCTTTCCCCTTTTCAAATGTACTGTGACTGTATGTAGCATTATTCATCAAATAAAAGTAGTAAGATAGATATTTATGTTCCTTAATTTAAATGACATTTTCTTTTATATGTTTAAATTTGCATTTACTGGATGATGTTGAGTAGCCATTATTTCCTGACAAACAACACATTAGTAGTCATGGTTGATGACCAAACCCAACTTAATCCTAAATTGCTTTAAATTTATAGAAAAGGTTGCAACCCTAGAAGTTAGACAAGATAACCAAACTTATAAAATGCATGATGTATCAGATTTTCTATCACAGCATTGCCTTCATCTATTTTGTATTTCCTAGGCTGCATTTCTCTTTTCTAGGTTGAGATTCACATTTGGTGACAAGGCTGCATCAGCATATATCCGCCCTATTGCCAGGCAATTTTTCCCAGCATCAATCTGCCTTCTGTGTTTGCTGCTACCCACAGTTGCATCCAGCTGTTTATATGGTGAACTGGGGAATTGATCCAGCTGTAAAAGAGTTCAAACATTTTTTTCAGAGATAATTTAGGATAAATTAGCTCATCAATCCAATCCATTCTGTGGCTGTATAAACACTTGTGTCAGCACTGAGCAGAGGCTGCTGGAGCAGGAAAAGCCTGGGAAATGAGGGTGGGCTGGTGAAGCTTACAGCACAGTTGCTGATGAAGGATCATAGCCACCATGTCCAGTACTCACATTCAACTGCATCATATCTGGGAAATATAATAACCTCCTTCTGATGAAGGCCGGTTTTCACAGTTATGCTGTGTACAGACATTTTGCAAGGAGCCATTTCATTAGGTGTATTTACTGAAAGCTTAAGACACCTTTTTCTTCCAAATGAGAAACTGGTAGCTGCAAATCTCACAGGCCCAAGAGGTACCTTCTTTTCTTACATTTATTTATGAACCACCTTGTGCCCTGATCTTTCCTCTGGATGTGCTTGTTTAGACTTCTGTGCCTGTCACTTAAATCAGTAGTTTCACAAAAGCCCAAAGGGCCATGACAGTAAATGAAGATGAGAAGAGCTTTAAGCAAGACAGAGTTAGAGAAGTAAAAATACTGTCATAGCTTCAGCATCTTTTCTATTTACAAGCACTGAAAGTATTTTTAACGCTTACTTCTTTTCAAAATATATTGTGTTGAAAGTAAAGATGATAATTTTAATGGCTGGTCTTTCTATTATATCCTCTGACAAAACAGCTGAATAGAAACTTTAAACACTAGATTTATGTTTCTGGAATAAACTTTTAGGAAATCCCTTTATTTGTTCCTTTCTAATTTTGGAAGAAGTGTAAATGCAATCCTGTGGATTCCTCTTTCGCTGAGAAATATCTAGCTTGTAGCCTTTACTGCTCATTGTCCATATTGCTTATCAACAGTTCAATTTCATTATGCTGTTTTTGAGCAAAACTGAACACCTGCTTGTCACAATAATGCCTACTGTAAGCAGTACAGCGATGCCTACTTACAGTAATGCCTACTGTAAGCAGTACAGTGAAGAATTCTAGAAAGCTGATTAGAGCTGGTAGTTGAAGCAGAACACATTTCCCATTCTCTCTACATTATTCCTGTAAATGATATCTTTTACAGGCAGCACTCTCTGGAAGAAAAATAATATACTGTTCTTGCGTCTGGGTTATGTATCTGTAAAACTACTCAGGCAGAAAGAGAACTTGAATATTTCAGTATCTGTCTAGTTCTACTCCATGGATGCAGGGGAAAAAAACACTGAATGAAAGGTGCTACATTTCTTTCATACGTACTAGTGCAAATTTCTGAGATAACTTTCCAACAAGGAGTGAAGGTGCAGCAGCTGTGTTTGAAAATTCTTGCACATCTGGCAACGGTGTATCTAAACTCCTTGTTTGTTAAACCAAATCCTTTGCACTGCAGTTTTTTAAAGAATTGTGATGCATGTCTTTGCTGAAAAATACTTTCACTGTAGATATGCAGAGTGCAGTCTGAATAAATCAGCTATAAGGACCCAGAAATTTACAGACATAAAAACTGTGCATTAATTGATATTTCAATAGCTACATCTAAAACTGCAGAGTAAGTTTTTCACACTAAGTAATGATAACACTAAGTACGTCATGCTATCTTCCAAAATCTGAACCAGAAGAGCTAAGGGTAGAAAAGTTTTAACTTATTTGTAAAATCCAGCCATATAGAGTCAGGAGATATGACTTTTCTAATGCATTTTATATTAGATCCATATATTGTGGATGTAGAAGAAAAATTGTGGGAGAATCCAAGGTCTTCTCTGATGCTAAGCAGAGCTTTAGAACTAACATTTATATACAGGATAATTACTAAAGGTAGAATTTTGTCTTGACACAAACATTATAAAGCTCTTTACGGTAGATACCACCACAATTTTATCAAATATTATCTCAGTGTACAGAGAAATGAGGTCTAACAGGGAGAGAATTTTAATAGTCTAGCTGATTACTATCTTATGTCTAGATCTTAATATACCCTAATATTGGTAGAACTTCTAATATGCACTCAAAATATTGTCTGTTTTGCAGATAACTTGAGGACCAGTAACTTGTTAACCTGAGTCTTTGAAGTTTTCTAATAATGGAGCTCTTTAAATTGCACTTTGTTGGCAGGGGAAATAAGCTTGGGAGGATTGAGGTGTTTCTGCCTTTTGAGCTCTGCTGGCTCTGTAGCCGTACCACAGCATTTACTCAGCACAGCAGGTTGCAGTGCAGAGGTCCCCAAGCTAGCAAAAGAGATTTAAACTCCAGAGCTGGAAGACGTATAAATGCAGAGATGACTGTGATTGCTCAGAGGTAATAAGCCCTGCTAAAAGGCAGATCTGTTTAGCTGAGACAGCTCTGTGCTGATCCTGCTGCTCTTTTGGAAAATATGTATGTTCAACACCCCAGTTCACAGTGCAGTTGTACCAAGTTGCTCAAAGGTCTCTAATGCAACACTCCACCAGGCTCTGACGACTTGCTTGTAACTGCAATACTCTAAAGAAAGGTACAAGATGAAGCTTGTTGGTAGAAAGAATCATATTCCTTTCGACAGATCTTGTCCTGTTCTATGCAAAAATGGGAGCAATTACCTTAGAAAATGAAAGACAAAGTCTGCTTGAGAAATAAGAGATGTATTTTATAGTATTCACTCACTGAAGATTCAGGCAGCTACTTATACGAAAGGCTATGGTGCCTGCAGATTCAATTCTGTGAAACGTTCTTTGTGCAGTTCCTAAAGGGCAGACTTTGCTTTAAATAAATAAATTAATTAATTAATTAATTATCATCAGTATGGTATGAAGTCGTCCATGTCTGAAAAAGATTGCTCCCCTTCAATACAAATATACAAGATTAAACAAGATTAAAAAAAAATCTGTCATTCTCTTATGTTTATTTTTTATACTATATAGAAAATCCCCATTTGCAACTTGGGAGCTGTTGCCCTTGTCCTGTATGTCTGTGTCCTAAATGGGTGTCAATGACACTCTGATGATTAGCAGTCAACATTTTACAGGCATTAGCAGAAGGAATTCATTATACCACTATTCAAAGACTACACTGACACAAAATGAAGTTTATTATTGTTATTATTATCATCATCATTATTATCATTGTTATTATCATTGTCATTATTATTGCTCCAAGGTTTGACAGCTGAGCTTCAACATCTGGTATGTTTTCTTTCTGATTGCTTAGAGGACCTTTTTTTCTAATACTCTCCACATTTTAAAACAATATGTAATTCAGTATCTGTGAACTAATAATCATCCCCTTCAACTTGTGATAATTGGTTTATGGAGATTGTCATGTCTTAGATTCAGTTTGGTGATCTGTCTGACAACCACTACATGTTGTAGTCCATCTTTAAAAATCAATAGGGTCAGGACTTAACTCTGGGACAGTACATGTTTATTTTTGTGGTGAACGGTTGTATGATTACATCAAGTTCCATGATCTTCACCTGCACTCCCACTCCATTTTCTTTCCGTTCCATGGGGATAATTGGAAAAACAAGCAGCAAAGGAAAGGGATTTTTTTTTTTGGCAATAAGATAAATACATGGTTTGTGTTTCCAGAGAAAACTAAAAAATTACTCCATAGAAGTGAATTCCTCTCTTGGAATATGACAGAATTGTGGAGCATTTTATTATCCTACTACCCAGTTTAAGCATAAGTTAAAACCTCAAAAATTTATGACAGAGTAAAAAACAAATAAATCTAGTTTTACCTCTTAAAAGAATTGACTGTTTTCTGAAAGCTTTGGTGTGAACAACCTAATACCAGAGCATGGTTGTTACCTTTTTAAGTGCTCCTCCATTCTCCTTTCCCAGGACCTCAAGGACACAAATTAAACAGTGTAGGGAGATAACATTTGAATTTATGCATGCATTAGAGAGTAAAAGACAATAAATAAATAAATAAACAAAACTTCAGACATTTTCTTAACATAGATTTCCTTAGAGTTGAATCACTTTGAATCAAAGTGCTGATAATACCATACTGAACTGCATAAGTCAGTTCTGTGCGATATGTTTATATAGTAAAGATGAGGTTTATATGTATGTATAAATATATATCTAGTCCATCTGGGTATCTATACTTCATCCTTCTTTGAAATTGTGAAAGGTCACAAAGAGACAAGATTGGACATAGGAGCTATAATTCTGAGGAACTGGTTGCAAGAACTAAAATCTAATAACTTAATTTAGATATATAAATGTCAAACCAAAGAGTAAAATATTCTTTCTTTTCTTTCTACCCTCCATTCCTGTGGTTTTCATTAGCATTTTTTGCCTTGCATAATTATTAGGTGCTTTGTCTGTATCTACACTACAGTTTTTAAAACCACTCCAAAATAATGATGATGCCAAATTTGCCATATTCATTTAGGCATTTTATCAACCCAAAATCACCTCCTAAGCTTGTCCATATCGATAGCCACCCTATACTTAATCTAAACTTAATCTGATCTCTGAGCAGATTTACAGAAGAATATTGCTAGCAATTCAGCAGAATTAATCTTGTCCTAATCTTGTCCTGTACTTGTCATTAAATACTTGATATTCTTTACGATTTGAAAGGTCAAATTTCAGCATTTCTGGAGTTTGGTTTGTGGTTTGTTTGGGTTTTTTAAATTCAACTTCAGAATTCTTTTTTCATGTCTTAATTGTTAGGCTATTTATAAGAAGCATTTAGTTATTACAGTTATATCCTGGGGTTTTTTATATTTTTTGATGTGTGAATGTTCAGCATCTTAAGGAACAGAGAATTTTTTTCAATGGCATGATAGAGTTTTCCTTCATCTCCAGAATCTCCACTGCTCATTTACACTACATGTCTGATAACTTTTTCAACTTACCTGAAGGGTACTTCTGCTGAGTAGAGGCACTCCAAGGCAAAATCAATCTTCCTAATGGCGGAGAGAATTGTGCCACCTTACTTGGTATTACAGGTTATTTAGTATAAACATATGTGTTCCCATTAAGGGCCATTCACATTCAACTAAAATGAGTCACTTGTGTAAGAAGTTTTGTTTATAAATCTGAGGCTAATTTCCCTAGTCTATTCTGCATGTGCCATGTGGTATAAAATTGTACAAATGTCAGCATGCAGCCTCACAATACATTTCTCTGAGAGCAAAATGTAAAGTCATTATGCAGTATATTTCTCAGCAGAATTATAAATAAATAGAACACGGAAAATAAAATAAGTTTGAGGTGAAAACTTCCACTGCATATCTGTCAGTTAAAAATGCAAATATTTCTTCTGTAACAGCAAGCCACTCACATGGTGGTTATATTAATATACAGTTAATGCAGATTATATTAATTATGTGCACAGATATTTACCCTGTTGGTTGAAAGGATCCATTCCCCCTGGCTTTTATAGTTGACTATATATATGTGACCACATGCACAAGACTGTATGTGCCATGGTTGTCTTTGTGTGAAAGAACATTCTTGCACAACACAGTGGGATGGAGTCAGTCAGGTTTTTCAACTTCCTTGGAGGTGCCCTCTTTCAAGCTAGAGTCACTTTAAACTGTAATAGTCAGAGAGGAGAGTTTTGAATTTCAGAAAATGTTTGGTCTATATTTTTGGTTGTCTTTTATGTGCTAAAATCTGTGGAATTTGCAGCCTTCCTCAACCTGCCTGAGCATCTTGTGGTGCTCAGTGTTCACCCAGCTACAACTGTGCCAGCACTACGTGATGAAAAGGATAAGTTTGCAGAAGGAAGGAGGAAGGGGATGGGGGGATGATACAGGCATGAAAATCTGGGATCCACACATCCACTCACCTGCAGACCCTGCAATGTCCTTTGTGACCTTGCTGCAGCAGCAGTGCCCCAGTGTACCCATGCACACTCTGGCTGCAGCACACAGGGAGTGTCCTCAGCTACGGTACAGGCACACAAATCATTGTGCTATCTCCTCACTTTATGAGCTGTCCCCTGACCTACCAGTATGAGGCTGTCCTGGAGGCCACTTCAGGACACTGCCTGACTCCTTGTATTAGCAGCATTGTAAGCACAGGATTGCCAGCATTAGCTTTGCTAGCCCAGGACTGGGGCTTTGGCAGCAGTGATAGTGCAGTCTGGAAGGAGTTTTCCTCTTTGTTTTCACCAGACCATTTTCTACTCGTATTTCTGGTGGAGGAGATCCCCATTGCAGGTGGGGGCTGTTTCTTGTTAAAATTTAACACATATGGGCTGTTCAGTATCTCCCAGCAGGGAGAGCCTGGGCTTGGACAGGTACCAACAGGGACTGTAAGATGTCTGCCATGGGTCTCAGTGGTATCTGGCATACGAGCCACAGCATTTGTCTGTGAGGCTGGCTAGCCAGTATAGTGCGTTTGACTAGTGTTGTCTGGCAAATTTGAATCTCTCAGCACATGTGGTTGCATGTGCTGAAGTGTGATGTCAGATCATAGGCTCCAGATGAAAGCACCACTCAGAAGCCAAACCACTGGGAGAGGCATTGCAAATATTATGGCCTCTGCTGAAGGTATGCATATTGTCTTTAGTGAGTCTCATAGAAGAGTTTTGGAGAGCAGAAACCTCTAATTGTTGTGACAGCAGAGGCAGTGTAGAAAAAGGAAACTTCTAGGCATATACACCTTGTTTTGGGGAGCTTTTGATGGCATTGAAAGCTGGCCTGTTTGTAGATAAACCAGGGTCGTGTAGTAAAAGAAGCTGAAATGTGAAGATGAGCTGTTGTAAACCTCACAGACCTGCTTCTTGGGATAAGTGTACAGCCCGGGAAAACTCCTAGAGCTCTCAATTCCAGCTTGAATGCACCCATGAAGTCTGTGGGCCTGCACAGTCAGGAGGTTCAGGGGCAGCAGTTAAGCCACTTTTGTTACACCAGTAGGTAAATCTTCAAACCTAGATTCACTAAGCCAATGACAAAGCTTGACTTCTATGTGCTGCTATAAGTACTGCAAGAAAACGGTGCAAGAAAATCCAGTGAAATTCTTTATTTCTGTCACCTGTGTTTAAATCTGATCATGTCCTGCACAGACTCCCTTATATGCTATCAGTTCTGAGAGTTCATACTATTCCTGTAATCCATACAGAACTTTATATGACAGTGTTTGAAATCAGTCTTGAAAAGAGGAGCCAAATAAAGACAGTACATACCAGAATGAAGTTGTTAATTACAGCTCTCAAGGTTATGAAATCACTGAAAAAGTAAATGTTAAAATTAGGGTTGTACTTTTGTTGTAAACTATATGATGCAATTTTTACTTACTTTGTCACACTATTTATTTTTTTTTCCAAAATATGATTGCATCACTGAATAAAGGGGCCTTTTTTACAGATGAATCAGAGTAATATAGTCAAGGCATTTTTTTCGCCACAGTTGCAGAAAAAATACTGTAAGGTCATGCTGTAATGCCCTGCTTGGTGAGTTTACTTAAAAGGGAGCTAAGGTACCTCTTTTACCTGAGGGGGTGCAAAGGAGAGCTTGAAAAAAGTTCTCAAGTGGCTAGAGAACAAAACTATAATGGCAGACTTTAAAAGATCAGTAACTTAGCAAAATTTAAAGCAAACATTCAATCAAAAAAAAGCATTTCACAAAGCACTGACTTAGCAAACTCTAACCCCCATCCAACCTTAAATTTCTCAGATTTCAAGAAGAAGAAATCAGGAGAAGAAAAGGAGAGGGAGAGAGAAAAAGAGAGATGTAGCTACTAGCCTTGGATCCAGCATTGTCTCAGCTGCCATAAAATCCAAGGAAAGTAGGAACAAACCATGTGAATCTTTGTGCAATGGTTTTCATCTGCTCTGTCCTCCTGTGGCCACCACTTTCCTGTGGATATGGCTTCTGATCATCTGGCCACTCTGGGGCTACATTGAGGCCTCAGAGGTTGGCTGTGGGGAACTGCTTCAGGTTTGCCTGTGACCGAGAGCTGCTCTAGAGGCTCCAAAGAGGACAGGGTGTGGGGAAGAACATCTTCCCACTTTTACAGAACTTGTCTTGCCCCTTCCCACACACACACACACTCTCTTTGGTTGTTTTGAGCGAGTAATCATTTTCTCCAGTCTCTCACACATGCAATTAAAGACTGTCATAAAACATTTGTTGAAAAGGCAACTTCAATTATGACATTTCTTAACTTTCTATTATTAAATTAAAAGTTCTTGATGTACTCATATAGTAGCTTTTTCTGTGCACTTATTTCCCACTTTAGCTTTCTTTTTTTTGGTTTACTTTATTATGTAGTCAAAATGAATTTAGTTTGCCTAATTAGAATACATACAAGCCTATATCATCTTTAGAAATGGAGAATTTTCAGTTTAAATGTGCAATAATTAAGAGCAAATGGGAATGAGTATTTAAAATAGTGACAGCTCTGTATTTTAAAATGTTGGTATGCAGTTGTTTGGTTATAGAGAACAAGAAAGGAAAGCTGGAAAGGTGCCAATAAAAACACACTTACTGAGAATTTTGCTTTTATCTTGACGATCAAAGGAACCCACGATCTTCATCAAGAATTCAGATTGAAAGTGATGAAATTATAATGCACATTGCAGATGATAAGCAAAGTAATTGTTTAGCAATTTGTGGGAAGGTGGAGAGCTTTTGTGAGAGCAAATGAAGACAAAACATGAAGCCCAACCACTTGCTTAGAGTCTGCCAGAGGTTATATCTTGAAATGTGGAAGGGTAACAGCCACTATATATTCTATCAATATATTCTTCAACTGAAACCATAGTCATATCAAAAATAAGGATGTACTGTTGCATAACTGGCACAACTATGGACGTCTGATCTTACTAATGTCTCTGTAATTAGTACAGACTATAAAAACAAAGGAATAAAGAGCACAGTTTGTATAATGAGTTAGACTGTTCAACCCTGACTTTTGGCAAGCACTTACCCAAATATTTCCACTGCATACTCTCTCGGAAATAATTAATGTGTAATAGTATGACTTCTTTTTTAACAACACAGTTTGGCCATTTCTAATATTTATTACACAGCTTAGTCAAGAATGCCCATACATACCAGAGAAGTTCACAGTTTCTGTGTTTGCTCCCGGTTTGTCCTACATGAAACCGGAATGAGAAAATGTGATACAAGTGCCAATATGCCTCTCTCCCCCACAGTATTATAGCATTGATGGTGATGATAAAAAGATGTAAATCCATCCTAAAATGTACAGAGGTTTAAGATAGGAGGGATTTCTAAAAGCAAGCCTTCTGCACCTGTGCTGAAAAAGGAGGTTTAAAGTAAATCCAAGGCTCTACATCAGCGAATGTAAATGCTGTACTTCTATTGACTCAAAGAACTGCTCCTACTTATGCCAAAAGTTAATTTGTCTTCAAAGTACTATTCAAAGGTTTGATCTCCCATTGTTAAATGAAGAAATGGAGTTTAAGGATTAAATTTATTTTCCCTTTACACTGATTTTTGTGTAGTTCAGTAATTCTGAAGGATTTGGGGTTTGCTCATAACAGCATGAGCTTCTTTACATTACAGAACTTAATATTATATCCCTAAAACTTCAGAGACTAGTTGAATGACTGAATCTTAATAGTGGCTACTGTCCTCACAGTAAGAATACACATAATATTCATAAACTGCTCTCACCAGATAGTAATTTTGTTTGCGGTTTGTTTTAAATGAGCTGTTTAAAATTCTGTAATTAATTCAGTAAACACGGAAAAAATGACAGATGGTTATGATAAAGGAACTTAATGCCTCATGGAAACAAGTCAAACCACAATCAGTAACAGATGTTTTTTGCAAACCCAGATTGTGTGTGTGCATGTATCTGTGTGTACATATTACACATATATATATATGTACATAGTAGAAATATGGATTTATGTATGTATATTTATGTGCGTGTCTATCTGTATCCGTAAATGTTACTTGAACACTTTCCCCACACTGTTGCACTTACACCGTTCCTTAGTGCCGTGATGACCACATTTATTCCTGTAGTCATACTAAAGACTTCTATCAGGGACAATTCCTTAAATTGTCATTAGTTTAGAAATCATTTACAGATAGCACTTTTGGTGACTTGTTCATATGTTAGAAATATATGGTTCTCATTTCAGGACAAAAAATCAAAGCAATAATTTCAAATATTGTTTTTTTAATACTATATAAAATTGGTTTCTGAAATGAAGTTACTGGAGGACACCAGTGGAACTGATCTGGTGTTTAATAGTAGCCAGAATAATCATTACATTACAGACATAAGGTAACAGTAACCTAGAGTCAGTGAGGGGACAGTACCACTGGCAATCGTTGTTTTTCAGCATTATCAATTAAAGATCAAAGCACATACTTCATACCATACATAAATACACATTTTTAAATTAATAATCATAATCTCACAGAGTAAACTTGACAGATAAAACACAGCTAAAGAGGGATTGGGCATTTTGTGACAATTTTTACTATATTAGGCTGCAATCTCTAATGTCATTAATCTTGCATTCAGACTTGTATTCTGACAAACCCCTTCCCTTGAAGGGGGATGTCATGAGAGAACCAGTCCTTACTACAGGCTTGGGACCATTTAAGCCTGTCCTGAACAAGAAACATAGGTATTCAGGGACTGCTGATTTCATCGTTAGACTTTGTCAGTCTTTAAGAGGCTGAGAACATGATCTGGGTATACACTCTAGACAAGACCCAGATCCAGATCTGTTTAATAGCAGCATGCGTGCCAGGCCTTCTGCTCACACACTGTTGGGAGGAAAGGGTTAAAACTGGAAGATTTGACAAAGAGGAGGGAATAGTTTCACTCTAAGTGACCCTGCAGCTGGGAATCCTAAAAATATTGGTGTTTGTTATGCCTAGTGTTGTTCATCCTCTGCCTGTTTTGAGAAGTAGAATTCTGGTGTAGAGACACCACACTTTCACAGACATGCTTGAGCCTCCTGCTGGGAGAAAGAGAGGGCATGAAAGCACAGCCTTGTGAGGCATGAAACTGTGTGAGTGAAACCTTTTGTTGTGTTGGGGCAGGCAGTGGCCCCTCCTACCCTTCTGTGCTCTAGGATGAACCGAGCCTAATGGAGCCTGTGTTCCTCTGTGTCTCTGTCCGCAGGGACGAGCTGATCCTAATGGAACCTACGTTCTCATGTGTGTCTTTTCACTAGGATGGACTAAGCCTAACGGAGCCCATGCCCCCATGTGTCGCTGTCCACTGGGATGAGCTGATCCTAACCTGTGCCGCCACTTGTCTCTGCCACCCGTTGTTAGCAAGGTAATGAAATAAAGCTACGCTTTGCATTTCAGTGGTGGCTTCGTGATGGTGGCCCTGGTTACCTGTATGTGTCAGTCCACACACACACACCTTCCCCCTGTTTCTCTTTGCAGAAAGGAGTTGGACCAAAGTCACAATAAGAAGGTTGCTGGCTTGGAATATCAAAAATCCAGAGGTATGTAGTGACTGGCTGTACTTTGCAGACAGTAGGTGTTCTGAACTGATGTGATTTCCTCTGTGACTCTAGACTCTTCCAGCACAGCCAAGGTTCAATACTGCCTGTGAAGATCTTTTCATCCACATACATTGACACTGAATGCCTATTTGTGATGTTGGAGAGAAGGAAACAAAAATGAATGATTTCATTTAAATTCTGACACTTCTAAATCTGAAGAACTCACTTGAGCTACAGATAGAATACAAGCTCCTAGCTATCAGAGAAAAATACAATCAGGTGGGAAATACTTAATCAAAAATTCCTTTTGAGGATCACAACAACAATTAAGTAAAGAACTCTTTGAAAATAATTGTCAAATATATGAGTTAAAAAAATACATGTCTGAGTAAGGATCTTCAGGTATTTTAGATTATACCCATTTATTCAATTTATTCATGTATCACAGGAAAGTGCTCAGGGTTTACTTCAGAGAGCAAAAGTTATTTTTTAGTATCTTTATATTGTGACAATGCTGTCTTTATATGGTTTCCCTGCTTTTAGATTTTTTTGTCTTGGACTTTGTTGTTCCTGTGATGCACAGAGTAATCAAACACTCAAGGATCTGAGGAGGGTTAAGTATCTGTCAAGTTATTTAATGTCCTAAGCAAAGGAGCTCACTATTACAGAGATATAGTTTATAAGAGAACAGAGAGGTTATGAAGTCAATACTTTTTTCAGGAACTACACATGCAATAACCTCATCTGGAATAAACTCACAGGAGCTGTTGCCCAACTTTACAGAGAAATTGAATGGCAATGCTCAAAAACAAGGATGCTGCAAAATCACAGAATTATTGCTATAAATCAGCGGAAGAAGTGGGATGCTCGGTTGTGAGAGCTGATTGTCTCTGAGCTTGCATAACCAGCTCCGTCTGGCTCTTAGCTTAATCATTAGACCAAACATTATGCTGTTTTGTGATGTGGATCCTATCTGGATTTCTAGCTTAGTTTTTGTCATGCAAAAGATGCTGCAAGGCTTGAAGTAATCTCACTGAAATGAATAACTCATTTGAAAGTGAATGGAATAGAGACCTGTCTTGGAAACGCTTAAAGATTTCAGAAGACTACATTAAAATACCACACAAAGGGTCCTCTCAATTGTACTAGAGGTTTTACAAGCATGTAGGCCCTCCAGATGGAATCCATTAGAGTCAAGGAGATTTGAATCGGAGATATAATCATTCTTCTAGAGAGTTTGTGCAGTAAACAGACAATACTGACAAGAATGACAGTGCCTCACGTATGTGAATACCCATGAATAAATTTCATAGACATTCACTGATGAGACTGGATTAGCACTCAAGACCTGCCTCCAAAAGTGTTTGCAAATGCACAGTTTTATAGGTTGTGATCATTGTGAAAACACATGTTCGGATTCCGTAATGTATTTTATAGAGGCTGAGGCACAACATAAAAAGCAAAGGCAAACAAAATCACATTGTAACATTGTACAGAAAAAAGTGGGACTAACACCACAAAATAAGCATTGACAATTTAAAAAGTTACATTTGAAATTGTTAAACTGGTGATCTGCACATTGCTTCATGGAACCGTCTAAAGCTAAAGGAGTATGCTGATTTCTCTCTCACCTCAACATTCTCAGAGAAATCACCTCCAGCACATGCTATAAAGATATCCTACTTTCTCTTCTCTCAACCTTTGAGACCCCAGCACTGACCATATGACAAGCAGTGAAACTCAGGCAGGTCACAGGGTGGGCCTGGAATCCTGCTGTCTTGACCGTCTCCAAGGATCTTTGGACTAAACTTTCCCATTAGGGAGCAGACCCCTAGTTGCAATCCCACATTTCTCTTCCATGAAGTGACCTAGATGTCAGATGGACCCAGCCAAAGGATGCCTGGCATGCAGAGTGACCGGTAAGCAATATCTCAGTGAAGCACAGCAAAGAAGTGAGAGGAGAGCTTGGCAGATGGGCAGAGTGAGTCTGGAGCTGATCTTCTGGTACCTTCAGTGTCTAAGAGCTGGCAGGCAGCTGTTTGCCCGGTGGCATTCAAGAGAGAATTTTTCTTTTTTTTTTTTTTTAAATGTATAACTGTTGGCTAATCAAATTACCATTTAAAACTACTCCTACTCCTCCTGCTGCTGCCACTACCAGTACTGCTATTATTATTGCTCCTACGAATATTAATCTGCATTTTATGATCACATTCTTGTATACAGTATTTTTACTATATCAGGATTGATATTGTGCTCTGAAATAACATACTTCATCAAGACAATGAGGTTTTTTTTATTTGGTTAACATGTGTTTCTCTTTGATTAATAACTGTGCAAACTATGTCTTACATAAAAATTTTAATTTCATAAATGATGTCAATCTTCTGCTTATCTATCCTGATATGCTAATAGAATACAGAGAAAATTAATTAAATTTGATATAAAACTTGAATCTGTGTATTTTGGCTTTTGTTCACCTCAGAATCTTTTAATTCTTCATATATATTTAGTTGGAGATTGCCACAAAGTTTAAAAAATAACAATCAGAGTATATTAAATGATAAAACTATAAGAAATTAGAAAGCAAGAAAATTTTTCTGTGGAGGATTTGAAACCCTATGCCATGTTTTTCTTCCTTTCTCATTTCTATGAATGCTACAAGATGCAGGAAATGCCATAATGCTCTTTTCTTACAGGTTTTCAAAGTATCCTTTAGAATTTACCCTCCAGGATAGAAAATCCTCTCTTGAATAAAAAGAATTTTAGAACTCGTGGATGGTGGTTTCTCTTTTCCTTTGAATCGTTATCTAAATTTTAAATAAGTCTCTAAATTATAAAGCTCACATTCTGGGTTTTTAGTTAAATAACTTTTAATAGAATTATTTTCGCTGAGGTAAAATCATTTGAGAAGACTGAAAATACCTTCTGTTCCAAGGGTTTTGATATAAAAGTTCAATCATTATCTATATAGCCCAGAAGGCTCAAATTAATTTTGTATTATCAATGACAAGTTGAGCAAACAGATGAGAGTTTATATTAAGAAATCCACCGAATATATAAGCATAATAACATACCTATTCTCACATATATATGTGTGTATACATAAAATAAGGATGTGTAACTATGTGTAACTATATGTAACTGAGGTTTCTTCATATTTTTCTACTCTTTAAGATATAATGACCAGACAGCTGGGATATTCTTGAGTATGAGAAGAAGATTTCCAGGAAAAAGAAACTGTAAACTTGGACACTGGTAGCAGCATACTAGAGATTAATTTGGATTTTAAATTTTAAACATGAATGCAGCAGGTCTTTACTCAACAGAAGATGCCATTTCTAGAGCAACTCCTTTATCTTCAGCAGAAAGATGAGGATGACATAAACTCACATGGGGTGATTATAGAGAAAAAAGCAGGTTCATTACAGTTATGGTTTTTACTCCAGTGGCTGCTAATTCCCACCATTGCTAAAAGGCAATAAAGATGTCACAGTGACATAGGCTGACCAAAGCTTGAAATCCTTGAAACAACCATACCATGCACAAAATGCTCCTTTGGAAACTCTGCGAGACCAAGAAAACACACCCAAAAAAAATCTATAAAATGTAAGTACAGTTTCATAAGCCTGGAAAATAGAGACAATGTTATTTTTGCTATTGGAAAGTCCCTTATACTGCATGTTCTCTCATTTGGTTCCTAGGTTTTTTCACAGTTTGACTTTTCTTACACTACATAATTCTTCCACAAGTTTCAGTGCTTACAGTAAGATAACAAGGCTTTTCTACATATTCCTCCAAGTTATTTTTCTTAGCATGTGATCAGCCTTTGAAAAACTGTTGTTGTTTTGTAGCTGGTTTTGTCATCTAAACTTCTGCATTTAGAAATAGCTGTGTGAGCAGCAGGAGAATTTGTTCCCTGGCTTTGTCTCTGACTAGATTCAACTCTTGAGGCAGAGATTCTCCCTGGATGATGCTGCGTGGGCTGAGATTTCTGAAAGAAGAGATTACCAGTTGAGATGATCTGTTCCGAAACGGGTACATTGTGATGACAAAGCAAATAAGACAGTGTTTATCTGAGCTTCCTGTCACTGAAACCACTATAGATGGCAAACTGGAGCCAGAATGCCATACTGGTATGAGAAAAAGGGAACAGTAATTGAATTTCTCTAGAAATAATTTTGTACTGCAATCAGGAGATACTATTCCCCATGAAACAAAGAGATTAGAAAGGTTATGTACAAATATATATAACTAAATATTTTGAAGTCTGCCATCACTGGTAGTTCAGGAATTCACAATATCAAGAATTAAGCTCCAATTAAAAAAACCCAAACAAACTAAGAACAAAAACAAATCAACCACCACAACAACAAAAGAAACCAAACAAAACCAAACCCATTCAAACAACAGCAACAAAAAAACCCCAAGCAGCAAAACCCCAACATACTTCCCTGCCCCCAAAACCAACCAAAATTCGCTAATATAAGAATAAGCTAAGCTTCTTCCTCTTGATGTTGAAACCCACTTCTCCCAAAGCCAAACCTTTAATCTCAAACAGACAGAGAAACATTTCAGTTTAAATAAAAAATCTGTTGAAACATTAGGGGTTGCAAGTCAACAATATGTCAGATAAAGCCCAAAGTTTGGCAATGAAGGTCTTCTTATTTTGAGATGCCTAAAGTGTACACTTCATGCAAAATAAAATGTGGCTTTTAAGAGCAAGTGAGTATGGTGGTGTATTTACTTGTGTAAAGGATTTTATCTTAAATTCCATTGCTCTCCAACCATCTTGCGAAACAGTATTTTAAAAAGCCCCACTCCCTGCTGATCTTATTGCTGTGTGTCTGTAAGAAACACAGTGTGCATGTTGTCAGTAGTTTCTCTTAACAGCATTAAATTAAAGTCATATGCAAAATATCAGGGAGAACTGCAATATTGTCCTTCTTAATAAAATGCCAGGTAAATCTCTTACCTTACCCTCTCTCCAGAGCCTCTGATTAGAAGCATAGACAATTTTCTCAAGTTTGAGAAGCATTTCTTGGAACAAAACCCTAAATAATTCCTTTCAACCCAAATCCCTATAAATCTGTAAACTCTTCTTCAATAATCTCTAATGTTTTGCAGACAAGGTGTGATTGATGCAAAATTTCAACTCCCACCCTTTTTTGGGGGTGTGGGTGGGTAGGGGGGTGGGAAGTGGAATCTTAAAAGCATGGTGGTTGCTATTAATGTAATGTCACTTTACATTAAAAACCTGACAGCCTACATAGCTAAGCATCAGTCCCAGTCCTGGCACTGGGCTGTGTGCCCCTCAGACATGCTCAGTGACTGTAAACTCCATTTACTTTTGTGAGGTAGCTTAGATACAAGCCAGAGGATCTAAAGGATAAGGCTGAACACTATAGAAAGTCAAGGGAAACAGGTAATTTCTGCCTGAGGATGATTCAAAGTTGCCTGAACTGAAATGGTATTCACAATCTCCAGAGGATTACAAGAGGAACCGTGCAAAATAAGATCTACTTCCCTATCAGAGATAGAAGCTTTGCTGTCTGCCTCTTTCAGCTGTTAAACCTCCATCCTATACTAGATAACTTTTACACAACTAGTTCAGGTTTAACGAGGCAGCAAGGCTCACCTTCAGCCACAGAAAAACATGCTGGCCATGCCAATCACTCTGGAACTCTCAGAGCAGAAAAAAAAATCACAGCTGAAAGACAGTTCAAGTTCTGCTCTTAACCGCCTTTCCACTGTTAATTGTGGAAGAGAATAAGAAGCATTCATGACGTTGTCCTCTGGATTCGGCTAGAAAATTGCTGCTAAAAGGTCTCAGGATGAAATCACCTGTTGTTTTTCTCTTTTTATGTTTAAATCTTTTCCTCCTGCTTCTGAGAAGCCAATACCTGTTGAGCAGTCATGCTGGCTTGGTTCCACCTGCTTCAAGCTCCAGGACTTCCTAAATGTAGCAGTAGTAGACACTGGAGAAGAATTTAGCTCTAATATACAACAGAAAGTGAATATACATAAATGCTTTATAAAGCATAAAAATATAAAACACAGCTTTTCTGCATCAAAGCTTTTCCTCAAAAAAAGTATCTTTGCATCAACTTTCAAATGTGAGCTTTACATTAAAAGTAGATTTGGCCCTTTGCATCTACTCTGGTTAGAGCACAAATGATGCCTCAAGCTCAAAGCCTGTGTGTCCTAACTGAGCAATGACTATTTAGAATTTAGACCATAAAGAATGCATCTTCATCTTATTAATGGACTCATTTGACAGGTATTTGTATAAACTGTTGTGTGGTTGTGTTTAGGTTTTTTTCTTTCCTGAGAAGTGACTGGCTAGTCTTCTCTTTTTGAAGTAATTTTTAAATAAAATAATAGATTGACAAGATGGCAAAAAAATTTTACTAAATTTTACTACCATCATTCTAGCAATTCACTAGTGCGGTCATTTCTACTATTGTATTTTGGGAGCAGCTGTTGGAAGTAATGGAATTATTCTGGCATAGAACTGAATTGCTGAATGAGACTCTTCTGACTATAACTGTATGCCAGAGCAATCTTAAGGTGTTCTATTGAAATACCATTGGCAAAATACAGACAATATTTTTCTTGAAAAATTTGTTTAATGAATATTTAATATTTCACTACTTGTTTCCTCTATTAAGGTCTTAAAAAAGGTTCATTTTAGATAATCTGTAATTTTTACAATTTTCAGTTTCTGAGACTGAATGTACAAAAATATCTATTTAAATGCAGATCAACCTTTTTTCCTTTTTCTCCCTGCCCGCCACCCTCACAAATGCAGATAATACGTATGAAAGTGGGATGTCTATTACACATTCAGTAATAGAATACTAGTTCTTTATCAATTCCTGACTTTTTGTTGAGCCTTGTGATTCTTTTTAAAAAGTTATCCAGATCTCATTAAAGTCTTCTGCTGAAAAAGAACGCATCAAAATTTTTAGTAAGTTTTTCAAATTATTTACTTTAAGATATTAATTTTATACTTAGTCTGAACCTCACTAACCAGGCTGTATTTTTGGATTTGAAAGTATGCAAATCTTTTTCGGGATTTATTCTTGAACTTTTTATATTTGATGTGCTCTTTCTTAGACCAAATGTGTTTTTGTTATACTTGTTTTACTTGTTTTACTTGTTTTACTTGTTTACTTGTTTACTTGTTATACTTGTTATACTTGTTTTGTTATACTTTAACAAAACTCTCTTCCAGTTTTGGTAACTGGTAGCTTAACATAGATGTAAAAATACATAAAATACAACACTATTTTCTTTTCACATGCAAAATTTCTCTAGGCAAACTAAGTGGCTTGTCTGACTCTGTACCAAAAAAAAATGGAAGGCTGTAGCTACGTGGTTCACTGCTTGTTTTTTGCATCCGTGGATCATACATACTGCAAAAGTCATGACATATTAAAGCCTTCTAATTGCAATTTACTGTGAGTCACCATTAGCTGCTGTCTTGGGCAAAATGGCACTGACTTATGTCATCAAAAATGTACCATGGTGTATTATGTACTTATTCAGATGTAATAATTAGCTCACATTAATACAGCGTGCATTTTGGATTTTGTAGCAAAGGTTATTCAAGACAGCATATCTGAAAAGTATGTTTCTTTTTATTAGTGCTCCTGGCATGTTGCATTTTATTAAATTAGCTCAATAAAAATAATACCATCATAAAACCCATGCATAGTCTATCCTTTGTGACTTTAAGAACCAGTGGCAGATGCAAGGAATCCTGCAATTCCTCTGAAAAGGAATCTTGTGGCATAACCTCTGGAGAACTATAGTAAAATATCAATGATAGACCAATAGTTTTAGATGAAAGATCTTTGATCATTTCCCCAAATGTGGCAAATATGCTATGCATCTTCCAGGAAACCTAGTCTCCACTACCCCAAATTTCCCTGCAAATGAGAATGAAAACAACTTGATCAATGGCACTGAGAGGGACGGACAACTTTCAATAACCATTAGAAACATTATACCAGACCTATAGAGGCACTAAATTTTAACAGAGCTCTCCTTTGAGAATACTCACACTCTCTGAATATTGTTTATTTCAGCTCCTGCTTTTATGCATCCTTAAAAACTGCATATCACCTCTATGCCATGGAAGTAGTCCCATGACATATGGCATCCCATCCCATGCTCTTTCCTTTCAATTGCTACTCAGTCACCAAGTAAATTTCACTACAGTGAGAACCTTTCATCTTATAGATATGTCCTTTTATTTTTTTATGTCTTGGCACAATAAGAGTCTTCAAATTTGAAACCAAGGAATATGCCATTGCATGATTCACTGGCTAACAGATGCACTATCCACACCTACATCAAACAAGGTACTCCTGCAAATATGCCAAATACTGCTAGATTTCTTGGACTTCTTCCCATTCAAAGACAAGACACACTTGGGACCCTTAATTTTCTTAAAAAGTAAAATACAAAGTTCTTAAGAAGTAAAATACAGACTCATCGTGAGCATTAGCAGAAATGTTGAATCTCATTTATATGAGAAATAGAATCTCAAAGAAGCTGACTGAACAAAACGACATTTTAATTTCATTCTTGAGCTTCAGTGCTCGTCTTTATGATATTCATTTTTTCAGTAGGAGCACAAAACTTCAGCTTCAGAAGCTATTTTTTTTTAACAGCATGTTTGTTCATTTGGCTATTTAAAAATGAACCCAGTTTTCAGTCACTTTGGAGGTCTAGAACTCTTCTGTTTACAAAACAACTTTGGAATATACAGAAAATTAAATTAGTGGACACTAGCTACTCTACTTTAGTACCACCCTAACCTTTTCTGAGTAGCTAGAAGCATGAGACATCCCTGAGAAAACATGGTTTACATGATTAAACTTTTCCTATCAACAGCCAGTAGCACCTTAGGAAGGACAATGTGAAGTTGTCATTGACAGTTCTCCAAAACCACCATCTCAATGTTCAATGGCAGCCAAAATAACAAACCAAATGTTGGACAGCATCAGGAAAACTACTGACAGCAACAGAAGAAGCTTCTTCTGCATCATGAGTACTGGCTGCTGTCCTGGTGCCTGTATTTCATGAAGCCTATAACAGATTTAGTGAATTCACAGAGAAAATTAGATAAAATTGACTAAAGGGATGGACTACACACCCATGAAGGGCAAAAATGCTGGTAAGCATCAGTTTGGAGAGTGTGAATGCGATCAAAGTGCACAAAATCATGAAGGCAGTATATGAGAAGAATGCAAAATTATTGTTGACAGAATGCTGCTATCATTGCAAGTAGTCACGGAAACCAGCAGGAATTTTTCTTAAATAATAACTGGTATCTTTGGAAGGTGTGATTTTGAGGGAAAAAACCCAACGAAGTGTGTGAGGACAAAATAGGATGCTATTAAAAGTCATTCAAAGGAAGAAAAAAATTCTTTGAATATTTGTAGTGATTGGGAGGAGTGTGAAAACTACAGAGCTTTAAGAATATCTGAGATTCAGAGATAACTGATGACAGAAATAGCACACACATAGTTGATTCTACTTCAAGACAAAGAAACAAGCTGAATGATATCCGGAGGATTTATTCAGACCTATTATTCTATGATTCCCTAGGCAATGAATTTAGCTAATACAAACCTTATGAGTACTTAATTCGAATTCTTTCATTGCAGTTGCACACACAGAAATTATTTAGTAAATATTGGCCATCAACGACCAAAGCAAAACTTTGTCAGACTTACACAGTTTCACAACAATTATATATGCTTTATTAGTATATGAACATTAGGGTTACCTAAGCCTATTTAACTCACTAAAGTATTATGATTAATTTCCATTAATAAGTAGGACCTGACTAGTTTAATGTCTATTTTAATGTCTAGTTTAATGTCCAAGCAAATCTGAAGATTCAGCTAAAGTAACCAGGTAGCTGCTTTCTGCTGGTCCAGGAGAGGGAGGTTTGAATTCCTTCTTTTTATTTTTCAAAGAACTAATGAAACTGCCAAGGCCATAGGTGTATAGTCTGACATTAAAAGGTTAGTATGTATCAATTTTTCTTCTATAAACGTGAGAAAATCAGATATAGTATTTCCTAACATCAGTTAAAGAAAAAGAAACTAAAATTATATGAAACTTAATTATTTGACACTCTTAAATTCTATATGCATGTGAATGCAACACAATAGCTTCTCTTCTGTTATTTTGTTTTTAAAGATTTTTTTTTTCTGCATGAGAAAATGCATCCTGTATATGTGGTAGGCAGACCTCTGTTTCTGTATGAAAGCTGAAATAATTTGTTGACCATATTTGACTCTTCACATCTTTAACAGTGTATTTCATGGATTCTTTTCAAGTATTTCAGCAATGCTAAAATATTGTTTGAATTTGCTGTGGAATGGCAGTGCCTGTTTAATCTTTTGTTCAAAAATCCATCTGATTGCTGGCATATTCAGGAATGTGCAGAGGCAGAGAGCATTATTCCATGGAATGGCAGTGCAGTTACCACAAATTGTATTCTTGTTCTAAGTATGTGACAACATGAAAAAATAAGACATTTCTTTCATATGATGAATACCATTAAATAGCATATTTGAATATTGGTTTACTGCTGACATTTGTAATAATAAGCAATCAGCTACACAATAGAAAAAAATGCAAACACAGATTTTCTAAACGATACACATTCAATCTATATTTTCTAGGTTGATGTAATGGATATAAATGTGTGTATATATTGAATAGTTCCAGGGTTTTTTCAGACACTAGAGTGCATAGGAAGAGTTTTAACAAGTTGAGAAGCAGGTAGAAAAGAAACAGATTTTTCACAGCCTGCAAAATCTTGCTCTAATTTTGTAAGCATGTCAATAGTCCTACTGAAATCACACATGAGACTACTCACACATGTAAAGCTACTTGCAAGTGTAAATATTTGTTCAAAGAGACAGAGAATTGCTCTAGGTAAGTATTCTTCATGTAAACAAGGCTGATAAGAAATGCCTGTGCTAGAAGTCTTCTGTAAATAGCAAAGAGACTTAGGATGTCTCCATTGCCAATATCAGTAAACCTCCTTTAGCCTTTTCAGTACTGAAGGATCTACAAAAAGACAATATTGTGATAGTTCCTTTAACAAAAGAGAAGACATTGCTTATTTGATCAAATCAGAACTTCGTTGTCATTTTTTTCTCTTTTTTTTTCTCTTTTGACTGATTTTAGTAGTCTAATCAAGATAAGATTCTAGTTGGCAGTAAAATGTTGATGCTTCCAGAAATTGCTTCTTCATGCCTAAATATATTGCAATGTAGTGATAGTCTAACCATGCCTCTTAGCCTTTCCTCTATTTTTTAAGCTTTCTGACACATGCAGCAACATGTGCAAATTCATGAACAATTTCTCTGCCATCCTTTCAGTTGACAAATTCAGTTAAGAATCACACAGCAGGGCAAAATGTTGTTCTGTGTAGTAAGAGTGTTTTTTTCTTGCCACTGAGAAAATAGGAACTTGCATCTGTCTAGGTTATTCTGTATTATTTTTATCAGCACATATCAAAGGGTTCTTATCAAAACTGAATATCTTTACTTCACTATCATTCACATCAATGAGGAGAAAAACATGGATTTTGAAGGTGTCAGATCTCATAAACTAGTTTTCTCTCTGGAGAGCCACATGGAATAATTCCAAGACCAAATATGCCTCTTTTTAATTAGGTTAGGTCCCAGATATTATATTTCTATCATATTTTGTCAGAATGTTGGCTTCTGTGCCTGAATATCTTTGCCACAAAAAATATACTTTTGTGTAGACAAGATTGTCAGTAGGGACTGCTTTAGTTGCAAAATGAGAAATGGCCTTACCTAGTCCCCTGGAGAATGAATAATGTACTCTCCAAGAGGTCATTTGCTCTTCCAAGAGGGCTTCCTAAAGTGAATGAGAGGTTTTCGTCTCTTAGAATTTCTGCATATAAAGAATCTGAAAGAAAATGTGATGTGCCTTCCTTTTGTATATTTCAAAGGCAAGATTGCTAAGAAAATATTAAAACTGAATAGCTTTATCAGTGACTTTCTCTACTTATATGTCTCTGCAACAGAATTAGAGTTAGTTATGAAACAGGTCTTAATGATTCTTCAGAACTTGCTTAGTATTTTTGAAAGACGGCTATGCTGCTGTACATAAGACCATGAGAAAGGTCCAGCTGGGTCCTGGGACTCTGCCCTATAATCCTGTTCCCGAGAGGAAATATCTAAAGAGAGAAAAGTTAGGCTAAGTCTACACGATACCTTCCATCATGCTCTCACAGTCTCCAGAAGTTTCATCTTAAGTATTTTCCTGTGTCAGCTATGACAGTATTCGGTAATTCTCAATAGATTCTGTGCCATGTATTTGTCCAGTTTCCTCTCGAAGCTACACTGTTTTTAACATCTGTAGTATCTTTTGGTGTAGGGTTCCATAGATCTGGTATCTGTTCAGTACATATTTCAGTGTTCATAATGGAATACAGAGATAAAATATTAACTGCCTCTCAGAATGTCTAAACAACAAAAGGGAAATAAAATAGGTTTTTTTACATCTTTACAGATCTCTAAACTAGCAGCAGTATCATAGCATGTGTAGCATTCTGTTTAAGGAATTTTGTTTTGCCTGTCTTCTGGTCCTGACCATGAATGTTCATGGCCGTGACCATGTACAAATACCATGTATGAAAGTTTACTTGAGTCAAATCCCTTCCTTTGTATTTGTTATTTGTATATAAATATACAGTCATTGCAGAAATGTCTGTGTTATTAAAATCAACCTGTTGGGCACAGAGAAATTGACTAAGACTCATGCTTCACAGAAAAATTTGACTAAGTTGACTAAGCACAAACAAGTAAGAAAAGATTTGAAATCACCCCAAATGTCTCCATTTAACATCATATGGAAAGCTGATTAAATCATACACGAGCATCATTGAGTATAACTCTTGTCCCAGTACTGATCCTGAAGGAACCTCATAAATTCTTGCTGTACATCCTGTGGCATATCAACATGCTATTTTAGAATTTTTATGCATCTGTGTTTGTGTGTGTATGTGGTTAGGTAATATCTGGCAGCAAGGGCTTGGCACGAAAAGGCAAGTTAGCTGTTGAGTAACTATTCACAGATAACTAGACACTCTTGAAAGCCTTCTGGTTGTATTTATAAGGTTTTGGCCCAAAGACACCATTAGAGCCTGCTCTTGAGCATTGGAGGTCGTAGAACTGCTCCAAGTCATTCTCAGAGAAAGGAAAGTGGATAACACCTGAAAGGAAATTAAAGGAAATTCAGAAAGTGTTCCATCTTCAGTTTAAAAGCTCACATTACAGAGAATCCACAAAGACTTTTGCAAATTATTTCAAGCAATATTATGTTTTCAGTCAAACCAACACTTTTTCTCATTCCAAATTTGTTCAGCATTTACTTCTAGTTTTAGTCTTGCTATTTCTTTGCCTGGTAAATGACAGAACCTTAACTGAAGATGGGAACAGAGGAAAATAAATGTGTTTTTTTGTTTAAAAAGATGAAGGATTTTTCTAAAAAAAATAACCACATTAGGTGTCATGTAGAATAGTGTTAGAAACTGTAAACGTGGAACATTTGTGATTATGATTATAATGTGCAAAAGAAGCAGAAATGTTCATTTATCTTCTTCCTAAGTATTTAGTACCTTATCATACAACATGATGCAGACTACCTTGATGCCTTGTCAGGGCTACCTAAAAACAGAGGCTAGACAAAATTAAGAGGATAAAAGCAGGTATTCATTGAAGGGCCTTCAATAAGGTACACTATGAGCAGTCAGAGCCCTACGGATACACCCAAAATGGACGACAGGTCACGAGTTACCCATACTTTTATAAGTTTGGTCCATTGGCATATCAGGGTTAACACGCCAATTACAATTCCAGGTAATGATGTCATTACTCCAAGTTTGTTCCTCCTTTTTAGAGGCTTTGTTTACATATTTCAGGTCCTGAGACAACGAAGTGTCCTTGAGTCTCAGGCCTAGAGAGGACTTGTTGTGTCTAATCAGAATGGGAGAACTAACTATAGCTAACAGGCTATATGGAGTTTTAGAGTTACAAACTGAAGCAGTACAGGATCTGAAAAATGTAAAAGCCAAAATCATAAGGCATCAACCTCACTATGTTACACTGTCACTCATTCTCTTCCCAGGTGGAAGAAGTTCCTCTGGGAACAGGAACCTCCTCCCCGAACCACAGGGTAATGAATTCTAATCAAACTCAGCTTCAGAAAATATTTTTTCTGAACCTGAAGTAGATAGGGGTAGAGTTTGCTTATCCTCATTATCTCTGCATTGAAGATTTCAGATAAGAGCATAAAAATCAGCTGTAGAGGTGAAAAAACCTTGATCACTCTTGGAGAAAGGTTAAGATATAAAAATTTCATTAAGATTGATTTTGGACTTTGGTAGTCTTTGAGTTAATTAATTAAAAGCAGAAACAGATGAAAGATATATATTAATATTAATACCTAATCAGAAAGAACTTCCTTCTGTCAACATAAGAGGATGAACCAGGGAGACCTTTAGTAAAGGTGTGACTTGGCCTTCAGGCCCTTTTACAGCACTTCTTCCAACAGTGCTGGCTGAAAGAAGGAGTGCCTTTCAGACTGTTTTAGAGCATCAGCAGCATTTACATGCTGTTATTACTGCATGCCCTGCTTTTGCAATGATCCTCATCTTCATTAGGAATGCTCTGCTGTATTGAACCTCTACCAGCCACACAGTGATAATAGCCTTAGCCTGGAGTGGCATGAAAATAGAAGACCTCTAGTATCAGTGATTACAATGAACACACGCATGGTCTGAAATTACTCCCATCATATTTCACATCCTATTATATACATTGAAATTGGAACAGGCTCAGGACAACAATGTTTATGTAATCAAACTCAGTGAATAGGAATAGAGAGCAGAATGGAATTCAGGAAATGTTGGCAGGCGTCCTCAAACCTCACCTATCTTTGTGTGTCCTTTGTCTTTAGAGACATATGAGATTGGATGCCTGTCGTTCACTGTTGAGAGTATTTATCTCCACAGCAGATGATAAGCTGTAATTTCCATGGCTAAGACAATCTGAACCACAACATTCTTTTGCATATCATTATTGAAAACTGCATAATATTTTTTCTCCGAAGAATTCCCTTTGTTTCAATAGTGCTGAGGTCTGTGTGTATCAAAATTATTTTTTCAGTAAATTATTTAATTTACAACTTAGATAAATTTGATTTTACTGTAACTCTAATTTCAAATCTAATTATATTTATGCAATAATTGTAGATCTTTAAGTTCACAGTAGGCAGTCTACAGTAAATAGAGACATAATTGTTTTATGAATTTATATTGTTTTCCTTATGCCATCATTACATTTTGATTTTTAGCAATAAATGTTACATACTTTCAGCAAGGAAAGCATATCCAAGGAAGACTGAGAGCTTGAGGCATTTTCAAAGGATGCTTCCTTCATGAGAGATTTGAAGGAACAAGAAGGATATAAAAAAATGTCATGAGGACCTGGAAAACAGGAAGATCTAAGAGATAGAAAAATCTCTACCTAAATGTAGGCCATTTGGAGAATTGATTACTTGCTGCACAGAGGTGAGGGACTGCCAAAGAAGGGGGTTGTAACATGGAGAATGGGACACTCTGTGTGCTTCTGCTCAAAAGTTTTTGCCCCTTGTTCATCCGTTTTCTGTCTCACTGCTCAGTGAAGAACAAAGCTGTAGATGATTAGCATGTATTAGCCACAGAGTAAGGTTTTTATGTTTTCTTAAGATATTATTTTGTTTGAGGAATGGTGCTTGATTCATCTAAAGAACACAGTTTTTAAACCTGCCACATTCAAGTATTTGAATTAATCGTTTCTCAGCTGGACAAAGAAACGCTGTTTGATGCTTCATAAACATATCCAGTACAAAACACTGCTCAAAAGAAAAGTTATTTCCTTGTCAGGCTTTTGTATGTGTCCCAAGAGGTCATAGTTGTTCTCTGTGTGTGTGCATGTGTGTGTTTAGCAACTATAAAAAAAAAAAAAGGCAGCTGATGTCTTTATCATAATATCAGCCTTTGAAATGACACTTGTGCTTTTTGAACATGGCTTATTTTGAGCACTAAGCTACATAGACACATATTTGAGCTAAAAAATTTCCTAGACATGTGTAGTGGCCATAAACACTCCTTTGCTCTCAGCCTCTACATGTTCACTCTTCCTTGTATGAAGTATGAATTAATCCTCTCCTCTCTTGTCAGATTACTGGTGGTTTCTCACCTCTTTTGACTCACAAGGTCTATCAGGTCACCTTTTGAAACAACAATGAATCTTTTTAGGTAACAGCCCACCTTCCCTTAAAAATCACATCTGCTGTCTGATGCTAGGTGGCACTCTGCTGTCTTTATGATTTCCATAAAGGATTCTGCTGTCATGACAGTTTTAAACTGATATAACTATGCTAACATTAATGGAGTTGCTCCTGGTTTATGCTTGAGTAAGTAACAACAGACATAGGCCCAATTTATTTAAGGACATACAAAAGAGAGAGCAGTTCATACTATTGTTTTGAACAAAATGCTGATTTGAGTGGTCAAACTGGGATTATTACATTAATAGGTGGCAATTTTAGACCAGTGTAACTAACTTGGCTCTGAAGTTAGCTCCTTCCTTGGAAGTGACTCAATGAACTGAAGAATCAAAACTCAAGTTTATAATTCAGATTTATTAAGTGTACTCAGAAGTCTAACAGGAGAAGATGAATGACCATTTTAAAATAGCAAAACTGTATTAGACACAGTGGAACTTTCTCTGTTAAACTAAGTAAAGTAGGTTCCATAAAAGAGTTTTCTATTTTCTATTAGACACATATGAACACTTAAAGTATACAGAAGGATTGTTTTCAAAATTCTATACTGTAAAGGTTTATGGTATCAGAAAAAATGTCATTGTAATTCACATAGACAGAATTTCTCCAGAGCTTTCTTGCAGAGACTACCTCTAGTTAGTGCAAAATAAAACCGTTTTCCTCATCCACATCTTAGAAATTGCCAATAATGTAATGAAATGCTTTTGGAGTTTTTTTTTCCCCTAGTACTAACTAAATATTGTGGTGCTTGATATAAAGTTTGGGTTTGATTGAAGCTTACTAAAGGAAATGAGAATACCTCCAACATAAGGGGCAAATAAGGAGAAACGAAAGACTAACAAAACAGACTCAATTTTCTTCTGTGAACTGATACAGAGATAGAATTGGAGATAACCACAGCAACAGCAAAAACTTATCAGAACCATTCCTTGAATTCTCTGTAACTGTGCATGAAAATCCCCAGACTGCTTTAAGGTTTCAAATCAGACAATGCCCGTGAAGGTTAGAGATTTCTGGGAAAATATCTCTGTATGGTGTACTGGCATTAGGAAGCTATCTAACAAAGACAAGCTGATGCTGCATGTTCCAATTACTGAAAGCTGTTATCGGGACTTTTTGCAAAGCTCTTAGATTTCTTGATAAATAAGAGACACACAGTGCAATGTTTTATTGTTACGGTTAATGACAGTGATTTCTTGGCATGACAGCCAGGGAGATACAAAGACAAACTGAACTCTACGCAATAACTGCTTTTTTTCCTAGTGCTAGCTTTTTGAACTATTCCAGTTTTTTTTCAGGCAGAATCAAATGAAACAGCTTCTGAATTATCCCTATCTTTTAACCAATGTGCAGCTTCCAAACATGACAGGCATTTCTTATTGGAAGCTATTTTGGTTAAAGAAGATTTCTTTACTGCTTGGACATTTAACTCTCTTGCTTGTTCAAATCATATTCTGGTATGAAAATTTGTTCAGCTGTCAAGAAAAGGCCAGAGAATTTCTGCCTATTGCCTAAACAAAGCAAATTCTTTGTGTCTGGAATCAGTGAAGTTTCAGTCAGTTCAAAATAATCTGATCTGACCTCAGTCCTGTTTAGCACAAGTTTGAATGCACTGACTTCTATATACCAACCAGAAGTGACATCTGCCTACAAATGGCTGTTAAATAGAACACTGAAAACCTCACCAGAAAATGAATGTCAGTGTAAAGGCTTCTCCTTCACTATTGGTGTTTTCTTTTTCTTTAACTGTTCCGTATTCTTCCAGTTGCTTTGTTCCTGTCTCTGCATTCAGCGCCCTGAATGCTGTTTGGACTTGTTCAGTTATGTGTTTGTTATTGTCTTTTGCTTTCTGAAGAAATGCTATTAAGATGGACAGTATGGAAATAAATAAAATAGGATTCTAGGGGGCTACATCTGAAAATCGTCTTATGGATTATGGATTCTTATTTCCTAAATACAATAGCTGAGATTATACACTGCATGTTGTTAAAAAAAAAAAAAAAAAAAAAAAAACCACGTCGCAGCCTTAGGGAACAAAAGAAAGCCACAATGATGTTAAGCTTGTCTTACTGTTTTCTCTGGGCTGGATATTGGTCATGCTAGTATTTCAAAAAGCCTCAGGAGACAAGTAGCCTTTCTGTCTGCCTGGTGGGATGTAGCACCACACGGACTCTTTGCTGCCCCACATAAACTAGTCCTGGTTTCACTCGGCGTTCTCACCCTCAGCAGGCTATTAACATCAGGTTTATTAAAGTATTACTTTGTTCTGAGCTAAAATTAGCCTTCCCAAAGAAACCTGGAATATTAAAGAATACCTAGACCATGCAGACCCTCTGCCTAACAAAAAAAAGAGAAACATGGGGTAAAAATTTTACTCAATTTTTTAAAGAGAGGGCTGTTTGCTGAAACAGTTTCATTAATATTATCTTTATCTCCTCTATTCTCACTCTATTTAGGTTCTAGAGACCTTTAAGAGTTCCTTGATTTCATTTTTTTTGGCACAGTCCTTCTGCACAGACTGATTTGAATCAGCAAAACCAAACCATTGGCCCAAGCAACAGATTAAAGCTTAAACTTTATTGTAACTTGAAGGAAGCAGGTGCAGGCAAACTTCAGAAAAGTAGATTACAGTGATGAAGGTTCTTCAAAGACATTATAAAATTCCAGCTGAAATAAATAAATATGGAAACTGCCAGTCTGAGAAACCAAGTTTATTCTATCTATCTGGACAAAAAGACTTTCAGTGTAATGAAAAAGTTAGCCCATAAATGGCAAAACCTTCTCCCAGCTTGCAATTTGCAATGAATACCATTCCCTGTAGAATGTCTATATATCGTGTACCAGTCATTAAAAAAAAAGTAGGAAAGGAGACAGTTAAAATTTGTGGATAACTTTTGATTAACTAACTCCCATCATTAAAGTCTGAAAATTTTAAATTAACATAAGTAAAAAGTAATTATGTTTCAAAAAATTATTGAGCTTCATATCTGTTTGTATGTGTTCAAAGATCCAGTTGTGTCCTGAAAACACTGAAACTGATAAATCAAGTTCAGCATGAAAGCTATGATACTTCTTTGATCACCTATAAAAGACTTGATCAGAACCAGAAGACTATGATTTTTTTATTGGTTAGATGATGTGTTACAGATAATTGACTTAGTGAACATCTGTCATTACTTCCTCAATCAACAGAGACAAACAGAGAAAACCAGTTTAAAATAGCTCCCAACTGCATGCAGCAATGACAAAATCAGGGGTTTTTGCACACTCATTTAGCTACTTACTTGCTTTTTTTCCAAAACAGAAATTCTGGAAAGTTTACAAAACCTAGAATAAAGAATTTTCCCTTCTCATTTTACGTGGTTAATTTCTTTTGGGCAGAGATTTTAACTGTCTGCCTGAAATTTATTAAGCCTTATTCCCTGCTAATTTTTGGCTGATACTTCTTCAATGCAGCTGTAAGCTCAGTTCAAGGGATACTTTAAACATCCAAAGTATACAGAAATTTATAGTGTGAAACTAATGCAAACCAGCAAAATATACCAGTTTTTCTGCACCACCATTAACTGTAAAAAAGATCTGTTTATTTACACCTTCTAACCATTTAGCAACTCTGCCCATATTTACAGGAACATACTGCTAGGAACCTAGACAATGAAGATCCTACCTTAGAGAATGTAAAACCTTGACAAGTAAATATCCTTCTTATTATGTATTTTTGAAATCTAAAAACATTCAAACTTCTTTCCCATTACATTGTGTTCCTCTGTTTTTTTATTTTTATTTGATCTCAAAGCCTATTGACAATGAATGCAAGAAGTTATAGTTTTAGTTTATTTAACACCACCTTTCTTTTACAATTAAGTTTCCATTAGTAGTGCCTCCTCTATTTTTTTGCCGCAGGCAAGCTATTTATTTTTAAAGTACTTGTGCATTTCATTATTTTCCATGAAATTAAAACTAAGGACCTGAACTCAGGATGCTCTACTTCACCCTCAAAATTATATTCTTGACTCTTTTGCTGTCAGTGGCTTTGAGTAATTTATTATTAATTTTATTTGTTATTTTTACTATTCACTTCTCTAATACTTGTGATGTCCTGTGCAGTCCTATTTAGACAAGTAAGCAAACAAATCACAAACTTCTTTTCTCCTGTTTGTTCCCCTGGACCTCTTCTACAATCTCATGATTACTTCTTCCCTGTATAACTAATGTGCTAAAGTGCAAAGTCGTAGAAATGGGCAAATTGTGCCAGTAGCTATATTTCCAATCAAATCAGATGAAAGCTGCTGTGTTCATGCCCAACACCCTGATGACTCAGAAATGAAGCCTTTACTTCAAACAATTTTCTTCAAGAACCTTTTCCATATTAGATCCTGAAAGAATTTAATTTCAGATGTCTCACACTTTTAACTGCTTGGAAAGAGCCTTCCAGGACACTTTTTTTACTCCTTCAGAAGAAGAGATATTTTGAGCTTTCTCATAGAAGAGGGGCTGGGAATAGGTTCATTGCCCTCACACACGGCATAAAAAACACACTCAGAAATTTTAATTCCTGAGTTTGTCACACTTCAGAATGCCAATAATGTGAATGCTACAAGTGTTTCTTGCTTTATATTGCCAGTGATACCTTCTTTGTATTTTGGAATAATAAGGAATATGAAGCATCTGGTCTTCTTTAGATCATGCATGCACAATTATTCAAGATACAAAATAACAGCATGGGATAGGAAGCATAATCTCTAATCTGAATGTTTTTTCTTGAAGAAGGTGATATTAAGTGCTAATTATGGCACATCTGCTCATACTGTATAGTGTTAGCCTGAGTAAGAAGTCCAAAGAAAATCAAAAAGTACTGTAATTGCATACTACTGCTGCATATTACCACTGAGTAAGATGGCAGAATCTGGTCCTTATGTTTTTAAAATATTTGTCTCACTAGAGGGCAAGCATTTATCAAGCTACCTTGCTTATTACTCCAGTTCTTTTAACCTGAGATTTATATCTTGGACACATCAATTATTTAATTTCATTTTTTCCTCAATAGAAATTCTGCTGGTTTATAAATTGCTATAAATATTGCTGAAAATCCATCTGAGCAGAACTATTTTGTAATTCAAACACCCTGCATGGCAGGTGTGATACTTAATAAACTTTCTTGGATTCTATGATAATAGAATATAAATAGACTTTCTTGGATTCTAAGATAATGATCCGTGCTTTTACCTTGAATCCGAAAAAGAATAAAAACACATTTGCAGACTACAAGAGACATCTTTTATTGTTGCTATAAATACCTTGTTGTCTTTGTATTAAGGAAATAGTGCCCAGCTTCAAAGCACCTCAAAGTGTTTGATCTCCTAAATAAATCAATGAGACTTTTTTATTTGTCACCACATAAGTGTCACACACCCCAGACCGTCTTTTCACTCACATGGCTCTAGCAGATAGTGTTCCTAATATTTATTTTATATTATAACCATGTAAAGTATAAAATATATTAAACCCTCACACTGAGTTTTGCTTCCTGTAGGAAGAAATGTGATGTACAGCATGTGGTGTTAAAAAAAAAGCATAATAAAGTCTACATTTCAGAAGTTTATTCAGAAGTTTCAGTTTATTAACATTACTTCATACTGAAAAAAAAGGCTTCTTAGGTTGTGTTGGGACAAACCGGAAAGGAGATGAGCTTCTAGCATAGAAACAGATATTTGCATTTTAAAAAAGTAATTTAACTCGTTAGCATAGAGACAGAGCATAAGCAATCCGTTCCTAACATAAAAAAGAAAAAAATCAACTGAACAGAGAAGCTCCTGACCAAGTGCAATACACAGAATGCATTCAAAGTATTCACCCTCAAATTTTAAGTCACTCTCATGCTACTTTAACTACCTTTTTAATTACAATTTACCCTTTGGTGTTAGATACCTACTGTCACATAAACACAATGTCAGATATAATAATAATAATAATAATAATAATAATAATAATAATAAAAGGAAGGAGTGTGTTCAGAAAGGTCACCGTGAAAAAACAGGTTCTGAGACGTGTGCAAGCTAGGGAAGTATCAGTGAATGTGTTGATAGTGGAAATACTTGAAAATATTGTAAAGCAGGTAAATTTGAGACTGTTGAAAATAAGTCAGGTTGCAAGTACGCCTGCTTCATCATAACAAAAGATCCCCTCATTTCTGGATTTTAATAGCACTTTATTATGCTTTCAGTAGATCAAATAAGAGATAGGATTTTTTAAATGTCATATTCTATCGCATTATAGACCACTTGGAGCCATTAAGGTCTATATGAGTTCAATAATATCCATTCTGAAACTCAGCAAATAAATATTTATAAATGAAAAAGAAACATTGCTCCTTGGAGCCTATCAATAATTCATATTTTAGAAGTCCTTAAATACATGATAAACCATAATGGCTCCAATGGAACAGTCAACTCTCATAAACTTATAGGAGGAATTATTTTTTTTTATTTAATGTAAGTCTCCACTACAATTCTATAGCAGAGGAAGCATGCATTAAAATAGCTCTGTAAAAGTGATACTATAGATGTGCATGGTTTATACTAATACTCTTTGTGGCTAGGGATAAGTTGGTATTTGTGGTAGGGACCATGGGATTTTATGCTTTTTATGCAGTATTACAAATACAAAGTGCTTAGCAATTGCCTTTATTCCTAATAATAATTATTGTTAGTTGCCTTGCAGCTGCATTGAAGAGGTCCCCAGTGCATTAAATACCATAGAAAATGTAGAAAAGCTTAATACACATGCAAAAGTTTTGTTGTTTAAACTGAACAATATAAACCCAATGAGCTGCATGGCATCGTAACATTAAATGGGCATAAAAATGAGTAGACAAAACTATCCTAATCCTGTACAAAAAGAATTATGTATGCAAATTTTACTCCTCCCTGAAGTAGTTATACCTGGGCAAAGTCTACTTGTGGATAAGGACTGAGAGGCGTTTCCCATGCTGCTTACAATTTTGCCAAGTAAGACAAACACAAGGTAAAGCCAAGAAAATGAGAGACCCATGAGGAGGTGAAATGACTTTCACATATTAACGCAGCAGGTTAATAACGACAGCCATGAATCTTTAATAACCAGGGAAAATATGTGAGATCCTTACTGCCATGTATGCACGATCCCCCTCTTACACTCTTCACTTAACAACATGAAGTGAATTAACGATCTTCAGCCTTTAACTCTGCATTTTCCTTCTATACTAACCATTTAAGCTGACTTAGTGAAGCATGATACTGTGATACTTCCGTTGCAACTCTATCCAGTGTCACTAGAGAATAATTCAGGTAAAGAGACCTCCTCATGAAGAGGATCACGGCAGCAGCAGCAGCACTGAATCATAACCAGAGGGAAAAAAAGAATATTTTTATTCTGAGGCACTGCCTGAATTTCATATCGGATTTTTTCTCTTTAGAAAGCTTCTAGTAAAATGAGATCTCTCAGGATCTCTCTATGTGACAGATGTAGTTGCTATTAGATATTATTTAATAAACAAATTACAAAAACAATGAAATAAAATCTAAACTGTTGGATGTACTCAGTGTAGAAAAGGATTAAAGAAATTCTCCTAATTTACTTTTGTAGCAGACCGGGATTTTGCCTGCTTTGGGAAGTTCTTCCATATTTCAACCAATATTAAAAAATTTTACTTTAGGTAGTCCCATAGTGAAGGGAAGGCATACACATACACTGAAGGAAAAGCCAACATGTTTGCTTAAAGGAAGGATGAAATCTTTATTCACAGGGCTCAACAGGTCAGTAAATTGGTGAGAGAGCAATCTGCATGTAGCCAGTCTCCTTACCTTGAACTTCTTCCAGGCTTTTCTTCTACATCAGCCAGTGTGCCTGCAGGAGGAAGCACCTGAGGAACGAAAAACTTAAATTTTTCTTCTACTAAAAAGGTAATTTTTCTGAAATAGCAATCAGCTCAGTCACGGGAACTTAGAGCCCTCAGAGCACCGTTGGTCCTTATTTTTTCTCACCACCTCTCTTGGTACCTCCACCCCATGCCCCCTGTACAGAAGCCCCACAGTACCTCGGGCCTGAACTCACAGACTCAGCTGAGTTAAGACATGGGCAAGTGGGGGCCAGCGGTGTCCCAGGCTGCTGCTTGCTTGCCTGCTGGTCACTGGGCTGGCAGTGGGTTCTGTTATTGCCAGAAGCCCTGCCGTGCTAGACCTGCTCATGTGCCAGAGGGTGCTGCTGGTTTTGGAGGCAGCATCAGCCCTACTTGTCCCCTGGTCACCCTTGGCTCTAGCTTGTCTTCCCTCAAAAAGCTCAACCCTGATTGGTGCCAGCCAGCCTTACCTGCCTGCAGACTTGCTCTACAAGAAGGGGAGGGAAAGAAGTGGAATATTGAGAGTACTACTGAACACTCCAAGTGCAAGTATCACAAGATAAGGAAGAGAAAAACCAGGAGCTGCATTTTTTTGCTGTCCTTTGAGCCATACTCCAGGTCACTGCACTTCATCTGCCTGACAGTAAGGCACATGCAGGTACCAGTTATTATATATTGAGACCAGTTATATTAACAAATTTACTCTTTTTTACTGGTTTTTCGAGTAGAAAGAGAGTACATTGCCTTAATATTTTGTGTTTTTAAGAGATCTCTGTTGTTTAATTAACCTTCCCTTAGGCTCACAATCATAACAAACACTATTCCTAAAAAAAAATAAAATTGGCTGTGTGCCATGGGATTTTCAAGGCATTTCTAGCTCCTAAAGATACAAAAGAGTTTTAATAGGCAGCTTTTGAAGAGATGTGGGCTATTTCTACATATCACTAATAGTAGATTGATCTGGCTAGCCAATAACTCAACATCAGTTTGGTCCATGTCACAAGCACGTTACAAAATTATAAAATTAATTAAGCTGGTATGAGTTTTGCAGAAAAATTAGATTGCATTTCCTTGATCTTTTATGTTATGTTTACAGAGTTACAACCTTCAAACAGAACGTTTTGAACTTAAGAAAGTAATTTGCACTAGACATATGAAAACTAAACTGGTGGTACAATTTGCCAGCCTAAAAATACTACAATGTTACTGATCACAGAATCTTTCCAACAGTCTAACTCAAGTAGAATCAGGTTTCAGGTTTTGGAAGTAATTCAGGAAAGAGACAAAATGAATAAAGTATATGGATATGAGTCTTCTCTGAAAGCCAAATCGGCATATAGACAGATTTAACATCTTCTCTAACAAAACAAAATCTTGACAAGACAAGTTGCACTGCCATATACTAGCATTACAGCTACAAATTCTTAAATTCAGTCTTTCCTGAAATGTTACTACCAGGCAGCGAAGAAACAGTAGTTAGCCTGCAGTATTCATCTATAATTTTATTTTCACATGGCTTCACCAGAGAATTCTTGCATAAAAATGATTCTAAATTACAGTTTATGCCGTTCAGCAACAGAAATGAAATGAGAAATAAATTAAATCAGAAAATTTAGTTTTACCACCAATTGCTGCAACAAAATAATCCCTGTTCTATCATGGGTAGTGTAAATGAGACTATTTGAGGCTAACACTGATTTTCTATGTTTTGAACTAATATATAAAGATATAACAGTATATCCAGAAGCAAAAAAAAAAAGAAACATACTTAGTATTTGGTCACTCATTAGTAGTTCTATGAAAGCAGTTGGGTAATTGTACCAAACTTCTTTGTATGTCTGGATTATACATGACAATTCTTGAAAGATAAATTAGTCAAATAAGACCATAGGTTTTTCTCAAAATTGCATCATAAGGCAAAATTTCAGATATCCCTAACACACTGGCTGTACACACCATCCTTACTTCTCAGAGAAGTCAAACTTGAGTGCTCACATTCGAGTGTTTTTCACTGACGTATTTAGACAACCTGTGGTTCTCCTTAATCTGTAGTTCAACTGATAACCCTCCTGAGTTTTTTGCTTCTCATTTGCTGGTTCTCCTGCAACAGCTGCCAGTGTACTAATAAAGTAGCTCTACTGATGCTGAACAACTGTGAATATCAGTGTAAAATATGGTTGCTCCACCCCATCTTTTATTTATGTGCTCTCAGAATTGTTTGAGCATGAAGGCAGAATAGTCTCTGAAGATTGCTCCTGTTTTTCTGTTTCAAGGGACAGGACTACCGTGCTGGATGCTTCTCATTTATTGGCAAAAAACTGCATGAAATACTTATTCTTTCTCAGTCTGTAGTGCTTCTATCTGTACAACATTCAAATTGGAAGTACTGTTAATCTGAATTATTCCTCTTTGTACTTCAACTTCAGAGACAGCACAAAACACAGAGCTTAATGTAAAACTCCCAGACCCCTTGGCTAGAATTATCTGATAATCCACCCCATCTATAAGTTTGACCTCTGCAATTGGCTGCTACAGCTAATGGAACTGACTTGCAAACATCCCATGTTCTTTGTATGTCTCATGGATGAGTCTGGTGTGAAAGGGACTCAATTTCTGTGTGCTATTGTTCTTCATACCCTAGGATTCTTTGGTGTGCCACTCTTTTAATGTATCCTTTTTCATATTCTTTTAATAATTTTATTGAGATCTTATTTTGAAATGTGTAAAGCCAATAATAAAACTTTCTACTGAAATGCACACACAGAGAGCAGTACTGAAAAGGTTAACATTCCCAGTTAAAGCAATTAAATGTTTTATTTATATTTTGGGGATTAATCAAGCAATTCAGGCATTGTAACAAATCAAGCTGACAAGTCCTATTCACATAAATGACAACGTGCAGACAAAAATTAGATTAATTTCCAAAATAACAATAATTCCTTTACCCAGAATGCCACATTTATGGAAAGCCTTCAGAGCATTGCTTCCAATTATTTTCAACTCTGAAACAAATTATTAGAGAACAACCTTTTCTTTATAAAATTACTTTATTTTGGTGACTCATTGCAGCTTTTCATTCTTTGTAAAAATACACCTTTTTCATTATGTAGACACAGAAGGGATGCAATCGCAAAACAAAAGCAAGACAAAGGGGAAAGAAATCGTTTCCTTGTTAATGTAGACACACATCTACAAAAACTTTACTAAATTAATGTAGCTCCAGGGTTCATAATAACCTGTGTGCACTTAGCCTTGCCAGATGATGCATAGGTTATTTCCCTGGAATTAAGCAGTCATGCGTATTTACCTCACAGTAATACCTTCTGACAGACACATCCATATAAATATAAATACACTTACAATCATGCATGAAAAGGTATGAAAATTAATTAAACTAGAGTTTTTCAATAAGAAGAAAAGAAATTAAAGAAAATTGTTGCACAATATAGTAGGTAAAAGTGGTCAACATAGAAATAGGAAAGAGCAAGGCAAGATCCAGCTCTTTCTTCATAAATAGCTCTTTAGTGTTGGTCATTTATTCAGATTTTAATAGGTTACGTTGTTGGTGCTCTGCTACCAGCTGATGATGATCACACTGAAAATTATGAGAGTCAGTTTTGTATCACTGATATTTAATTGCTGCAGAATTACATCAGCTTTGCTTTTAGATCTGGCTCCTGCTGTCCAGAGCCTTTTAAATATTAGGTTACTACAATGCATAATTTATCACTACAGATTAAAGTTAGTCATGCATAGAAGACAAAAGACCAAGCAGGGTGCTTGTCTAGGGGGTTCTATGCTGAATATTCATACTTGCTAGTCATTGTCTCTCTAGTCCTAAATCAGAGACCTGATTATCTAAGAGCTTCTCCATCACCTACCAGGATACATGCTGCCAGCAGGATATGCTTTGTAAGTGCTCCTGGTTCTATATGACTTGATTTTTTTCAGGAACAATCCAGGAACATGGCCAAAGCCATTTGTGTATAAGGATTTTTCAGAGAGAGGTAGTGCTATTTTTTAGGAGACAACTGTTAGCGAAAGTACTGGGGTTTATGTCATTCACTAGCTGACTAACCTGAGTTGATTTGTTCATGCTGAATGTTTGGGTTTTTTAAGCCTGCTGGATGTAGAATACCATTGAAAGATTAAGTAGGAGAGCCTAGAGCTTTATGCACAGCTTTTTTTTTCATGACGTAAATCTAACTAAATAAAGAACAAAACCTGGAATGAATAGTGGGAGCACCATTTGCCTTTGTCATCTTCCTGCAGTCTATGCTTTTTTCCTTTACTTTCTCTCATATAAATTCTTACCAAGCTTGATAGCTTAGCTAAAAGAAAGAAAAATCCTCCCCATAAACTATCACATGGAAACAATGCTCAGATGCTATTCTAAATGCTGGACTGTGCTTTGCCCTATGTGTAGATGTTTTTCCCCAAAAAAACTTCTAGAAGACTTTTTTTCCTTACTTATTTTAACAAATACGTGTCTTCTTTTTCACTATAACAATACAGGAATAGTAATTATCCATTCACTTATTGTGTTGGCCATTCTCTCAGAATAAGGTATCCTGAGTGAACAGTGTTGCTTCTCCCTCTACTTCCTCTCTCCAGAGACCTCTATGCCCTCATTGTGATTAATTCCTATGCGATAACACTTTCATTTTAGTTAATGTTATCATATTGTGCAGATAGCTTTTTACGTTTCTGTTACTTTTCAGGAACACAGAACCTTCGCTAAACTATTCATAAAATAAGGCATCATTCTACATTCTCTATCATAATACTTCTTTATCATATAAATGTGGATGTAGTGAGACTGTATAAGCAAGGAAAAGAAAGACTGTACTGGGAAGGCTTCAATGTAATTTCTAAGGTAACTTACCATATGCCACAGGAAAAGTATGTCCTTCATCCTCGTAAAACCAAAGGGCAAAAGAAGACCATGCAGCTGACAACAGTTAAAAAAAGTACCTTACAAAAAATGGCAACTGCAGTTGTTGAGGTACATTACAAAAAGTGACAGATTTTGGATCTGGTCTTTTTTGCAAGTCCCCTGTGAGTCACACTACCATCATTTCTTTATCTGTAGGAGACAAACTCTGTCCCTTCTGTGAATTATGTCAGCAATCTTCCATCAGACACATGCAATATTGCTAGGTGACACCTTGCAGCAGGTGTTCACTTCTTCCATATGGTGCTTCACACATTTACTTGAACTATCATATCTGAAGCATATTGAATTTGTTCAGCCTACAGAAGTTATCAAGCTAGATGGATGACTTTCTTTTAAGTATGCACATTCATCTTGGCTTGACAAGTGTCCGTTTGACACTGAGTGGAAATTCTTTTCCTGAGAAAGCTCCAGAATACCGTATTACCTGTCACCATAATTATTGTGCTGCCAGAACTTTGCAAGAAATGTTTGCAGATTCCCACTGGCAAATTACTTTTAGCTTGATATGTCAAAGTATAAAGTACCTGTTTTGAATTGGATAAGTAAGCACATTTTATGAACAATAGACAAGTCCACACCTCCTTTTAAGCTTTCATTTCATAAACGAGAGTCTTGGGTCTGTGTTACTGGCTGCTTCATTCAGTAGTGGAGTGATGCAATCTAAAGTGGCCTCCACTGAAAAGTTGAATTTTGGATTTTTCTAGAACACATCCTATTGACAAGCAATATAATCATTCTCTGTTCTCTTGTCCAGCACAATGCTACCTGCAGCAATGAATCTTGAACTACTCTTGTGTTTGCTGAAAGGATCTAGTCACAACATGTATGTAAGATTTGGCATCCTGATTTAATTGAGGCTGCACATTCCTAGACAGTTTAGTAAGAATACTTATTGACTTAGACAAAACAGGGAAGGATGACACAGTTCCTGTGAAGTGGCATTCAAAATCAGCAGGCAGCACCATCATTTGTAATCTGAAAAATATGCTCTGTGAAAGTGAGATATGGTTTTGTTTGCATGTTGGTTTGGTGTGGTTTTTTTAAGCTCATATCATAAGAGCAAAAATAATAATAAAAAAAATCTTGGTCAATCTATGTTAGGATGGTACATATGAAAAGGCTGGTGTATACACAGTAGCAAAGGTGTCAATCCCCCATCTACACAGTGCTTAAAATCCTCTAGCCTATTTCCTAATATTTTTCTACACTGAACAGATTCTTGGCAGTAGCCTGAAAATTAATAAAGCACACAGGCATCTTCTACAAAATCTCTTCCAAAATTACGTTTTTCTAGAGCAGATTTCACTCTAAAAGCTGATGGTGCTTGGTACACAAAGTGAAGTGAAAATATCCACAGAAAATAACATTTTGTTTATCAAAACTCAAGTGGGAGAGAGAAGGACTCAACATTTTAAGTCATAGAAAACTGAGGGTTATTATCTGTGTAATTAATTAGATTAGGGCAATTGCTCATAAAGCATGTTAGCCCTGGATCCATTGTCTAGTGCCATGTAGGTGGAGGCCTTATGAACATATATTTCTTCTTGTATTTGCTTTGATTTCAGTAGAAATCAGGTTCATAAACAAGGCAATCACGCAGTCCCTAGATCTTTCACCCAAACACACTGCTATTAAAAAAATTAATGTTCAGTTTTTTCAGGACTTTTGGCCTGCTTGAAGAGACTACGGTTTGTGTGAATGGCTGCAGGCACTTTCCTAACTGATATGTCCCACTAATGTGGCTAAAAGGAGTCTGTGAGCACTGTCTGAAGAGCCCATATACATTCCCTTTGTATATTCTGATCCTAGCATACTGTCAGAAGTTAGTGTTTGTGTAGGGCTCGATCAAAATTCCACATAACTCATTTTCTTGTCCCTTATGTTGAACAGGAATAAATATTTTTTGCTTCATCAAAATGTCATTCAGCCACACTGTATCTCTGATATCTTTCTGCAAGAACTTCCCATCTCTTTGAGATGAACTCCATATATTTCATTATTGTTATAAGCTTTGTATGACAGTTCATCCCTTGACTGACCACTTGTGAATTTGTTTATCTGTCCTAGTGCAGAACATTCCCGGGGAATCATAGAAATGCAGAGGCTTGAAGAGATCTCTCAAGCTCATCTTGTCCAGCCTCCCTGCACAAGCAGGGCAGATTAGAGCTAGGCAGAAGACTGGAGCCCCCCTTAGGTTCCCGAGTCTCTAAGGATAGAAACTCTGGAATCTCCAAGGGCAACCTTACCAGTGCTCAGTCACTCAGCAAAAAAAGTGTTTCCTGATATTCAGATGGAACCTCCTGTGTTTCAGTCTGTGTCCACTACTTCTGGTCCTGCCACTGGGCACCCCTGAAATGAGTCTGGCTGTTCTTTTTGCACCCTGCCTTCAGGTATCTCTATACATTGACAAGGTTTCTCTGAGCCTTCTCTTCTCCAGACTGAACAGCCCCAGCTCTCTCAGCTTTTCCTCACAGGTAAGATACTTCGGTCTTCTGTGGTCCTTCATTGGACTTTATCCAGTATGTCCATTACTTTCTTGTACTAAGCCCAGAACTGCACACAAAAGTCCAGGTGTGGCCTCAACAGCTCTGAGGGAAATCATCATCTCCCTTGACTTGCTCACAACACTTCTGATGCAGCCCAGAATACCTTTTTGGCCACAAGGGTACATTGCTGACCCATGTTCAACCTGATATCTACCAGGACCCTGAGATCCTACTCTGCCAAGCTGCTTTCCAGCTGGGTAGCTCCCAGCATGTATTGGTACATGTGGTGGTTCTTTCCCAGGGGCAGAACTTTGCGCTGCTCCTTGTTGAACTTAATGAGTTTCCTGTTGACTTATTTCTCCAGCCTGTTGAGGTCCCTCTGAATGGCAGCATGGCCCTCCAGCATACCAGCTACTAATCCTATTTCTGTGGCAACTTTTTGAGGGCACACTCTGCCCAGGTCATTTATGAAAATGTTAAGCAGGACTGGATCCTGTATTGACCCCTGGGGTACAGTGTTAGCCACTTGCCTCCAACCAGACTTTGCACTGCTGATCACTGCCCTCCAAGCCTGGCCTTTCAGCCGGTTTTCAATCCATGTCGCTGTTTGCTCATCCAGACTGTACATCAACAGCTTCCCTCTGTGGACTTTATGGGGGTGTGAAAAGCCTTACTGAAGTGCTGGTGGACAATGCCCACTGCTCTCTTCTCACATACCAGGCCAATCATTTCCTCGTAGAAGGTTATCCAGTTAGTCGAGCGTGACTTCTCCTTGGTGGAGCAATGCTGACTACTCCTGATGATTTTTTTGCTGCTCATGTACGTGGAGAGTGGTTTCCACGAATAGCTGCTCCATCACTTTCCCAGGAACTATGATGAGGCTGACAAACATATAGTTCCCTGGTTCTTCATTCTTCCATAAGGAGGTGACATTAGTGTTCCTCCAGTCTTCAGGAACTTCTCCCAGTCACCATGATTAATTAACGATAATTGAGTAGCCCCCCCAGTGACATCTGCCAGGTTCTTCAGCACTTGTAGTGCATCCCATCAGGACCAAGGTACTTTTGTGGGCCTGGTTTGCATAAGTGTTCCCTAACTTATTCAGCTTCCACCCAGGGTACATTTTCTTTCCTCCAGCCTTTCCCCTGACTTCTGAAACGTAGTATTCCTGAAGACCAGTCCTGCTAGTAAAGACTGAAGCAAAGAAGGCATTTCAGTACTTCCTCCATTTCTATCTTCCGTGTAACCGGGTCCCCTGTCTGGAGCAGTGGGCTCACATTTTCCCTATTTCTCCTTTTGTTGCTTATGTACTTAGAGAAGTCTTTCATCTAGGCTTTGGCATGCCTGCCAAGACTCAATTCCATTAGGACTTTAGTTTTCATAACTTCATCCCTGGATGCTTCTATATTCCTCCCAGGTTACCTGTCCCTGATTCCATCCTCTGTAGGCTTCCTTTTTGTGTTTGAGTTTGTCTGAGAAGTTCCTTGTTCATTCATGCTTCCTGGGATTTTAAGCTGACATCATATTCTTTTGGATGGAGCTCTCTTGAGCTTGGAGGAGGTGATATTTGAATATTAACCAGCTTTCTTGGGCTCTCCTTCCCTCCAGGGCCTTTATCATGGGTATCTTCCAATCAGATCTTTTAAGAGACCAAAGTCTTCCCTCCTGAAGTCCAGGGTTGTGAGCCTGCTTTTCACTCTCATCCCTGTCCCCGGTATCCTGAACTCCACAATCTCATGGTCATGCAGCCAAATTGCCTTTGATGTTCACATCCCCAACAAGTCTCTCATTTTGTGAGTATGGAGTCCTACAGAACAATTCTCCTTGGCTCCTCAGTCACTTGAAGGTGGAATTTGTAATCAATGCTGTCCAAGAACCTTCGGAACTCCTAATGCCCTGCTGTGTTGACCCTCGAACAGATAACAGATGGTTGATCAGGACCAGGGGCTATGAATGTGATGCTGCTCCTACATTTTTGCCTCATCTTTTTGTTCTTTCTGGTCATATGGCGTCTAGCAGACACCCATTATCATGTCACCTTCGCCTGTCCTCTCTTTAATCCTCACCCATATTCTCTCTTGTCTATCCTCAGGAAGAGCTCCATGCATTCCAGGTGCATTATCACATTAAGGACAACCCTCACTCCTTGTCTTCCCCTCCTATCATTCCTATAGAGCCTAAATCCCTCCCTTGCGACACTCCACTCCTGGGAGACATCCACCATGCCTCCATGACCCCAAGAAGATAACAGCTCTGCAAACTGAGTTCAGATCTCGAACTCACCATGTTTGTTCCCCACACTAACTGCATTAGCACACAGGCAGCACCACTTCTGCAGCCAATTAACTTGATCTAGTAGTGCCCTTCTCCTCACATCATTTCCCCTCAGTGGCAGAATTGAGGAGACCAGCTGGGTCCTCATGCTCTTCACAACTGCCTACAGAGTTTTGTGGTCACTTTTGATACTTTTATGACACTCAATAATTTTGTGGTCATGACTTCAATCTTTCCAGCTTTCCCTCTGTGGGGACCTCACTTACCTATTGTGTGGAGTATGGTAATCATTGTAAAAGTAACTTATTTTTAAAAACTAATGTCTTTTCCCTTGATGTGAAATCCAAGGTAAAGAGCAGAATATGATCTATAGAAAGCTTTTTTAGTCTTAAATTGGAGTTTCTTGAAAATACTTGGCAACTTCTTGCTTTAAAGTTTAGCAATTTGTGGCAAAGCCATTTCTACCAACATTTCAATTTTACACAGTTCATCATTCTAAGTACAGGGAGAAACCACCAGTGTGACAACTTCCCAAAATCCTTCTGTGTAAATCAATGAAAAATGTTAATTAGTCTTGCAAAGTCTAATTCCTTTTATAGTATCATAATTTACAAGCTTCACAACCTAGTGCTTTATAATTTCAGCTTACACTTCTGTGGTATTTTAAAGTATGTTAGGACAAGGAAGCTGCCTATAAAAACTTTTCTCATGCACCCTATTATACTTCTACTTTTAAGTTGTCAAAGTTAGTTCTTTTCAGTTTTCTCCATTAAGACACAGCTTTTTCTTTCTGAGAGTTGTCTGTGGTTGTAATAATTTTCTAATACTTCAATTGGATCACATTAGTTTTTATTCAGTTCTTTTAAAGTCATGCTTAATTTGTGGTTCATACCAAAAATTCTCTATGGAAGAAATGATCATTCTCTATGTGCCATACATGTTTTTTCCCATTTGACCATGACTTTTGATTTCCTTCTTCCTCATTTTGTTTATTCCCATTTTAATAATAGCTATTTACTACATGGTATTTTGTTGGGTTTTTAACCCCTCGTGTAAGGGTTAGTAATATTACTGCTTTATTGCATTTCCATTTATCAGTTTTATTTGGAATTATGCTTTCAACACTTCTCAAGCTATAATAAAGACCGTCTCAAACCTTGAGGTCTCTAATTGGCTGGCTCAAGAAATGTCCATTGATGCTGTCAAGAATGTTATCATTGCGCCTTTATCTGTATTATTTTCATTTTAATCCAGAGATTTTCATGAACACATGTTTTTCTACTCTCTTCCTAACAGCGTGACCTCTCCACAGAAATAACAGGGAGAGAAGAAGGCTGGGAGTCATGTTGTTTTCTGACTTCTGCACATTCTGTCTTCCCCTGTGAAGAATCAAAGTTCTGCAGGTGCGATCTTGCAGGTCCCAGGAGGAAAGCTAACACGGTCCTGAGAAAATCTACTCCAACACTGTGTTGCAGTTTCCATCATGTGAAAAAATGTTGCTGTCCTAGGAATATTATAGCAGTATAAGGAAAAAGTGAGGGAGAGAAGACAAACTAGAAATTTTTATCAGGTACTGCCCCCCCAAGTCAGTATTATTAAAGTATCTGATACTACGGTGAAAGATTCCAACAGATATTGTCAGTTGTGGAAACACAGTAGAACAAACTTCCAACCGTTGCAATCCTCAGTCACTCTTCAGCAAATATGGCAGCATCTAATCCATTCCTTGAACTTGTCAAGCTTACCTTCCTGCACCCATTCTCCTCTGCTCTGAGTTACAAAAATAAGCCTGTTCACATTTCTGCTGCTAAGTTTTGTTGGTCTTTTTTCTTTCTTTTTGTATTATTAGTATTCATACAGTATTCATAATAGTAATGGTAAGTGTGCAAATATAGGAAAATAATCTATATTGTACATATATATTTGTCTTCAACCAACCAGAATTGATGAGCTCATTAAAAAAAAAAAAAAAGAGAAAAGAATATGACAGTGTCAGAGGAAATGAATAAACTGTTTAGTAACAACTTCTTTACATAGCTGAATACATCAAGTCCCCTTCCTGGATATCCCTCAGAGGGAGAAGGTTATATGTTGAAGCCATATAACAAGGAGAAGCTCTTTTGTAACTGGCTTGATCCCAGTGATTATAATGTAGGTGATAACGTGTTGTGCACAATGTTTCTTATTTTGACAAGACAGAGACAACTTGATTTGTACTTTATAGAGGGAACATCAAGACCAGGTGTGAGCTCAGTCCTGAACATCCTCTTCCATGTGTCATGTGCATACAGTGCACTCTACATTGTGATTGATACCTGGGAAATTATTCCCTACCTTGAGAAAAGACAGGAAAAGAGAACAAAAACCACAAAATACTTAAAAAAGAAAAAGCACAGATGTAGCTCCCTTGTTACCATAAAGGCATGACAGTGTTAATAGTGAACTATTTTAATCTAGTAGTGATGTCAAGTTTTAAGGACTGTCAAAGCAAATCCAGACAGAAATCAGAACAGGTAGACAGAAAGAAGTGAGTTTTAGCCACCCATAAACTTCTTGTGACCTCAGAATCTAACGACAGTAGTGTAAAAGACATTTAATAACATTAGATTTATTTGAAGAGTAGGGAATCAAATAGCAATTTCTGCAATAAAAGTCTGACCAAAGAAGAGTTTTAATGATTTGTCAAATTTAATGTTTTTGTTGTAAAAATAAGTGCATTCATATGAAGTATCAAACATATAAATATATATACAGACAAGTGCTTGGTCACTTTGAAAACCAATCTGAAAAGCAATTTTCTTTGCATGAGATGCAAAGATGGAGTTATGCAAAGCAACTGTGTTTTTATACCAGTTTCCAAAATATAACCTAGAACCACTCTAGTCCAAATGAATAGGTCAAGATAAGAAACAAATTATTAAAAAATATATATTTTCATGTCAAGTTCTGAGAAAAAGAAGCAAGAATATTCTTGCAGCCAACTTGGCATGCTATGGTCTACATGAGTAGTCCAACAGATGGGTGACAACTGGCTGGATAGTCAGGATCTAAGAAAAATGGCTACAATTCCATATCTGTCCTGGAGATCCATTCCAAGATAAATGCTCAAGGATCTATCTTGGGACCTATCCTGTGCAATATCTCTCTCTAAAACAAAAAAAAAGCAAACAGAAGAGGCAGAGTGCATCCTCATCAGGTTTCTAAATTGTCAGACTGGGGATGCAGCTGACAAACCCAAGAGTAGGCCTGGAGAAAACAGACTGGAGGAATGAGGCAAAGGGCAACATCATGATAAAGAATGATTTCCCCACAGGAAGTCTGTGCTATTAACTTCCATGCAAAATTTTTCTTTCTTTTGCCTGGAAATGACTTCCATGAGGATATGATTTCCAGGAGCTGAGGCAAAGTTGTCTAGCCTGTAATTCCCCAGATCTTTCTTCCAACATTTGTTGAAGACAGGTGCTACATTTGTTCCTTTGTGCAAAACCAAGGACTGTCATTGCTACAACACCTTCAAGATATTGGAGAGTCGTTTTGAAATGACATCATCTAAATCTCTATTTTACAAACACATTAAAAGAGCTTAAAAGGAATGCTAAATAATTGTAAGAACTTGGACTATAGTATTGTGCACCCTACAAGTTTGCAGACCTGTGGTTCATAGGATCTACCATATTTTAACACAGTTACATGTAGATGAAAAGAAAGAACCTTACAGTTGATTCACATACACACCTTTTCACAAATGTAGCTTAAATTAGAGCCTTCATAGTTTTAAAGTTAAAAGTAAAATGTGTGAAGAAAATTGCTTTAGAGTGTCACTCATTTTAAGCTCATATATTGTACAAAAGCCAATTATCACCACATTTTTTGCAAGACACTTAAGGTCTTCCAGACTTTGTCAAGGAGGGCTGCAGAAGCTAGTTTATTCCCTAATAGCATCAGCAAAGATTCACTTCAGGCTTGGAGCTTTACTTCTGACTGCACTTTCTGTCACCAATTATTTTGTGTGCACACCAAAGGAAATCAGTCAAGACTGTCAGCAGCATTGATCCCACTTCTCTCTGCCAGATGTTATTCTTGTCCATCTGCTCACACTTGCTTTGCACAACATGAAAAAGAACTGGAGGCTATGAAGTGACACTGCAATTAACCTTGTAAATGATTTCCCCCTTTGCAAATGAAACCAGCAATTGGGTCCATAACTTACACAATTAAGAGCAATGCATCTTAGTCATTTTCTGTAATCCTCCATTTAATATTTGATCATTGATTTAATGTTTAATACTGTGGAATCATTGTTCTGTGTCCCTCATTTCTTGAATGTCCTTGATTTTAAGGATAGTCAGCAAGATAGTAGCTTTATCTTGCAAAGTTTTACTTCTGTGTGTTCTTTGATAAAGGCCAATGTGATTAATTACATGAGTAAAGGTTTGCATCGGTAAATGCTTACACTTAAGATACCTCATTTCTATCTTAGTAGCCTTCTTTAATTGTTGGGGAGTTTTTTTTGGAGGTGGTTCGTTTAAAATTAATTGAATGTTTAGAGGGGTCTATAGGTACTAAATGTAACTGTTTTCAAAACCTGGATTTCTGTGCAATATGACCTCAAATTTTATTATTTCTTAGAACAGTTATTAACAATCTCTTTTAATCACGGAAAATTGAAGCTGTCTGTCAATATCATTTGACATCATGTGAATAAGAACATGCATAAGTAAGCTTCCATATGTATATTTGATATATACTAAAGTGAAAAATTTAGAACAGTGCACAATCCAGACAGATTTTGCCAATCTACCTAGAAATTACAATACCTTAATATTTAAGGTTGTTTCTGCTCTTCCAGGCTTCTGATTCTGTTATGGAAAGGCTTTCAGTATGTCACAATTTTTTGAATTAAACTGCTATTCACTGGAAAGTAAATTAAATAAATGACATGGGGCTTGTTACAATGGATGATTTACATGACCAGTTCAGAAGTTGAAGTTAAGCTTCCAGAGGTGAAAGCACATTCCATTAGATTATTATACAGTAAAAAAGATTAAATAGCTTTACCAGGGGAGGATTAGATTAGATATAGAAAAAATTTCTTCACTGAAAGGGTGGTCAGGCCTTGGAATAGGCCATCCAGGGAAGTGCTAGAACCACCATCCTGGAAGTGTTAAAAAAACATGTGGATGTCACTTAGGGACTGATTTAGTGGTGAACAGGGGAGTGCTGAGTTTAGAGTTGAACTCAATGGTCTTAAAGGTCTTTTCCAAACTTACTGATTCTGTGATATCACATATCTTTGCTGTTATTCATTTCATACCCCCCAAATATTTTCTTATTCAGATGAAAAACACTAGGTTACAATAACAGACAGTTGTATTATGTAACAGCTGCCATCCCAGTCATGATCTGGAATCAAAAATTGAGTCTTCAGTTGATGAAAGCATTGGGTACTACAGCTGGAGCTACAGGACCCACCCCTACTCTTTGTTATAGTAAAATGATTTTACACACAGGGCAAGATGGACCATTCACTGCACCCTGTGTTGTTACAGCTGAACCCAAAAATGCAAGAATCCAACGTTTAGCTAAGTCTTAGTAGATGAGGCCGAAACTTCCAGGTTGCTTTAAGTAGCAGTTCCTTGTTTTGTTGGAAAACAAAAATCATCTATGTCATGTATGTATAAGTCAGCTGGGAAATGTATGCTTTCTTCACAAGGTCCAGGGAAACTTTTCAAAAAATAAGTTTCAGTGAATTGCCTTAGACTTTCCTTGTAAATATAAAATTTTAAACAAAATAAATTTGTTAAGATCAACAGGACGTTCCATTAACATACATAATTTTTAGTTCACTGGTTATTTGTTTTCCAGGTTTTGTGGAACCTCTTTTAAATCAGCTGAGAATGTTCATTATTTGTCAACTATATTAATAACTATATATTTTTCTTGTTGTGTATACAAGCTTTCATCTTAAGAGTTCACTGAATTAGTATTTTTTGTAGTCATGTCATCTTCAAAGTTCTTGGTCATGAGGCTCTTTTATACATTGCAACTTTTATAATGGAGGACTGGAGAAATTCTTAAAACATTGCAATGAAGAATTTCATATTGTTTAAATACTAGTTTCTCTTCAGGGAGATGATGAAATTAAGAACGAAGAAAGCTGAATCCATCATGATTTTAAGTGTTATTAAATAAAACAGTTTTGTCTTTTCTCAATAACCAACTGATTATGAGAACTCAGCAATTCTTGGCATATTGTTTACAAATAATTGACAGATTTGCTTGTGGTGTATGCTCATGCATACATGGGCTTATTCGACAAATAGAACATTATCCTAGGATTGATCATGAAGTAAGGTACACCGCACTCTGAACAAGCACATAATACTTTATGTGAGCATCCTTGGACAATGAAAGTTTGAGAAATAAACTTATTCCAAGCACAATGTCGCCTTCAGAAGTCATCAACATTGTGTATCTTTTTCAGTATTTAGAAAATGTGAGGTAAGAAGATGACGGATATTATTATCCCGCCATATTGCAACCCAAGAGAAGTGACATTCAGGACAAGTGAAAGCCAAAGCTCATCTACTGTTCATTGTTATTCAACAACAAGTAAACCAGTTCTCTAGAGAGTAAAAGCAAAGACACCTTTAAAGAACATGCTGTTCCTCTCCTCTCCTCTCCTCTCCTCTCCTCTCCTCTCCTCTCCTCTCCTCTCCTCTCCTCTCCTCTCCTCTCCTCTCCTCTCCTCTCCTCTCCTCTCCTCTCCTCTCCTCTCCTCTCCTCTCCTCTCCTCTCCTCTCCTCTCCTCTCCTCTCCTCTCCTCTCCTCTCCTCTCCTCTCCTCTCCTCTCCTCTCCTCTCCTCTCCTCTCCTCTCCTCTCCTCTCCTCTCCTCTCCTCTCCTCTCCTCTCCTCTCCTCTCCTCTCCTCTCCTCTCCTCTCCTCTCCTCTCCTCTCCTCTCCTCTCCTCTCCTCTCCTCTCCTCTCCTCTCCTCTCCCTCCCTCCCCTCTCCCTCCCCTCCCCTCCCTCCCCTCCCCTCCCCTCCCTCCCCTCCCCTCCCCTCCCCTCCCCCTCCCCTCCCCTCCCCTCCCCTCCCCTCCCCTCCCCTCCCCTCCCCTCCCTCCCCTCCCCTCTCCCCTCCCCTCCCCTCTCCCCTCCCCTCCCCTCTCCCCTCCCCTCCCCTCTCTCCTTTTCCTTTTTTCCTTTCCTAATTGTAGAAATCCAGACTTATACTCTTGTTTAATCAATATAGCAGAACTTTCGTTATATCAAAGAGTGGTCGTCATCATCACTTTTTGCCTCATCAACAAATGAGAGAAAAAGGAAGCTGTAAAATATCCCATCGGTCACTGCCCCCTTTCCACTTCATATACTATCTACCAAGCCAGTAAAAGTTGCCACTTTTTGCACAAGTTTGTTTATCTTTCAGTCTTTGTGCTGTCCATTTAATTAAAGGTCAGGATCTATGACTATAATCTTCTTCAGAGATAATAGCTAAACTTAATAGGGTATCTTCTCTATAACACTGACAGTCTATCACTGTTGATTCCTCATGGTAGCTATTCTGTGTACCTCATCATTCTGCTGGATCTTTCAGTAGACACTGTCTTTAAAATCCCATTTGTACCATTTGGGTCAGGTCAGGAAGACTAATGGCTCTAATCTCATTGGAATGATATTATTAATCTTGAAGCAGGTGAGGAACGAGATGCTTTCTCCTGCTAAAGAACTCAAGACTTCAGTTCTGCAGAGGGTAATCTCAGGTTTACTGCACATGGCAGAACGACTCAAAGATTAAGCTATCATTTTTTGTCATTTCAAACCTGTATGGTATTTTAAATCAATTTCAGAAACCTAAAATGAAGGATTAAACTTTCTATTTCCAGTTTCATACAGCTTGATTTAAATTTTCTTAATGTGTTTTTAACAAATAAAGCAAAAGTAAATAGGAGTAGCTGTGAATCACAGCAGTACTCCTCTATGCTGAGCTCTTTGCTTCTGGGCATAACAGGTGCACATTTGCTGATGTCTAGAAATTTGAGAACTTAAATTCACATTTAACACTAGATTCAGCAATATGACATATTTAAATTTCAGGACCTGTTGTTTCTAAAAGCCATTAACAACAGTTGCAGTCACTATCACTTCTGAACATTCAACCAGGGTGTTTTAGGATCTAGATTTCCATAATGTTTTATGCTTGTATCTATTTTGTGTACCCATTTCAGTGGGTACTGATTTGGAGGTAAGCTTCACTGCTTTGTGGACAAGAATGTTAGCAAAGAACAGGATGGAATAGCAGGTTTTGTTTCCTCTCGGTTTGGGTCTCCATGCATATTCACCTGGAAAACAGATTGGCTAAGCCTACAGTGCCTGGCCAAGGTCCTCCTATAAATCATACCTCCATATGAGAAATATTGATAAAATAAAACAGTGCAACACCATTCCTGGAAAGGCCTCAAAAAGCCATCTTCAAAGACAGATAGGTTTGTGAGCACTGAGTCATGGTTCTTCAAACATTTCACATTTCCAGATGTCTTTTGTTCTTCTATTACAATTTCCTGCATAATGTAGCTCCTTGGTTTTAGTCCACAGAGCTGCATTAGGCTGGCACAGACTGAGTGCTTATAACCTCAAATTGGTTTCAAAGCACCATCTGAAGAATGGTTCACGTAGTGGATGATCTTTAATACTCAAGATATGGACCCCAGCTTTTGCTTCAGTACACCGGGTTGCTCTCAGCCATGTGACCTATTGCAGCTTTGCTGGGATTTCCTTGGTTACAAACAGAAACTCAGCACAGATGTCAGTGACCATGCCAGATAAATTAAGCAGAGGTAATTGAAGAAAATTCAGCATAACATATACTTTGTGTTAACCTGTCCACTAGATGGAATCGTGACATTTGGAGAAATAAGATGGAGATGGGCAACCAGTTGTTTCCCTTTATGGTTTGAATTGGTCCATCTTAAAATGTTACTAATATATTTCCATCAGGTCATTTAAAAAATAAACTAGTTGCAGTGCATGAAACGTCTGTGGTCCTATCTAAGTCAAATGAATCTTAAACGAGCTTCACTGGAATAAAAACCAACAGATAAAAAAACCTGTATGCTGTAAGAATAGACTACCTTTTTATTATTATTATACATTTCCATTTTTCACTTTTAAAATTTGAGCATTTGGTGATTTTTTTTCACGCTCAGCCTTACTTCTATTCTCACCTGTATTACTCAAAAGCTTTTAAATGGCAAAAAATCTTTTTGTCAAAAAATACTTGGTATAACAATGTTCTGCATAAATCGATATTTTCAAGACAAAAATCAAAACAATTGAAACTGAGAACCACCATTTTCCTTCTTAGCTTTATGGTGGAATGAAATCAGATTTGCAAAATACTTACCAAAATAGAAAATTTTGACTTCTCAGTATCAACAGTTTAGACATAAAATGTTTTTTAAGTATCAGTACAATAAAAATAGCATGCACTATAGCTGACCAAAGGGGCTGTAAACATCTAACAACCCTTATGTCTAGATGACCATGGCATTACCATGAAGAAAAAGCTATTACCAAAAAATAAAAAAAAAGTTCAGCGTCATTTCATGAGCTTAGAAAATATTTTCCAACTCTTCCTCCACCCCAGCATACAGACCCCTTTGATTTCATTTTCCAGTGATGCTGCCGCTTTTGGGATTTTCAATGAAAGCTCAGAAGGACAGGCTAAATGCACGGCACAGAGCTCACTGAGAAACAGCTGGAGCACAAATGTGCACATTGCATAAAACCACTGAGGAACACTCCATGTTTCCACTGATGGAATTTAGTTTTTCCTCTTTTGGGGTGGGAAGAGGCTCCTTCTTGCTCTTCACAGAGATCTTCAGAAAGCAGGGACCATCTTGAGGTGTTAAAAGTTCTCTCTAAATCTCGCTGCTCAGTTATTGTTAATATTTGATTCCCTGTTAACACTCTGCAAAAACTTTCAATAATCCCTAGCCCTATACTGATGGAGGGTTAAGGACACAAAAGGAATTAAGGTATCTTGAAGGACTTTTAAAAAAATTCTCTGTGCTTCACAGAGCTGCATTCTTTCTTTAGGCTGCACCTGTATACAGGAAAGACCCACCTCGCATTTCATTTCCATAATATACATTCCAATAGGAAAAATCAAGTGTAGGGTGAGACCTGACCTACTTGAGATACAAGGATGTGTATACTTAGGTCCACAGTTTCTTACTCAGTTTCAGGATCCCCAGTGCTCTTTTTCCTTCTGTATGATATTAAAAAAAATTAGTAGTTTTAATAACAGCACACTGTTTTGTAATGTTTCTTCCCTTTTGGCTAACCATATAAATAGATTACATATCAGGTACTAATTGATCAGAAACTCAATTTTATGTTTTGAAACCAGGCCAGATGTGGCTAACACATGTCTTTTCTTTCTAGGCCAAATTCAATTTGAAGGAGTTAGATTTAAATTTGAACAAAGAAACAATCTCTAATATTTCCCATTGTAATGTGGAACTAGTAAAGCACAGAAAATAAGAGCAAGCTGTTCACTATTCTGGCCACCAGTGCTTTGTCAGAATTATTTTGAAAGACCCAAGGCAAAATCTTTACTAATGATAAAAGAAAATGATTGCAAGTAAGGAAAAATTCCTCTCTCTATACTTACGGTGCCAGTGGAGAAAAACAAACAAACAGCTATTCCCTACAACCCATTTGTATGGAAAGTATTTATTGCAGTTAAATCCATAGGAAAAAAAACCCCTCCATATTTAGCATTATTTTAGCTAATAACATTTATTTCAGTGTAAACCCATAGTTTAAAAATTAAGCAAGCATGTTTTCAGGGCTTTTCATTTTCAGATTACACCATATGGTTATCACTTGTCTAATGGAGATGCAAAACACCCCATGGACTCCATTGAATGTTCTCTTTCTTTCTGACATGACATATGTTTATAACAGAAATAGAACCAGCTTTCCACCCTGTTGTTACATCTCCACAACCTGGAAGTATAGTAAGCAACTTTTTTTACCTGGTTCAACCATTCTTTCTATGTCCTGTGTGGCTGGCTCTCTTTTGGTTGGTAGATTTACATATTGTTTGGAAATTACAAATTAGAACTGCTCCAGGCGCTTGGTTTTTTTGGAGTAATGTAAGACTGAACCAAATTGCCTGCAGCTCCCCTGCAACTTGCTTGAAAATGTCATTCTTCATTGTAAAGCCTCAGTGCTTATCAGGCTCTTGAGTCAATCAAGCCCTTGCAATAATGGCCAAAAGCATGTGGTCAAGCCATCAGGAAATTCAAGCTGCTGTGTGCAGAGGAGTTATTAGGAGCTGCTAAAGTAAGAAGTGATATTATGTAGATCACTGAAATGTGAGCATCTTCTTAGCATTTTGGAAAACGTGATGAAAGTTCAAAGCCATACTGACACAATTTTGTAAAAGCAGTTGGGCTATTTCCTTCTCTCTTCATATATGCCTATTTTCTGCAGAAACATGTGCATTGAGAGATTTGAATCCAACCAGAAGAGAAACAGCTGGACATGCGATTCGGACAATGGAATTTTTATAACAAATGTTCTTAAAATATAGATTATATTGATATTTAAAGTGAACCTTTGTCTGATCTTGAAAGGACTTGCCATCTGAGTAGAATTGCATGAGGTTTCAAATTCATTTTATGTCCCATGATCAAATTATTAGAGTGATACGGTTTGTTTGGGAAAAATTATGAAACTTATTACAAGGAAAGAACAGTTCCTTTCACAGAGGAACAGACTCCTGTTAAAGGAAACACCCCAGTAGATGTGCTGATGTAGCAATGAGAAGCTCCAAAATGAAGTTCAGTATCACATCTTCAGCACCAGTGAAATTACAGTCAAAAACTTGCTTTCAGAGATGTCACCCAAGTAGTCAATAGAAGTAGGAAAGGTTTGTCAGTAAAGAAAAGAAAAAATACAAATGAGTTTTAGCAATAACTGAACAAGTGTTTTTTTCTAATTTTTAGGAGAAGGTTTTGTTTAGGTGCATATTAAATTGTTCTCATTTGATAACCTAGATACCCTTAGAAGGTGATGTAATTTTTTCAGGCAGTGTTTCACACCTAAAGCTATGGTTTAAGCTTATCTATTTTTTTAATCAGCTCAATGTTGTGACCATAGAAGTCAATAGCCAAAATTATAAATACCACATTTTTTAAACAAATAGTAAATGGCTTTTGGTCTCTGTCTGACTACAAACTGGTAGCAAATTTATTTTCAGGCAGTAGATTGCCCTCAAAATTTCTAAGTCTTCTAATATCAATCCATTGTTTGTCTATTTTCCTTCATTTATTACAATTTAAAGGTCATGATTCAACCTCATACAAAATAGAGCAATCTCCTGTGTGTTCCAGGCAGACAAAATACGATTTTTATCAAGTGCAGAAAAAACCCCATGATTTTTGTCAAGTGCAGCGTCTATTTTTTTTCCTCCTTTTAATGAGATTTGGAGGAAGAAAGGAAGGCAGATTCCATTGTCCAAACACGTCACTTCAGCTTCAAACAAGCAATCAGGCATTTTAAAATATAGATTGAAAATAGAAACTGAGCTCAATAGAAATATGGGGAGAGGGAGAAAGGAGCATGAAATTAAATCACTGGCTTACCATGATCTAAGAATATAGTTAAAAATAAGCATCTTAATATGTCTTTCCTGTGGGTATATGAAGAGCAATAGTTATCGAGAGAGACTGTGATGACTCACACTAGATTGGAAAATGACAACTACAGAGGAAATGAGACCAAATCCCATGGTTGTTTCACCCTTTTTACTCAGGCGAGTTGCCACTGGCACAAAGAAATCAGCATATAAGGGAGCCATAAGAGTTAGGTTACAAAATCATTCTCTTCTTCTAATGCTAAGCTGTTCCCTGCAGTATACGCTGAATTGTTTTGTCCTACAGTGCCTAAATGACACATGTAGTGAAACTGAAACCCTTGAGCAATCTCTATGTGCTGCTTAATTAGTCCATTGGTTTAACGTTTAAAATAAAAACCTGAAACCTTTTAATGTTCTGGCTATTAGGCAGTTACTGCTGATATGCAGGCTCCATACCCTTTTCTTCCTTTCATCTCTCATAAGCCTATTGTTACACTTTGTCTCAAGAGCTATCAAAATCACAGGCAGGGCAGTGGACTACCTGAATTTAACAACACAGCCCTCATTACATTCCACTTCCAAGAAAGAAAATTATTTGTGTCTCCTTTATGTTGTCCAGTTGTGTTGAGAAGCATAAAATCTGATTCATTTCACTTATCCTCAAAGAGCAGTCTGTTCAGTTTTGATGCTGAATGGCATCCACTAAGTAAATACCCTTCTAGAGAACCACAAAATCTTATGTTATATAGGTAAGGCTGACAGCTCTATGGAGGTTTGGTGAAGATTTTTATAAAGGCATGGTGGTTGTACTGAGATGGTTAAAATTGTGGGGTGGTTTGACCCTGGCTGTATACCGCATGCCCACCAAGCCACTCTATCACTCCCCTCCTCAGCTGGACAGGGGGAAGAAAATACAACAAAAGGCTCATTGGTTGAACTAAGACAGGGAGAGATCACTCACCAATTACTATAACGGGCAAAACAGACCCAGCTTGGGGAAATTAATTGAATTAGTTAGCAATAAAAGCAGGGATAATGAGAAATAAACCCAAATCTTAACACCACCTTCCCTCTATGTCTTCCTCCTTCCTTAACTTAACTTCATCCCTGATCTTCTCTCCACCACCAGGTAGTGCAGGGAGGTGGGAATAGGAGTTAGAGTCAGTTCATCGCACGTTTTTTTCTGCTGTTACTTTCTCTTTCTCCTTCCATTTCACCAGCACGGGGTTCTTCCCAGGGGAGACAGCCCTCCATGTTCTCCAAGGTGAGTCCTTCCCACTGGGCTACAGTTCTTCATAACCTGCTTCAGTGTGTCTCTTCCATAGGGTTCAGTCCTTCAGGAAGAGGGCGCTCCAGTGTGTCCCCTCTACAGGATCGTAAGTCCTGCCCACAAACCTGATGCTCTGGGCTCCTGTCTCCACAGTTCATAGGTCCTACCAGGAAGGCTCCTTCAGGCATCCATCTCCTCTGGTGACCTGCACAGGCCGCAGATGGACCTCTGTGGACCTCCACAGGGCTGCAGGGGCACAGCTGCCTCACCATGGTCTGGACCACGGGCTGCAGAGGAGTCTCTGGAGCACCTCCCCCCTCTCCTCCTTCCCTGACCTTGGTGTTGGCAGAGTTGTTGCTCTAATGTATTCTCACTCTTTTCTGGTTAAAATTTTCTTCTGTGTAATAAATTGGTTTCCTTTTTAAATATGTTATCCCAGAGGTTCTCCCAGTGCTGCCAACAGGCTGAGCCTTTGCCAGTGGTGGGTCCTGGAGCCAGCTGGCATTGACTGTGTGGCATGTAGCGGAAGCTTCTAGCAGCCTCTTACAGAAGCTACCCCTGTAGCTGTCCCCCTATCAAAACCTAGCCATACCAACCCAATACAAGTGCTAATGATTTCTTCCTTATGTAGTCACTTCTAACTGCAAGTGCTTTCAGCTGTGCTGCCACTCCCAGCTCCCTGAATCCTGTAGTGCAGCTGACCTTGCTGGTCCCTTGTGCCTACTTGGGTTTGGGTGTCTGATAATTAGTGTCTGGCTCAACAGAGGGGTGTTTGCAGTAGGAGATGAAAATGTCTAAAACCCATCTCAATTTAATTGTGGAGGAATATATCTTCAACTGCAAGATGTACATGGTCAGTTCTTGCTACTCTGAAGGGAAAGAATGCTACAGTAAGAGAGACATCTGCCTTTTCCATGTTGGATATCTTCCAGAAGTTGCATCCAAAGTAACCTCAACATTATTTTAGCATGCTATAGCTGGAAATCTTTAGGTAGTGTATTACATGAATTTGACATTTCTAGGATTATTTCCAGGGTTCTATCAGAAGATGGAGAGGAACCTGGCTCAGAACATTTTTATTTCACCGACGCACACTTTTGTCCCCTTTTGTCCCCCTTTGAACAAACAAACGCAAGTCTAACAGAGGGTCATAAGATCAACTAAAACACTTATTTTTAGATTTTCCCACTCCTATTTTTCTTTTTTTTCCTTTAATATACGCTATATTTATATTTTAAACTAGCTGAATATGTTGGGTGGAAAAGCCTAGTACTTTTCATATCCGCTTTTATGCACATTAAAATCAAACCAAGTGATTCTTCCCTTACTGTTACAATAAGCCAGATAATTGAACATGATTTGTAGTTTACACCTGTCTTTATATGTGAGTTTATGAATTGGTTGGACAATTTAGATATATAATATCATTATTATTGACCTTTAGCTGCATCAAGGAAAGAGGTACTTTCTTCCGAAAATCAACACCTAAAATATATTAATTATTCTAATGTTTTCCAGAATTCACTACATTCATTCAGAATTATGTGCCTTGCACCATATGCCAAAAAACTTAATCAGAGGAAAATTCAAACTTCACTATAAGCATTTATTACCCATAACAGAGATTGGTCTATAAGAGCACTGTCCATAATCTGATATTCTGATAGGGTAATACAGTTTATTTGTTTGCCAGTTGATTTGAAACAGCAAAGTAAATTTAATTTAAGAAAATGAACTATTCTGCTTTTGGTCAGAGCATTTTGAAATTAAATCTGCCATTTAAATTTGCCTGGCAGAAAATCTAAATTGGTGAGCAAAATTGTATCATATTAAAAACAACTTTCATATACCTACATATGCATTATATTGGTTTATGTGTTTATTTATATTTAATGGAAAATAGATTTTTCTGAAGAAATTAGCATAAATTCTGCGAAATTTTCAAATCCCTTGGCTTTCCATTCAATATAGAAAACTTACACAGTACATTTTTAAAGAATAGCAGCTGTAGCAAGTGTTTGGACTAAATTACATAGAATGGCCAATTCAATTTATTTTTTTATAAAGAGAAGTCATTGTCATTAATACTTCTAAAAATCAGTGCCTGAATGCTTAATCCATGGCCATCTGAGGCAGGAATTTAGGAAAATTAGTACACAATAGGTTTAAATTATGCTAGAATCCACTCTTTGCTTGCAAGTGCACTTAGGTGTCTACAAGCTGAAGACTGAAAAACAAAATCCTAGAGTCGCTGTGCCAAAGAGGAAATACACAATCTGCAATTGAATGTTGAATGAGAAAAGGTAGCAAAAATCCACTGTATTTGATAACACTCCCAAACAAATCCAAAGAAAATATAGAATAATTAGAATTCCACTGTAAGATTGTGCAGAATTTTTCTTCTACAGTAAATTTAAGCAAGACTGAACAATCCTGCTTAGAGTTTATATCAATAAATTGTAACATGAATTATTTTACCATGTAATGAGTTTCATGTATTTGAAGTAAGTGAAGAAATTTAATGTGGGTATAAGAAAGGTTAATGCCATTTAAAGAAATTGAAAAATACAGGTAATGCGACCTAAATGAGATATTCAACTGAAAGCTAAAATATGTTAAGTAGGGGATATCTCGTAATTCAATCGTGAGCTTGGTAGCAGCATAAGTATTTAAGCACTGTGTATTTTTAGTAACTTTCTTCACATAATTACTGCCAAATTAACTGCTGTATACAGGATCAACAACAAATGAATATTTCATAACTGATTACAAGTATAAAAGAATTTACTCCTGGAAGGTTGTTGTGGTAGTGTTTTTAATGAATACTTGACATTATTAATACTGTAATTATTTATTTATTTCACATTGGAGTTGTACTTGGCGTTTGGCAGCGATGTAAAAATAGATGATCTCTGACTTGAGTATCTTATATAAAATGACAATAGGACAAAGTGGAAAAAGGATAAGAACAGATAAGTTGATAAAGCTCTTTGGAAGTATAAGATAACTGTCTTTAGCTGACAGCCCAAAAATAACCATTAATCTTGAGAACAAAAGAGGGAAATGCTTTTCTCCACCTGCGCTGGGTTTTGCCTCTTATTTCTGACAGGAGAACCGGAGGATTCTTTTGTTATCACTATCATTTTTTCCAATGTTGCAGGTGATTTATTTAGTGATTTAAATTATGCTATTAGTTGATGGTTGCATAAAATGATCCTTAAGACTCCACTTCCCCCCTCTAGTTTTATCATCCCTCTTTTTGAGCTCTAGCCATGTTTCTGACCATCAGACAATTGAAAACACAGTTTCAAAGAAACACAGAGTTTTTCAGGGAAACTTGGTATTCTGACAGCTGGCGTTTTCAGGAAAATACCAAATATTAGGAAACTTATGATAAAAATCATGAGTTGACAATGCTGCCATCTAGCCTTAGAAACATAATCAACAGGAGCAATCTGTTACAAAGCCATGAGTCGCTGACTCTCTCCATTAGCTTCCTAAATAGCAGGAATCTGAGGACTCCTATCTGTGAAATCTCAGCAGCTCGACCATGAACAATGACCATGAACAATAAGTCCTCTGACATCATTCTTAAGAGCAAGACTGTATTTATGTTGAGCTAGTGACATTGTATACTCCGCTGTCCAGAGGCTGTGTGCATGGGATATTGCTGTGAAAACCCCCATTATAAAAATTAAAAAGACAGAAATCTTCCATGTGCTATCCTTTAAGGAAGAATTATGAGCTCTGCAGTACATCATATGTTCTCATGACTGGCTTCCTCTGTTTTTAAGTTGGGCTGCTATTATGTAGAGCTAAAATTAAAAGACTTACAAGATGAAGAAACATTTTTTCTTTGTTTAATTAGTATTTGATTTAAGCCACAAATTTGAGGTCTTTCTTAATACCTAAGAAGAGAAAAGAGAAGTCATCTTCAAATATATATGGGTAGAATTGTTTGTGGGGTTTGTTTTAAATGCCATATTTTAAGATGTGTTTTTATGCACATGTAAATCTTTGTATAAGATCTATCATTTTTATATGTTTTAATATGTGTAGCCTGTTAATACTTATGTTTGAAATGCTAATACATTGGGGTTTTTTCTGTTCTTGCTTTAAAACTAGCATTTGTCATTGTTTTGTTCTAGCCTGTTTCACAATAATTGATTTTGTGTTCACTTGTTAATTGGTTTAGTTGTAACTTTATTGAAATTCATGGATTTGCTGATGTCCTGAGGAGGATGTGTTTTCACTGGTAGTCTCTAATTGCACAGTGTTAAGGATTCATAAGCTTGCAACTTCTTCATAAAGCAATCAACACATTTTATTAACTTCCTGAATCTCTTCTCTGCTCCCTGAATCATAGCATTTGTGTTCCTGCTCTTAGCTGAAAACAGGTGCAGTATTTGTATGATAAGAAACTCTTTGAAATGAACTCATATTTTACTTTTAAAAGAGTAATTTCTTGGAGAAAAATTGTTGTAGTTATTATTACTTATTTCTACAACAGAAGGATTGGGAGCATCAAAATCAGAGATACATTGTGTTAAATGCAGAACATGAGAATATAAGGCATTCAAAGACCAAAATGCCCAGAGAGTAAGGGTTAAATGGTTCCTAAACATATTAGACACATGAGAAGCTTAGAGTAAGAAGTGCCATGCTCACCAGCATAGCAAAGGCAATACATACCTTCTGCTTAGGAGCTCCCCTTCTGCATGCTTCTATCTGAGACAAGCAGGAGAAACAGAGACATAAAAGATGTTGGATACCTCATCTAATGACCACCAAAGATGGATATAAACAGTGAGCACCATCTGTCAGCCCTTTAGGAGGACAGTGGGTGTGTAGGAGCTGTGATGTGTCCACTCACCCCACAGATTGTATTACCCAGTCAGCCAGACCTTGCCAAGGGGCTGAGTCAAGCCTGGACAGCAGCCTCTTACCCTCATAGCCTGAAAAACAGGAGCAAAATGAAATCTAGCTTGATATGCAGCCTTAAAACTTTTACATTTCTACAGGTGTGCATTGAAAGGAAATTCACAATCAGGACACTAGTCACAGATTCTTTAGCCTTGGTTTCTTCTCTTTTCAACCTCTTTAGTTTTCATCCTTACACCTTTGACCTTTTCCTTACAAAACTATTGTAGCTGTCTTTTATTCTTTTGTAATCCACTTAACAACAGAAAATTTAGTTTAAATTGTCTTAATAATGTTACTTGTAGCTTTCCCAAGTCCTTGTCCTGTGTCAGTGGAATCTTACATTGTTCCCCATTGCTCTTTCTATCTCAATAAAATCAGACTGAGCTATATGGCTTTATACTCCCAGCTTCTCTCTCCAGCTTTCTTGGTGAAAAATTCACAAATAATTTCCATATCTTTAGTTATTTCTAACCTAGAATTATCACAGGTAATATACATATTAGATTAAACGTATTTGTATTATGTATAAGAGAGAGCACAACCCAGAACACCTGGCTCAAGCTCTCCTTTAGCGCCACCAGCCATTCCCTTGAAAGATTAGCAGCTGTATGTATGTTGATGATCACTCTACGTCAGGTCTGGAGGGCTCCTTCCTCCTGCACAGACCTGGGGCAGGGAAAGAGGGTGGAATGGGCTGCTGAGAGCTCAGACCTACCCCTACTCATATGACAGGTTCATTGGTATGTGGTGTGGCAGTCATGGACTACTGGAGCCTGGCTGACAAAACCAGGATGAAATTCTGTGTCTGCCTGAATCCAGGTAATTCAGACTCATATTACTAGCAAGTATTTTTTGTCTTATCAATGGTTTACGTAGGTGTATATCATACACCTGTCCAGAAAGACACGTGAGCTGGAAGATATGCAATTATACTCAAAACCGATTGTAAGGAATAGCCCAAATTCACTTACTGCATTGTTTACATATTAAACCATTCCTTTGACTAATCCAGTATATCTTCTCATTTATATCCCACCTCAAAATACTTTCTGAAAAGAAAATGCCATTTTTTGTCCACCACTGAAAGGAAAGGGTTGGTTAGACCAAATGTAACACTGACAGTAAAGATTATATTTTTACAACATTTTTTTGAAAAGGAGTCCTGAGGAGAAATAGAAAAAGAAGATTTTGTTATGGTTTAGAAATATGATCACAGTCTGATCAGTCAGCCTTTATGTTGTCTGGATTAAATAATACACTACTGCCATGGAAACTGTTGTTCTTTGTTTTATTCATGTACTGACAAACCCACCAGAAAAATCAACGTAATTTATACCCTTCAATCCATATTATATATTATAAACTCTGTGTTCAAATAACTAGATATATATATATATTTTAGCTGTACTTCCAACTTGAATAAGAAGCTGCATATCCTTGTTGGCACTGGGATAAGAAAATGAAGCAGTTGGCTGTCCTTCCTGTGAAGCATCCCTGATTCATCTGAACACAGCTAAGAGAGTATGACATGGACAAAATGATGTTCCTGCAAAACAAGGATATTTTTGCTTGGGACCTTGATAGGAATCTGAATCTGTGGTCATTACATTCTTTGTAGCAACATGTTCATTTTAAATTCATTAACAAGTGTTTAGCCTCTTAATTTAAAAAAAAAAAAGTTTTATATTAAGAAATAGCTACTGTCTTCCAATCTGGTATATATGAATCATTGATTTAAGCAGGCTGTGAAATAGCACAAGGTGTAAAATAGATAGCTGCTTAAATCAATGATTCAGTTAGAAAATGACAGCAGAAGAGATTTGAGACATAGATTTGTGACCTCACCTTACAGATTTTTTCACTCTTTCATACAAACAACTAATTCAACATACAACTACTCTCACCAAAACAACTATTTATCTTCTCATCATTTGAGTTCTGCAAGGCTGATGAGTTTTGGCAGCATTTGTTTTTTAATGGTTTATAGGCCTTCACTATGATTAATTTTAGCTCAGGCACAGAAAAAAAATCTCCTCACTTTAAGAACCATGCAGAAATATTAGAAAATGACTCTTGATAGAACAGGGTTTTTTTCTGGTTTTTGTTTTATTTTTTTTAAATAAAATAATTAATGGACAATTGCAAATTATATCTGAAATAAATTTTAAAGCAGTGAAATGCAAAAATCAATTTTAAAAAAGAAAAATTAAAAGCAGGAATATGAGGATCACAAAGACATTTTCTAAAAATGATGAAAAAAAATCAGAAGCACAAGGGCCTGATACATTGTCTTTAGAAAGGCAAAGATTTTCTTACAAGTAAATCATGTCATGTTTTCTAGTTCCCAGTTTCTTATTTTCTCTCTGTGGATCAGGAGTTTCCCTTAAGCAGTGCAGCATGTTCCTTAAAAGGGATAATTTTTTTCTCATATCATCTTCTCTCACTGTTAAAGTTGTGCAAGACCCCATGGCAACTACGATGTTTACCTGTAGAATGAGCACTGGGCAGACTCTGAAAGCTGGCTTACCAACCCTGTTCCATCTTTTGAACACCCCAGTCTGTCTTTTTGTATGGGATTTAAAGGAATTTCAAAGAAAGTGAAAGGTACCATATGACAAGGCGAGACAGTTGTCTGTGAGCGATTCACACGGACTCTGGGAGCTGCTAAATTTCCATGAACTCAAGAATCGGAGTGGATAGAACACAAAAATCACACAAATTATTTGGAAAAATGGCTATTGACTGAGACATTTTATATCAACTATTACGGAATTAAGGAATTCTGTTGGACTGGTAAAAATGTTCCTGTGCAAAGTCAACAGAAGAATCCTGATTTGGCTGAGATCAAGTAAAATACTATCCCAATAATCTGCTAGCAAACCCACTCGGTCTCCTAGAAAATATTTTCATCAGTTTCTGATGATAGGGTGTAGAAATGGGTGGGGAAAAAAATGTTTGAGTGTGATTTATTTTTTAATTTCTCTTTAAATCTTTCCATAGCCTCACCAATTCCCCCAAGAAAGCTAAAAACCAATGAGCCAGGGACTCCACAGACCATTGGCAAGTACCTGTCATTACTCAGAACTTCAGAACAAGCACGGTGATTAATCCATTTAAATTTACTGTACAGGAAATATCAGAGGTGGCAGATGCTTTCCTCAGTTGTGATTTACATAAAAAAGAAAATTAAAACCCTCACTGTAACAATTAACTGGCTGCTTCACTAAATCCACTGTCATCTCTGGCTTTTTTTCTTGTGGAGAATGTGACTATAAATGCTTCCAGCTTCCCTGACATAAAGATGTGGGGGGCTGGAGGATTTGTTTTGGTTTTTCCTTGTTGTTGTGTTTTTGTTTTGTTTTTGTTTGGGGTTTTTTAATTATTAAAGACATTCTATTGCTTGTTTTGGGTTATGATTTTTGGGGTGGGGAATCACTGGGGAATGCTGCTTTAGGAAATGACTAATCGGTAGTCATTAGAACACTTCACACTGCAGCAAAACTGTCAGTATCTCTTCATTAGCTTCAAGATAAGGAGTTTTTATATAAGTACATCTAAACCTCAGCTGTAACATCCTCCTCAGGGTATTTTAACAGTGCAGGATTTCACAATATTTCAGGGCTAATTTCCTGCTTATTCAGATACTTTTTCATCACAGTGAATTTACAGAGCTACAGACATCTATCTTAATAACATTCAGCATGCTAATATGGGTCTTGAGGACATCAGGTGATTGAAACTGTAGCTAGTAGATTCTTCCCATGATTTTGGAATGATGAAAAGAGAATCTTTCATGGCTTTGGAAATTTTATTGTGTTAATTAGTTTTTATTCTGTAAATTATACTCTTCTGGATTTGTTATTCTTTTTGTTATTTTTTTTTCTCTTAGAACTATGGGTTGTACATAAGGCTTTCAAAATGTGTAGTGAGAGTTTGAGGAAGAAGACCCATTACATGAAATGATATGTGTATACAATACCAAACCTTGAGAAATTTCTCTTCTGCCACCATAAACCTCACAAAGCCACACATTAATGGCACTCGTTAGCAAATGACCAGACTAGGCTGCATGTAGGTAAAAACATATTTTGCCTGAACTTTTCTCTGTGCTCTCATAATCTGTACAACTTCAGCAAGAAGTAAAACCAAAGGGTTTCTCAACATTACCAGTATGTGTTTTTCATGAACAATCACTGTATTCTTAACCCAGGGGACTCCTAAATTTTCGTGGTGTGGACTATATATATTTTATGGGAAATAAACTCTTTTATTGAAAAGAAACATGGCTTTCCTCAGAGGAGGCAAAAAGGACTTTGCACCCAATTTTTCTATATGCAGGCACATCAGCAGGTAGCAGGACGTTCGGGAGGCAAAAATACTGTGTGTAGCTGAACATATGCTCCAAGAGGAATAGCCTGAATTATGGGGAAGAATGAAGTGACGTATACCTCGACCTGAGCAAAAAGAAATCCAGGAAGGTCTGAGACTTCCAAGCCACAACTTTTTCTCTGGTCTCCTGAGATACTGTTCCCTTGAACTCCTGCTGTTCAGAGCAGATAGCCAAGTCACAATCCAACTTACATCTTTACTGACAAGTGTGCAGGTCCTTTCTTACCTTCCTGTCATCTAAGACTGGTAATGAGTTCACCCTCAAAAACGAGTCCAATATGTCGTGAATATTTTATCCAGGCTTACTGCATTTATGCAGATTTAATATTACTATTCAATCTGGTTTATACCGTGTTTTATCTTCCTTCCCTTTAATGTATATGGTAACCTGCAGGTCCTTTGGAATACTTTCCCACCACAGAGGGCCTTTTTTTTTTCTGAATGACAATGGATTGCTCTCCATAAAAAGCATCTAGATATTTCAACTTCTTTGTTGAAACATAATGATTGTTTTTAAATTATGTCCACAGTTACTGGAATGATTCTTAATTTCTGAAACAACACTGTTTAAACACAGCACTTTTTAAACACTAATAATGACTCTGAGGCTTATTCTACTCATCAGTTTAGCTTAGTTTAAAAGGGATATGGAGCTTTTTGTGAAGTAGTGTGTCAGGAGTTGGACTTGGATGATCCTTCTGGGTCCCTTCCAACTCAGGATATTCTGTGATATTCTATGAAGACCATTAAAAGTGTGCCGCCTAGAATGCAGAGCTTGAAAGATAAGAAAATATGTAAGTAGACAGCAAATCTGTAGTGAGACAGAAGGTGAGGACAGGATCCATAAGAAGATTATGATAATTTTAATAAAGGTTATATATGATGGTGTTATTTAACCTGATCTTTCTACAAGATTGTAAACATTAAAAATAGGTATCAGCAGTCCCCATTGGCCTTTTACCTTGCCATTATCAGTCGGCCATTTCCAAATCCTATGGGTCTCAAGATGGGAATTGAAAGAAGAGAGGTTAATGGCTTTATGCACTAATTCAAGGAGTGCACTCTATTTGTAAAAGTGCTAAGACTCCTGTGGCAGAAACTGTCAAGTGAATAGTTTAGGCTACTATCACTGATGGAGTGGAAATGTCAAAGAGCAACTCATTAGAGTCAGAGAACAAATAGGTAGGGATACTCAGAGCTTTGAAAAGTGTGAAAGGTAAGAGTAAATAGATGAACTAGATGTGATGAAAAAAAAAGAAGAATCAGTGAAAGGATGTAAGAGAGAGTAATCAGGGAAAAGGAAGATGACCTTGCACATAGCAAAGGGCAAAAAGAGATTGTACACCATCGTTCTGCTCATGCTACTGTGACTAATTTTGATTCTGAAAGTCTTCAAACAGGTTTCTACGCACACACATTTTCAGAGTCATACAAATATTTGCTGGAAGGACATTTAACAACCATCTAGGCATCCTCCTGCTTGAATTAGGACTATATCCAATGCTAGATTGGGTCAGTTGTTGCTTTGTCTAGTGGAGTCTTGGAAGGACCTCTATGGATAATTTATTTCTCTACTGTTCCAAATTTATAATGGAGAAGTTTTCCTAAGGTCAGTCGGAAGATCCCAAACCCTAACATGTAACTGTTGCCTTTTGTTTTATCACCAGGCACTGATGAAAATACCTTGGCTTTTTTATGCTCACACTCCAACAGCTAAGGAATGCTCTTGCACTTCTATTTCATTGCCTGTCCTTGATTACATTTAATGCATGCTGTATTTGAAATTTAGTTCTTCAGGAATTTTTTGCTTAGCCTCTTACCAAAATGTCTTCTCTTTTTGTAGAATGGGATACTTTGCTCCTGAGTGCTAAAAATTACTGGGTTTTTTTTTTTTTGCAATCCAGCAGGCATGCAAAGCAACTCTGCTCCTCCTTATGGTCTCCCAGGAAAACCTGGCCATCAATTTACTAAGCTCTGAGGTCCTGAAGCTACAGTCCTAACTGTTGCTTAAACTCACAATCTCAGAATCTGGGTTACAGATTCTTCTGTCATCATCTGGTGCAGGCTGTCAAAGTGAACCATAGGCTATGTGGCAGAAAAATTGAGTTCCCAGTTCTGTTTAAGTGACAGTAAATGAAAAAGAAAGGGCCTAAGGTCTGATGAACAGAACAAAATCTATGCATTTCTTTTTATCAAGGGAGCTATACTTATTTACAACTTTGAAAAAATTTAACTGATATATTTTTATTACTATGATACATTAGGACACAAAACTGGGTATCTATGAAGTCCAAGTTGATTGAAAATAATAAAGATTCTTACTTTCAGAAAAAGGGAATTAATTGTTAAAGTCTTAAAGCATGCACTAACAAGTGAAAATAGTATATTTGTTTTCATGTGAAGTTTAATTACTACTGCTTTAACAAAGTTCACTTCTCATTGAACCATGAAAACCATGAGAAACAACCAGGGATGTTTACCAGAGTACCTGTCGGAAGTGATCCCAGCATAAGAGACCTTTTTGAGACATATATGTGATGCCGTCTTATGCTCTCCCATACAAAGAGGTATAGCATAAAAGATGCTATGATTAGACCAGGCTTCTTTATATGGCAGCCAAGTGGAATATGGACCATGTTTGATCAGCTTCTGCTTTTATTGGAAATTGGATGAGTACCTAGTATCTGAGTTTACCACAGTATCTTCTGATCTAGACTTCTTATATCAGCTGAATCTCTAAAATCTTTCATTTAGATCAAACATCTTTTGATATGTCGATAGAGTTATATTCCATCTTCTTATGTTCAGTAATCTCAAAAATTTACACTCTTGTAAGCAAGAATAAACACTCTTGTATACCCTTGGTCTTTTCAAAAAGTATCTTGAATCATGGAAACTAGTTGTACACTTCCTGAAATCTGCAAAAACTGAGTACAAGCTACGAAACGATATAGACACTGCAAAGTGAAATTTAGACTGGATGAGGGACACAAAATTACTCTAAAGTAACACAGAAGAAAATTCCTTTATCTGCTTGGAAGTCCTAACCATGAAATTTCTTCCAATAAACTTATGATAGGCCAGACTACTGAAACAGACATAGTTATTGAGTCTGCATAGTCCACCTTCTGCCTCTACTAGGGAAGGATTTTTCCTTCTTATTCTTGTCTTAGTTTTTTCCCTGCATTCATATCTGGACAGCAGCCAAGCTCAAATAGGACTTGTACATGACCTAGCCTATAACTTGATGGTTAGACTTCTTTCATAGGAGTGGGAAGGTCTCTTGGGCTGACAAAATGAACCCATTTCTATTTTCTTGGGCAAATGTTCTAACCATTGTGTTATCACACAGAAGGAAAAAAAAGATAGCAGTGTCCTTTCAATGAAAGGAGTGCTACATATCCAGCCACTTATCACGTTCCTCAAGGCAAAGTGTCAGGGTGTAAATGCACAATGCGTATAAAGCTACCACACTAAAGGCTGCACTGAGAAGATCCAGAATCCAAGGAAAGGGCTCATCATGTTTGTCCTGTGAGACCCAGTCATGGGAACCAACATCTGTTTTGTGACTGCCCCATCCAGTTTGGTGCTGAATTTGGATTAAATTATTTCACTGCAACTCAGTCCTGTTTCTAAACTGGTGCTAAGTGAAAACAACAGTGAATTACTATCTGATGGAGAGATACTTCACCAAGGTTATAAGAATTTCATAAGCATCCTTAAGTATGTTACAAACTTGTTTTAGTATTTGAAATTCGAAAGCTGACTTTCTAAATTTAGAGTGATTCTAAGAGCCAAGGGAGTTTTTTTGTTTATAATAAACCATAGAGACTCTTTCAGAGCAATTGCATTGAATGTTGTAAATGTACATAAGGAAAATTAGGCTTTATGCAGCATAGTAAAAATCCTTATAAATGTTGAGAGAAATTACCAGAAGAGATTAGTGGATATTGCAAACTAATCGCTTTGCATTTAGGTTTTTAAAAAATTAAATCTGCCTTTGAACTATATTCTTATAAAAAAAGCCACTTCAAATACGAAAATATTCCTGTATTTTTAAAGTTAAGTTAAGCTTTAACATATCTGAAGTATTCCAAATTAAGGGCCTTATTCTCAAGTGCAGTAAGGCCACTTTTAAGTTGTTCTGGCATCAATTACAGTTATGTGCATTTCAAAGTCCTCATGCACTTGTGGAAAGGGTTTAAAGAGGACTTAATATAAATGAGAATTCAGTCATAATCTTTTGGGATGAATTGAACTATTCATTTATAAATGAGAATAATTAACAAAAACACACCTTTGCCTTATTCATGTCAATCCTTTTATTCTAAAATATGGATCAGCTCCTGTTAATTTTACTTATTTAAATAAGTATTTCCATGTGAGTATCCCCTTCAAATTTGGATTTTTATGTAATTATTTTCTAAAGAGATAAGGAGCAATTTCCATTTTGCCATTTAATTCTATCGATAATGTGTGAGAAGAGTGGTGTCTCTGTTTTCAGAGAGCACTTGTCTTTGAAATCTGAAAGAAAAAATTAGCTCCTCCGCAGTCAGAACTACAATGTTTGCCTAAAGCCTTTCAAGCAGTTTGGAACTTCTCCAGTAATTCTCAAGCAAGGCCTTCCTAGAACACCACTGGTGTACGAAGAAACAGTTTTCTTTTCACTGCTTGCACTGAATTTGATTAAATGATTTTCACCAATTTTAAGGTGAGAAATGATTTTAAGTCCTGTGTTTTGTCTTACCAGTTTGCTTTTCCTTGGGTTGCTTTACAGTCAATGCAGAAAGACAGATAAGGTGACTTATGTTAGAGGACTTTATTTTGGAAGTGCATTTGTGTGTTCATTGATTACTTGAACTCTTTAAATACAAGAAAACCATCACTTCTCTGATATCTGAGCCTTCTTCTGAATGTCAGGGTCCAATTTCTGTAATTATTCATCCAAGTATATCCAAGGTACAAAGTCATCTCTCCTGAAATAAAAGTACGTTCTTAATGTGTTAATTATGAAGTAGTGAGATACACAAATTAAGTGGCATATAGATAAAATATAGCTCGTATTGGTATGGCTAAAGACTGAATAGAATGGAAAATTGGCATTAGAGATTGAAATATTATGTCATACCATAAAAGATACTTTTTCCTATTTAGAGATGACCATGAAGTAGAAAATACGTTACGGTTATGGTGTAGTAGGTTGAACCTGAGTTGATGGACAGATTTTTAGACCAATGACGCCTCTCGCAATTTACATATTTAAACCATGCGGAAAAGTGGGAATTTCCTTTTGTTCCAGCTCACCTGCCGGAAGGTGGAGGGGCTCTGAGACTCGGGACCGGGCCCTGTGCCCCCCTTCCCCTTTTCCCAATGCCAAGACACGGACCCTGGGTCTCTGGGGGTGAACTATCCCAGAGCTGCAGGCAGCTAAAGCCAGCCATGGACTGCCACACAGCTAAACCCATCCGGCGCAGCTTCTTGGGACTGGCAGGTCCCTCTCCTCTCCACGTGGAGCCAGCAGGATCCGGCGGAGCCTCCTGTCTGCAGCCAGCACACTTCGCACTAAACTGAAGAAGACACCATGCAGCCAGCAGCACAAAGGGAGTGAGGCTTTCTCCACCATAAAGCGTGAACAAGAACACTTTTCAACATGGCAGCTTCAGAGTCAGAGAGAAAGAGAAAGTGAGTTGTGTGAGACAAATCTGAAAATGGCTACGGGAAAAAAGAGGGCAGTACCATGTTTCTCGTATGTAGATTAAAAATACTTCTTGCAGGCCATGGGAAGAAGCTGTAATATCACAAACTGTGTGTCTCTTTAATCCATTTGAAGTATATGGGGGGATGGAGAATTCACATGTGGCCCGTGATGATTGTGAAGAGTGCCTATGTCAGGCTATATAGAAGCAGTGAAAGGCTTTTAGGGTCTTGTGACGAAGAAAGCCTTTGTGTTCAGGCCAAAATAACTCATCCTTAAAAAGACCAATAACCCCATGTGATGGCCCATGTTTGGCAGTGTGAAAGAACTGTGAAATTTTTTTATAGGAGAGATGTTTTTCCATCTCAGCAGATGTATTTCCGGGCGGATCTTTTACTGGTGACAGTTTGGGAACCATATGAAGCAGAAGAAACCCTTTTTTCCTTAAGCATAAGAAAGAGACTTTTCAAGAGCTACAATGCTAACTAAAATCCCATCTTCTGTATCCTTTGTGGAAGTTTGATAAAAGGAGGGGGGTGCTAGAAGAGAGAGAAGGTTTGTTTTAATTTCTTGTTATTTCTCTTTACTTTTAATTCTGTTAGTAATAAACATTTTTCTTTGTACAGCAACTGTTTAAGTTTGAACCTGTTTTGCCTCACAGCTCTCTAGTTTTCCTCAATATTTTCTTATTTTCCCCTTATGAAAAATAACAGATTTGGTGTGCTCAACGCTTAGCTGCATCAAACCACAACATATGGGTATACTGGGTGTCCAGTGAAAAAGATTCGAAATAACCTAATCAAGCAAGCCCAGTCAGAAGTTTAGTTCAATAGGGACAGTCTTACAAAAAAAAAAATGAATCCCATGAGAAGACTGAGTTTTGACAAATAAGACTCAGAAGCAAATTCTTTGTGGCATAAGCTAATATAAGACTCTTAGTATCATCCAAACAATTATATTAGCATGAAGGCTTTGTAGAAAAAGCAACAGCCAAAGTCATAAATCCGGTGAAGTTAAAGAGATTGGGTAGATAGGTCAGGTATATCTTATCTCTCCCAAATGGATTGTCAGATACTGTGAAGAAAAAAAAAAAGGAAGCTTTATCCAGTCTTCTTAGCCAATGTTTTTTCATAATACTTTAAGGAGAAAACAAGGATGAAAGGCACTTTTTTTTTTTGTGTGACCTTCTGTCTGACATAATCTGATTATAGTAGAATGGGATTTGGTAAATCAAAAAGGTCCATTGCTCGAAAGAAACTCACCATGGTATGTCTATTCAAGTAAAAAAAAAAAAAAAGGCATATCTCTAGCAAGACAAAAAGGCAGAATAAGTGAAAATTCATGCCATACCACTTCTGAAGCTAATATTGGTTGGTTCTATTTTTCTTGGAATACAGACAAGAACTAACATATCTGTAAATATTACCTTTTATATTCTCAGTATAAGCTTTTGTAAAACTGTAATTGGGTGGATTTTTTCCCCCAAAGGCAATGCATGGGACTTCTGCATGTACATCAACCAATTTTTTTCTTTCTTTTACAAAACATAAGCAATTCAAGGAGTACTTAATTACCACGCACAGAGATCAGTGGAAGGCCTCCAAGAAGGGTAGGGTGTGAAACATTACTCATGGGAGGAGAAACTGAAGAACTGGGGCTTGTTCAGCAAAGTGGTTTTAAATACATTTTACAACATTTTTGTCGTAATGAAACTTACAGTTTCCGCATTTCGTTCCCAGTACCTGTGAGGACAAGGAGCCAGTCTCTTCACAGAGCTACATTGTTGGAAGACAAAAAGAAAAACTCATAAATTGTAAGAACAGAGTTTCAGATTTGGTATCAGAAGAAACTTTTTCACCAATGAACAGTAATGTAGTGTCACAGGCAGCCGAGGAGCCGAGGAAGGCTGTGGAGTCTCCATCCTTGGGAGATTTTCAAGATCACATTATGCAAAGCCCTGAATAACCTGTTTTCAACCCCAGAATAGCCTCACTTGAGGCTATAGCTGATCGTGCTTTGAACCAGGAGTAGAGATCCTGGGGTCTCTTCCAAGTTGAATTATCATATAAAACTGTTGCAAGCTACATGTATTATAAATCAACATAAAAAGCTATGAGAAAAGCTAACTGTAGAACACTGAACAGCAAAATCAATTCATCCCCACACAGCAAAGAACATTCATATTTCATGGAATATAGTGTTACCAACTTAACAAAATACTACCCCACATTCTTTCTATGGTATAGACTTAAGCTTTGTTTCTACTGTCTGTGTGCCAGTAAAAGAAATTTGGAGGTTTGTCTTCTGAACTGCCATTACAAATTGACACGAACTCTACCACCTGTACCTTGTGAAGGGCTTTGCATTGCCCAGTTGCAATATGAATGCTTGTCTGTGTTTACTGACACTGAAAAGAATTACATTCTGATGGAAACCTGGCTCAGACAATTCTTCAAACTGCTGAAGGATGAATGGCTACAGTGCACAAAGCATTGGTTGGATCAGTCCTTTTATTTTTTTTGGTCTTTTTTATTTTGTGTTCAAGCCACAAACTGTGTCTTTAAGAAAAATTTCACAGACAATGAATTCTTTTGGAACTCATACATAAAATAGCTCCAGAGAAAACTGCAAGATTTAACTTGAAATTACCAACTAAACCCAAATATTTGTGTACACATAAGACTTTATGTGTACTTACATACCTAATACTTAGTGCTTGTATACAGAGATAGCAATTAAACAGAAAATTCCTGTATTGTCACATTGCAACATTTGACACATGATTTTTGACTATATATCCTCATTTCCTGGAAACAGAAAACAACTTCTATACTTTTGCTGCTTATTAATGTTCAGTTGAGTCAGTGAGAAAATCTGTCGTGTATAATTCCAACATTCAGCTTCACCAAAATGAAATCCCTATTCAGAATCATTACAGTTTACCATATCGGTAGTGAGATTATCAAAAGGTAAAATTCATGAGGCCAAAATTATGGTATCTGTACCTCGCTTTTCATAACTTCTCCTTTACACAACTCAACAGTTTGTTTATTTCCAAGGCAATGCCTTCAAGCAAACTAAGATAGTTGTTATATTTAAAACAGGAAATCTCCCAATTATTTGTTTTCCTCTTCTCTAAAATATGAAAATTCTCGTCTCATTAATGTGTCTACAGGTGACCAAGTGGAGGTGATTCAGTTCTATGTCTAACTTTACATCCAACAAGTACTTTAAACTGGATACTGAATCTCTGCTGTGCTTGGGAAGATTTATTCTTTTCAGAAATTGAGTTTCATTGTTCATTTTTTATCCCTTTTGTGTCTCATGAGGGTGGACTTTAGGACTATGACATAATTAAGAACAGAAAATATGTTTTCCTTTTCTGAGTTTTGTGCAGGAGGTCTCAAGTTTACTAAAATTCCTGTCTTTACAAATTGATGCAAATAAAAGAAGACTTTTGATTAAAAAATGAAAAAAACTCTCTAGAATTTCTAAATTCTTTTTTTTTTTGTATCATAGCTAGTATATTCAGACACAAAATGATGCTTTGCAATTGCAAAGTTCTCTTGTCACTTTTTTAATGACCTGCATAAGTAATTCAAAGCTTTCTTACTCAAGAACAAAGCAATATTCCCAGATTACCATCTTAGAAATTCCCACTGAAATTAGGCAGGGACTTCTTTGATATTTAGATTGGGCACTCTGTGGTGTTTTCAAAAGATCAGATCATTCAATACTTTTGCTGTGTGCAAGTATAACTCTGGGATTTCTTTGGAGTCATTTTGATTGACAATAGGGTGGAATAGACGACCATGTCCAGATGCAGTTTCTGAGGCTGAAAGGCATCATTTTTTCATAGGCTGCATCAAGAGAATAATTCAAGGGTGAGTGAATATCTTAGCTTCAAAACAAATACTGTAAACACTGTGATTGCAGTCCTTGAATGTGTCCTTTTGGAATTCCTTTTCCATTCTACAACAAACTTTTAGCAGACAAGGTTTAAAGTAATTAAAATGGAAGGTTATATCATGAAAATACTTTAACGGTAGCGGAACTAGTATGCACAGTCATGATACAAAATGCATTTACTCTGATGTTATGAGGAGTCTTCCTGCACTTCCCCTGCTCCATCATAAAAAAGAACAAGCAACAACTTGAAATATGGAGGCGAAGGCAGAGGCACAGAATAAAAATTTAGGTGAATAACAATCTAGACACCGTTGACCAGTTTGGATTGCCTCTTAGAAACTTTTACCTCTGCTGTATTACCCAACACAGGCTGAAAGAGCAAGCCGCTGAAGTCTGCTGCAGAGCCATTATCATCTGTTAATTTTATTTCCATTGCCAATTATCCTTAATTATTGGAAACTTTTTCCAATGTATAGTGACTGCTGAAATGCGTGCTCATTAAATTGAGTCTAGCTCAAGAAATAGATTTTGATAAGCTATGTTATGTTATAGACCTGATTTTCAAGTACTCCATCCTCAGTTAACTTCAAGTCCATCTTTGCACAACATTTTCCAAGTGCTATCTATGAATTTATTTGCTTTTACAGGAGAAAGAAACAAAAGGCCAGATATCTTTGTTGGAAACTGACATAATTAGTATAAAAAGATATCTGTGATGTGAATTGCTAGTAGCTAAGGAATAAATATGGACAAACATTGTTTCTGAGGCATAGATGATCTCACTTGAACAAAGCCAATAAGAGGCTGCAATTCACTGTGGAGCCCATGGAAAAGCAGAAAGAAATTTCCTCAGAATTGAGACTCATTGCAGCCCACTGTACATCCTGGGTGTTATTCCAGGGATCCTCTTGAAACCTGATAGCAAGAGCTGTAGAAAGAATGAGGACACAAGCTTTCTTTCTGTCACATCCTCAGGGTACAATCTTGCCTGATGCCTGATTTCATATCTCCACTGCTGCACACCCTAAAATAAAACCTAGGGAAATTCTGTCTCAGAGTGGATCCGTTTTAGCCATAGAAAAGCATTAAAAAATTAGGGAGTTTGAATGAACTCCAGAAAAAAAGAAAGCATGTGTTAAAGAAACAGTAAGTGGGGTACTTCTCTGTGTTATTTGATGCACATCACCCTGCTGAAGTCACTATCAGGCTCAGGAATATGCTGTTGTCCCCTTATCTTGCTGCTTTCTTCCTAAAGGCAACCTCATCAGGCCTTCCACATGAGAAATGTCTCTTAGTGCACTATGTTTGCCCTGGCCTTCCTTTCTTGGCTTCCCTCATCTTCTGATAACACATATGATTTGCAACTCTTCTAATGACAGAATATTTTACCAAAAAAATCTAATTAAAATAAAAGCAAATATCTGTCAGGATGTGCATGTAACAGTACATATCAATGTTTTTGAGCACATAGCTCTTTCCTTTCTCTTTCCCTATCAATCTCTTCTTTGTCATATTTTCTCTTTCATAATTACGAGATCTTAGAAAACAAAAAGAACTCGGGTTTTTTGTGTGTGTAACTTCTTTCAAACAATCTCTCTGCCCTTGCTGCACACAAACACACACAATATAACATCATAGAACCAAGCACAAATGGTAAGGTGACAATTCTAATTTCTTTTAGATACTGTAGCTGTGTTGCCAGCTCTTTATTTCCTTGTTAGGCATTACAAGTCTCATGTCAGATGCAGGTTTAAAGTGCAGTCTGATCTTTGAGGTTGATTTTTTATGGTAGTCTTCCTGTTCCAGGCATTGTCTTGCCCTGTCTAGTAGCAATATACAAAAGCAAGAAGTACAAATTTCAAAATGAGACAGAGAAACTAACTGCTTATAATTATTGTTCTTAATTTTTGATCTGGATTGAAAGCTGTGTTGGTTAAATTGGATCAATAATAGTTTTTCTCATCACACCTTTATGAAGGGTATATGTGTAAATGCTTTGATATCTAACGCATTCAGACAAACTCCCTCAAAGTGTTTTTTGTTTTGTTTTGTTTTTTGAATTTTGTTTTGTTTTCGGCAACATGTAAGGTACCAGCAAGAAAGCTGTCATCCCAGTGCTATTTCCACAGAACACTCTTGGGAGAAGAAATTCAGTTACTGCTTTAGTACTGAACTCCCAGAAAACCACCTTTATGGGTTAGAAGGATGAGATACAGGTAAAAGACTTTTTACTAAATCAAAAAAAAAATCTAATGAGGACTGTGAGGATGTCTTTTATAATTTTCTAGTCATCCAACAGAATTGGTAATTTTAAGTATGGAAGGCTTACAGAGAGACATTATTAGGTCCTTTTGCATCAGCACCCCCACCCTTCCCATGAATTGAGTATGTTCTTTCTTCTTATTAGGAATCTCTCTATGGCTTTTATAAGGAAAATGCTTGTATTACAGATCACATAAAGTTAATTTTTCAGGAATAAGTGTTACATACACGTTTTAATATGAAACCCATGCTCGTGAACTTTGTCAAATCTTCATTGAAAATAACTGACAGCGGAGTCAGAATGACTCTGGTGAAAGTAATTTTCACAGTGTTTTCCAAATGACCTGTAGCATGAAGTGCTAGTGAACTTGTAATGTATCTGGGAGCACAGTGCTCACAAGAATACCAGCTCAGTTTTGCTGAAACATGGGATTTGGAAAAGGTTCAGAGAACCTTTTGAACTTTTGGGGCCTCATCCACAACAAACTAAGCTGCCTGGCCATTTAGCTGTGCACAACACTAATCATCACTAGCAGTAAAATCTCTGGAATCAAAATCTGGCTGACAATTTTGTTGACAATATGCAACACAAAGTGCAATTCAGTTTGCTCTTTAACAGTTACATTTGCTGTGCTGAGCTGACAGTAATAACAACTTGTTTTTTGTCAGTAAACTAAGCAGATAGGATTAGGATTTTTATAGAGATGCAGAGGGTTTTAGCTATGCTTTCACAATAAAAGTCAATAGAAACTGAGCAGCTGAAACCCTGGGTAACTCTTTGACTATTTCTACCACAGGGAGAAGATAAGTGAAGGAATAAAATGCTATTTTTTCCTTTGAAATTTAGTGCCTAGTAAAGCTGCTAGACAGGTATCCTTGCAAAACAGAAGTTCTTTGCTGTATTTATCCACACAACAGGTACAGCATAAGTGGCAGCAATATGGGTTACTTTCTCTTGCTCTACCAATGTGTTGCATGGTTTTTTCAATGGCAGTCGGTATTACCACCATGATCTGGGGCACTATTTGTAAAGTTTGAGTTCAGTCTTCCTTCCTGCTCATTAGCAGTACTCATTCCCATACCTAGCTCCCATAGCAATAAACAGAGTTTCTTTCTGCTTTTGTAGGCGGTCACGTCAACAACAGTTCAGCCTTTATGCAACCTACTGATCTGTTGTCATATGAATTGACTCAATAAAGCATCAGCTGTTTATTTTCATGGTCTGAATATGTTTCCTTCTCATGAGACCCTAGATGTTCCTTGCTTTGAATAAGTGAGGATGCAAAGGGTTAAAAAAACTATTATTATAGCTCTTCTTGCTCGAGCAAGGATCATCTTCAGGTTATGCATTTTCCTATCCTTTTTCTTAGAGTTGTTCCTTATAGCTCCTCTTTAAGTACACAGTTAAGCAGAAGAAATAAATTAAAAGCTCTAAACCTGGCTTTAAGAAAAAAAAAAGAAAAAATGTGGTTTGTACATTGAATTTCTTTATTCTTTTACATATCGTCTCCACCAAACAACATTCCTCTATCTGTTTATCTGCAAGGATCATTACCTTACATTGTCAGAGATACTTCTCCAAATATAAAGCTAATTTCTAGCTTTAAAGTGAGCTCTGAACCAGGAGAAAGTGCTCATTAGAAAAAATATGTCCCAGATCTTCAGAACTGCAGTTTTGCTCAGATTGTTTTTCCTCATGTAACATTACAAGAAAGTAGCTTAATGCATCAATTATCTAGACATTGCAAAAGACCGCCACAGAAAACAGGCTTCCCTACATTCTAATTAGGTAGATCATGATCTACAGATGCATGGGATGAAAAGCTGGAGAGATGTTGCTACTCCCACAACAATGCTTAGCTTAGCGAAATAGGTAGGTATTGATTTTAAGCCTGGAAAATTTATAACAGTGAAAATGTGGGTAGAAAGGAAAATAAAATGTATCCACACATAAGGCACAACCTACTTAAACACTTAAAAAAAAAAGTTAATTTTACATTTTCAAAAGATTAATTTTCAGCCATTCTCTTCCGCATCTTGACCACCTCTTTGGTGCCTAATTGAGCTTGAACATCTTGAAAAAACTCAAGACCTGTGGTTGAGCGAGCCAGCCTTCGAGCTCATCATAGTTTGCCCCTTTGTAGAAGGGTGAGGGTGACTAAGCACTGTCCAAGTTGCAGAGAGGTTGTGGAGGCTTCCTCCTTGAAGATATTCGAAAGACATCTGGATGTGGTCCTGGGAAATTGGCTGGAGGGGACTCTGCGTAGGCAGGAGGGTTGGACCACATGATCTCAAGAAGTCCTTTCTGGCCTCAGCCACTCTGAGTCTATGAGATGAAAACAAATTCTTTCGAAGGGTTTACAAGTACTGATGTTTGTTGGTGGGAGAAGAAGAATCCAGAATATAGAACACTGGCTTGTGAAACCGCCATTTGCTAGTCTACTGATGCTTAATTCATGTCGTTTTTTTAAATCACACACTCTGTTGCACTGTGTGCACGTGGCTGTAACGGCTGCTAAGGAATCATCTTCTATTTTAGGTGGTGATGATGTTGATCTTAAACTTATTCCTTCCATTTGACAGGAAAAAGTTCTCAATGTTGAAGGGTTGTCTTCAATTAAATACAGTTGTTAGTCATCTGTGTCAATGTAAATGACACAAAGGTAAAATAATTATTACTGTGTTATTTAGGATGTTTTCTCTGCCTCCCGTTTCTCATTGAATTTGCCAGCTCCCTATGTCATAGGAATTCCTTCCTTAAGCTAAGAATATAACTTGAAATCTTCATCTAGCAGTCCTGATGAAGGTAAAATTTGGATCTTCTGAAATAGAGATATGTGCATAGGTATTTATACAAATATTTTCCATAATTATTTCCAAAATCTCTACATTATATCACTGAGATGGAGTGAAATGCAGGAAATTTGTTACAAAACTGATCTACTCAAAATATGCTAGGGCATTAAATAGAAGCCTGTGTCCATTCTGAAGGTATCTTCTCTGATTTTTAACACCTACCTCTGTAGTAAGATAACACAGTGACCATGTAGGTGGCAGGGACATTTAATCAGAGATTTTACTTCTGTACAGCAGATAGATGGATATGGTGTAGAACAAAGGTTTTTTTAGTGTGAAATAATATAAAATGAGTTATAAATTATCTTAATTGGAATGGGGTGAAGAGGGAGACAAAGCTCCTCAATGTTCTTTTGTGTTACCATGCTGCTGCCAAGGAATATATATGGTATGGTTTAGTCTCAGGAGGAAACTTTGGTCATGCAGAACTTTTCACTAGCTCCCAAGCTCATCCCCAATGTCATCCTTTCAACATCTTGGAAATATGTTTTGCGATGCTGGGCACTGCAGGAATACTGAGCTGTATTCTGAAAGGTCATTATCTCCATTGAGAGGGCACTAACACCTATGTTCAAACATTTGCTCGGAGTTTGTTAAAGTCTATTCAAATTCAAGTAATCCCCTTCAGTGCTACTTCTTTGCCATGAAAATATAAGAAAATAGCGCTGATATTTTGACAATCCTCAGCTCTTTGGAAATACGTGTTAAGCACATTCAGATATTTCATATGCCTGGTGAAATAATTGGCAAATCGGTAGACCAGTGAGAAAACTTTGTGCTCCTGAGGCACCACACAGATCTAAGTGGGATACTCTTACACATGCTGAAGTTGATATTTAACAAAAACAAGGATATTAATAATGTTGCGTACTGAAAAAAAGCGTGAATATATTATTTGTTAATATATATGGCTCATCACTAAGATCACTCAGAAAAGTAAACCAAACATAGTATACCAAGAATATATTTCAGATTGGCTGACCCTGCTCATGTCTCTACAAAATGATGAGAGATGGGTATAATGTGTTTCAATTTAAAGAAAATAAAAAGATTTGTGCTATTTTTTTTCTTCACTGGCTTGTATTCATCCTATGGTTTGATTCAGGGTACTAACATTCACTTCTGGAGCACTAAAATATCTGGAATTTTCTAAATATTTTAAAGATCACTTTCTCGTTTTCCTTTTCATATCTTCAAGAGGAGAGGAGGGTTTTTTTTTCCTTTATTCCTCTCTAAATTCACCTCTGGAAACAATTGTCATCATCACACCTTTACCATTGAGATTCACTTCCTTCCTCAGTCTTCTGGAGCTTCTATGGATTAATGTGCATGTTATGGAGCAAAGCCTATCTACTGTTATGCAGTAAAGCCTATCCATCGCAGAGGTTTTCCTAAGGGGTATAGCATAAAAAAGAGTGTATGAATAAGTAAAAAAATGAATGATTGGTATGCTAATGGACATGGTGTATAGCACAGAATTAAATGTTTGCAGTAAATGTTATATTTTAAAATGGTTATTTTATTAAAAACACGAATGTAATGATGAGCTATATATATCTTGTGACTTTATGACTAAAATTGAGAAGTATAAAAAACAGTATTAAGAAAAACAAGTTGCATTGTGATCCACCAGTAATTAAAATTACAAGGACACTAGGGTGGTGTCTTTATTGTGAGCATGAATAGAAGTCTTCTCTGTGCTTAAATACGTTATATACACATACAAAATATTATTTTCATAATATACATGTAATTGTAGATTACTTGTCTCAATGGCAGGTTTCCCAACATTTTATTGGAGAAAAGCATTGTAAACTGCATGCCCTGGGGTTTTTTGGAGGGGAAAGGTTTATTTTCCATTTATATTTAAAATGTGAAATTTATGGCTGAGAAGACAAGGTTTGGCTGTCTGGCTGCTGAGAAGGCACATACATTTGCAATCAGCACAGTATTATCTATAACATAAATACATGGACAGGACAGCAGAGAAACTAGTCTTGCGGTTTCTTTAGCAAACAGAGGAGATACTTGTCAGGAATCCAGAAGAGAGTTTGCAAAGGTTTCCTTCTTGTGCCCTTGGAGGGCACTTGGCTGCCAATGTGAAGGATGGAGGCTGTCTGAAGAAATCAAATTGGTCTCCTTTATCCACCTCAGCCAATTACTCCCATGAGCATAATCATACTCTGCTGTGGAAGAAAAAAGGATAATGTCTTAATGTCCTAATAATCTTCTAACCTGAGACCTCTGCTGTAGAATTGGGCTATTTCATGCCATCTGAGAACATATTAAAATGCCTTCTAAATATTTAAGACCCAAGCTATCTAATCAGAAACAAATTTAAAAAGCAAGTTTTTTCAATTCATCATAGTTTTTTTTCCCCTCATACATTAAGTCAAGATGCATTAATCACATCACAAAGCTTTGAGGTTACATGATATGAAAATTCAGCATTCCAAATCTGTGCATCTCAGTTAAAACACAGAACTGCATTTAGATACCATGTCTGATATCTTCCTCTTTCTGAACCCACAAGCCAAGCTAAGGTCTTGCAGGTAAAGAATGGAGCTGCGCAAGAAGCTACCACATGCATAGTGCTCATCCTGGTTTCTCAGGGCTCTCTGAACAGAGGATCTCGAGGCATATGCCAGTTTATCACTCATGCTGGTGTTCCACAGCATATGCTGAATATAGACCTTCAGCCTGAACTTAGAACAGCTATGATGTCTTCTTGCCTTTAAATGACTATATTTTTGGACAGAAACAGTGAATTTTAGAAGAATTCAATACTTTTCATAGAACTCTTAGAAAGATATTATTGCACCAAGAAAAAAATTATGTTGGTTATTCTATTCTAAATTGTCTGGTTTGGTCAGTCTTTACTAAATATCACATTACAATAATAAGAATTAATACCAGAGAATATTCCGTATGACTTAAATTCTTCCTGTCAGTTATTTCAGTTATGTCGGTCTTTAATTGTAGTATATTATACAATGCCATTAAATAGCGTCATATTTATCCTTGAGTTCATGAAAATGTATAGTATATATTGTTCTCGAAACAACTAATGTATATGAAATATATTTAACTGCATTCTATGACCTGTACCCCTATCTAGTATTTGTACTAAGTAAATGTAATGCATTCAATGTTGTTGATCAGAACAAGTGTTGGTATTTTTTTCTCTTACAGAAAGTATTATTTAAAGAGAAATATCGAAAATGTAAAAATGCTATAAGACTCAGCTTGTTTATCTTCTTTGTGCGATGCATGGTCCAGAACAACACAAGCAGAGCAGACAGAATATAGCGTACCACGGTAACTTTAAACTAAAGGAATTATTGTAGGGAGTTCTCCTTTCAAGTGCTTCCACAACAGCAGAATTTTTCCTCTCAAAATAATCACTGAATTATTGTGTACTTTTATTTGCACCGAACTCTCTCAGGGCTTGCATTTCACTGTTCCAAGAATAAGCTGAGTGGACTTGCCCAGCCCCGCCGCAGACAAGACGCTCTTGGGAATGGTAAATATGAGTGAAGGGAATGATTCTGGGAAGAAATTTAGGCAGAGGTAAACTTGCTGTTCTTTATTTCCATTCATGCAGTTGCTGGGACCATCTTAAAGCAGGGTCTGTGGCCGGGGTCTGTCTTCAGAAGCAGCAAAAGTGGCAGTCAACCCAATATTTAGTTTGTCAGCCAGAGCTAGTAGTGAAACTATAGCTGTATTTGGCTCCCACGGGCAAGGACATAGTTCACCTATAATTAGAGCCAGGCTTTTGTGCATATGCACACACACACACAGGGAATGCTACCTATAGGCAAAGTGCATCTGAGCATTTAACTCAATGTGTTTTACACAGAGGTCTAAGCGTAGGATTTCTTCATAGAAAGGAGTATACGAAGTCAAGAAGTCTGAATTTCCTGCTATCCATGTAGCAGAGCAGAAGAAACTTTTACAACAAATTTATTTCCCTTGTCAGCCTTAAAAAAAGTCCCTAAAACCTACTACTCACTTCTGAAAATGTGAAGCTGAAGATTGCTTTTATTACAGTCAGAATCACAAGAGTAGAAGGTATTGTGGTGCTGAATGGAAACGAAAAACATAAATCAACAATTGATCCTCTTCAAATGACAGCAGGATGAATGTAAACTATCTAAGAGGTAAATGTGACATGATTAAGACTATTTTATGTACAGAAAAGTGGAGCCTGAAAAAACAGAATCATAGGAAAGAATTTGACACTATTGAAACTTCTTCCTGGCGTTCAAAAGACATGAATCATAAATAATACTTCCTGAGTTTTTCCTAAAGATTTTGGAGAAAAGAGTGTGATTGAAGATCTCCACAACTGAGAACAAAACAAATCAAAATAAAAACTGAAGACTCTAAAATACATCAATTCTACAAAGACTGACAAATGTGAAAATTAACTGATGGCTCTTAAAAGTTTCTATTGTAATTAACACTGTGACTTTATTAAATATCTTTATTCAATCAAGTAGCAACTGATGTTGGAAAATCAATTCATCTTTCCTGGGAATAAGAGTCTTTTCCCTGTATAAATAACATAGGCTATGTTTTCTATATAATTTTAAAAGCTATAATACAGGTAGGACTGTAGCTCTATTTCTTTGGCCAAATAGACCTATTTCAAGGACAAAGGCACTACTGAATATTTTTTTCCTTTTAATGTTAGTGTTTGTGTTCTTTTAAATAATCATTTAAAGGGTAATGTATATCCCCCACATAAAAAAACAAAAAATGGTCTTTGACTCAGCAAAGTAGTGTAGAATTTTATATTTGCTAAGCCAGCTTTTAATAGAAGGGAAAATAGAAGAACAATTTTACTATATAAAGCTATAAAGGACATTTAAAAACCACACAGTATTTAAATGTGTTTAAAATACAAAAATGGTCATGTTGCTTTTCAAAGAATATTTTGAAAAATCATTATCAAATTTTGATGTCCTAGATGTTTTAACAGATGGTGATTGGTGCTGCAGGTCGTTCTAGCAGATTTTTTGAAAGAATGTGATGAAATGTCATATGTTTTTGACATTTGGGTTTCATTAGAGAAGTATTTTTCACCTGGTGCTGTTTGTCTTTTCAGATGCTTTTGATGATTTGATGGCAATATTGACTGCAGCCTGTACTTTATTTTTTCCACCAACTTGAATTCTCTTCCATTTTATTCTCATATTTCAAGTCAGTCTGTTTTAACCCGTTCTCCTCAAGTTAAAATTATGAAACTTTTATTGGTGATTCTACAGTTAAAGTTGCATTGAGATAAAAAATATCTAAGTATAGGCACGGTGTTACATTTATCCTAGAACATCCAGAAACTACCAAAATGGTGCATAACAGGCAGAAATCCTTAATTTGATAAGACTGATAGGATGTTCACTTACAAGGGTCTTGGTAACCACTTGGCTGTCTAACCCTGGTGGGTTCATCCCAGCCAGCAGCCAGGCACCCACATGGCTGCTCACTTCTCCACCTGCAGTAGAATGAGGGAGAAAAACAGAGGAATGGGAGAGAGAAGATTCGTGGGCCAAAACAAAGACACTGAGATCACTTGGAAGCTGCTGTCATGGGCAAAGTAATCTGAACTTGGGTAATTTAATTTGCCAGTTAACATAAATATTAAATTATTGGTTCATGTGCTAGGAAACAAAAATAAAACCCAAAACATTTAGGCACTTTCCTCCCCCTTGCCAGGCTCAACTTCAGACACGTCTTTTTCCTCACTATTCTTGCCACAGGTTGCACTTGGTCTCTTCAGTTTAGCAGTTTCCCTCTGCTGCCTTTCCTTATCACCTTTTTTCTGTGCTCCAGTATGACTCCTCTAGGGACATCAGTCACTTCAGGTGTGTGCCTACTCCGCCATGGAGGCCTCCTCCTCCTCTGGCACCTCTGTTCCTTCTGATGTTTCTCACCATTTTTCTCCTTCCTCACTGGGGTTTTCTTAAATGTGCTATCAGAGGTGCCACCAGCTTTCCTGGTGGGATTGTGGTGGATCCATTCAGGCGCCATCTGGAACCACCTGTGCCAAGCAGTTCCTGACCTCCTCCTAGAGACATCACCCATGAAGATCGCCCCACGGTATCAAAATCTTACAATTTATACCTAATACATTAGTATTTTTCCAATCTGAAAGGAAAAAAAAATATATGTCTGGTTCCAATCTGAAAGGAAAACATAAACAGGTACATGATAGTTATAATAGGTGTCAATGACGGTGGTTCTTCTTTGTACCCCTGCAGCAACTGTCCAAGAAAATTATGAATATTACAGATTATAGAATCATAGGATGGAAAAGACCTCTGAGATTATCAGGTCCAACCATTAAACCAACACTGCCAAGTCCACCACTGAACCTGAAAAAAAGGTCAAAGTAGATAGCTAGTCTCCTACTTAGAAGACTTCTCACATTGGAAAAAGCAAGTTGATAAAATAATTAGTTGCAGACCTCATAAACTTTGTACCTCATATATTTATCACAAGGACAGAGCCAGCGTTTTCTGGTAAGCCACAGAAAATTATTTTTCTTCATCTGGAATGTTTTATTCCACCACATAAAAGAAAATGGTAGTCAGATAAGCAGACTTCTTTCCCCCTCCTGGCTCATCAACTTAATTTATCACATATATGCTCACTGCTACTGACTGATGAAATGGAGAGATATGCTGTACTAAACCCACAGGGAACAGAGATGGAGATGATAGTTACGTAGCATTGAAATACGAGATGAATCAGAAAAAAAGCAGAATTCAAACCAAAACTCTCTTCTGCAGGGTGAGAAGGCAATTACAGTGAAAGGAGCAGCAAGGAACGCTTTGAAAATATGTATACTGAATTTGAATGGTCATTTTGGATATGGAGTGACTTCTTTGTGGTAGCTGAGCATGTAGGCATGAGCAGGGGACATGAACAAGAAAAGTGTATCGTTCAAGCAGATGTTCCTAAGAGTCCATTTGTCATCACAGTTCCAGGAAATCATCTCAGCATAAATTAACAGATAATCTGTCAGTACTTAATCTCACATATATGGATTCTGCATTGGAATGGTTCTATCATTGGACAAAACCAGATCAGAGTGTTCCACTATTTCTGATTTTAAAGGAAAAAAGAAAAGCAGATTTTGATACATTTTAATATCTGGAACAACTTTATTTTCCAGAACATAAAGAAAAACATTAAAAAAACATTAGCAGTAGCCCTGTGCTTTGAAAACATATTGCAAACACCTACATCATATCACCTCCAAAACTAGTGCATTTGATACTTTGGTTTTTTTCTGAGAAGTGGAGAAATATGATTTTCAAGCATTTAAGAATTATAGCACCAATTCATTGATCTGTGAAGAAATCAACAGTTGATGGTTCTTATGGCATTAAGCAGCAATTTATGTTATACCATGGAATATATGAAACATATAAACGTGTAAAACTCTACAGAAGTTTCTCAGCTAATCAAGATTGTATTACTCATACAGAGCACAGGAGATGACAAAGAAGAATGCCTATGCATGTTCATTTGTGTATAGTTTTATCTACTTGGTAGATGATGAGACTCTTTCCTTTTCAAAGGAAAAGTTTTAAATTATAGATCGTAATGCAATGTTGGCATGATACAGTACTGTGTATCAATTCACTTTATGGAGCTGTTATGAAGTTAACCTACATACCACTCTGACTCTGTGAATATTAAAATTCTGATTAAAAAGTGTTGACCTGATTCTTTCTTTCTAGCTCATATTCTACCAGTCTTACACTAACGTAAATCAACTTAAATTAATGGATTTCAACTAGCATTAGACTGAGATAAGAATTTAGAACTGGCTCTGATAAATATGCAAGGGGTGACTTTTCTAATGTGGCTTACTTTGGAAAATATTACCAGAGCATAATTCATGTAATAAAAAACACAGGAAACTTTTTGGTTATATATATGTAAAAAATACATATATGTATATGAATTATATATAAACTTTGACTTGCTTTGTAAACCAACATGAAAGATTTCCATCAATATAATGCATTGATTTAATGATTGAAAAAAATATAAAAATATCTGCATTTTTAAGTTTTAAATAACTATGAAGAGGAGAGGAAGTGTATTTCTATATAGTTTCTGAAAAGAGAATGGGATTTTCTGTTCTTCAAAGAAAGCTGTTCTTATGAGCCCTTTAGGTATTCATAAATCTCCAGCTTACAATCTCACTGCAGACAGCAAGGTGTCTGGGCAGCTTCTGTACTCAGCCTTATGTGAGCCATTTCATAGGATAAAAAGCTCCAGGTGATTCCACAATAGCAGGGCTGAATATTACCCTTCTGTGCAACCCCAGCTGCAGCTGACTTCAATTTCCACCTGCCCTTGGGGCAGATGGTTTCAGAGCTCTTCTAGCAATGACCCCAGGCTGCCTTCTTTGTTCAGAATTCCCATTATGATGTCATATTATAGACAGATGGAAATAGTTTGGGTAGTCAGACTGTGCTGATAAATGCTCTGTCCAAGGCTTCAGGCATCATTATATTCCAACAGTTTCCTATGCAGTCTGCTCCAAATTGAAAATGTTTGTTACATTTAAACACAAATCCACTCTTGATGCCATTCAATGAATGCAGTATGTATTGGAAGGAAACTTCAGATGGGAATCTACAGACTATTATTTCATTCCCCTTACAAGATTGGCACAAAATTGTAGGACTGAAGATGGAGTTAAACAATGAACTTGACAAGCAATGACCGTAAATTCAATATCCGTCAAAACTCTATTTACTTCCTTCCATCACTGAAACTTTAGAAAACTCATTATACCAAAAGAAATGCAGAAGGACCAATGATATTACACTCTTCATTAAGCTAATATGTTATTGTACAGTGATAGATAACTTTCTATTCATGATTGTCATTCCAAATTTGCAAAAATGAAAAAAATACAGATAGCAGAATTGCCCCATCAGTACATGCAAATTAAATTTACGTATACAAATATACAGATTTATATTTGTGTGCTCTTCTTTATTTATATAATTTTATGTAAACACTAAAATATATGAGTATTTATAGATAGCTGATATTGCATCTTGGAAAGACCTAAAGAGTGTTTTAAAATATTTGCATATTCTTTTTTATGCACTACATATAGAATGTGTGTGTATGTTTGAAATCATTCATTTAAACACTTTAGAAATGCAATGACTACATGACTGGAAACTACTGCTTTGTTTGTTGAACCTTGGGACTGCAGGGGTATCTGAAACTACATTAATCAAAGAGAAATATGGGTTTTGTTATTCCTGGTTGCCTTTGAACCAGAAATTCATTAAAGTGCACATCTCGAAAATGAAAAGTTTTGTCTAGAGGCTAACATGGCACGGGTTGAAAATTTAAAAAAAATAAAAATACCTTTCTGGTTTGCTTTCACTATAAATTTATAATTCTATACTTTTAATTTATTCTTGATCAAGGGCTATAATTTTTGATGAAATAAACCTTCATATACATGTACAAGCCACAAGTAAAATTTACTGCATCATAGACTGAATTGCATTTGAATCTACGTCTCTAAAGATCTTGATCTTTTTTGCCTACTGCAACCAAATATTGATATTTTGTAAGGTCAAATTCTTCAGAACTGCCTTTTTCCCTCCAGTTGACAACACAGGAAAATCCATTTGATGGTTTTACATCGACATATTCTTTCCATAGGTAGAAAACTATAAGGGAGGAGATAGAACATAGGAGACTGATTGTGGTTGTTAGTTCAATATTGTCACTAAATCTGTATTTCTAAGAATTTAAGGAGGTTGTATGAGCTGAGGCAAGGAGGAGAAAGAGTTAAATTTACCCCTTTAATTTTGATTGTCTTGATCTGTATTAGAACCTTAACTTCGGTTGCTGAACTTTTTTCCACCCAAGTTGGGATTTTGATATTATGCTATATTTTAACAGTCCTCCCTTGTGTCCATCTATCTAGCTCGGACATTTATACAGTATACAGTGCAAATTGCTTGACATGTATTTTGAAAATCAATGTCAAAAGAATGACCATATTGATGTGGATATTCTTATACCCTGTGGCTCTAGAAGATATTTAGAAAAACTGCCAAGCAACCTCCAAATACCAATTTGACAGTTCTTATCTTTGATACAATTAGCATGTTTCATATCTACTTATTTTACTGATGTTATTCAACCTGATTTGCTTTAGAACAACAAGCACGTAAACAACCAGTCCATACAAAGTAGTAGAAAGCTAACAGAAATAAAAACATGAGAAAGCCTCGCAATTTATTTACAGTCTGTAGTTTTTCTGCTGTGTATACTAAACAGGCATCTCAATAGGGAAATACATTGTTTTGGAAAGAAGGGAGGATATAGACATTCATGGATTGTTGAAATGTGGCTATTTTGCTCTAATGTTTAGGATTCTGATTAGCTATTGTGATAAAAATAGAACAAACTACAGTCTATTTGCTTCGTTAGTACTTCAGCAGACCTTACTTTCAATTTTTGATCTACATCTTCAATTTTCTTTGTGATCTTTCCCAAGTTTCACTTTTTGACTGTGTTGCATAAGAGAAGTTCACTAGGGAACCTTTTAAACAGACACAAGTGGCAATTTTAATAAAGGCAATCTCTTTGCCAGCCTTCCCCATCTCAGGCAGTTTTTTCAAAAACTGGAGATTAAACTTAAGTTTTAAAATCACCTCTCAACACTTGCTTACTTTTTAAAGAATATTTGAAGGATGTTTTTTGGCGTTTTCTGATCAACTTGTTTGCCAGACTTGATCTGTGTAACATGATAAGTAATTTTTAAGAATAGTCTTTGAAGAATCTTATAAATCAGGATTATTCTTATGCTGCAATCTGTTCTCTAATGGCTGAATTGGGAGCTACTGTGCAGATTTTTTCTCACTTTTAGAGCTATGAATAGCTATGAATACAGAAAAAAATTATATTTCTTTATCTATTTAAACTAAATTTTGTGATCTTGAACTGTTGTATAGTAGTGGAAAATTCCAGGTGCCAGTTCCCGTATTGGTTAACGCTGAAGTATTTTCTCACTCCCCTACAGTCTCACGATCTATTAAGGCAGTGAAGCCATCAAAAAAACCTTGATGTAGAGCCTCACAGATATTTGCTGTTGAGAGCTAATGACAGTATTTGTTAGAAGCTAAACTTTGTACAGTCATTTATGTATGTTTCCATTACTTTGTCTCATGAGATCCCTCAGAGTGAATATGTGAATATTTCCTTGTTGGTTTTTTTTTTTGAGTGCATAATGACAGCCCTTAATACATGAGTTTGCTACATTCAGTTCCAATTTGAAGTTCCTGATAAAATATATGCCAAGTTATCATAGAATCCTTTCTTATGAACACATTTCCGTGTTATGTTAATGTTAGCACACCCACATTTGGAATTCTTAAAGTCTTAAGTTTATAATTTGCTGTATACTAAGAATTTTATAAAATAAAAAGTTTTTGACAAGCTGGGGTTTTTAATCCATTAGTACCAGCACCACCAAGTAGAATTCCTTCACTGAGTCCAAAAGATTATTTTTTTTCCTTTGTCAGCTACACCTCTTGGTTTAACAGAATCAGTGAGAAATCATCCCCCAGAAGACAACACTTTTCTGTAAAGAGACCTAAATCATATTTGTAAAACATAACAAAACACACCACGTTCCTAACTCCAACATTTGATACAACTTAATTTCCAATACTAGAAGACACTGAGGTTTCTTAAAAATTATTTACCTAAAGAGAGCATAAGAATATAGAATTCATTACAACAACTACAGTCAGCAGTAGCCCTCTGAGCACTCGTTACCTGCAAGTGTATAGGATTGATGCCAGGAGAAAAAGGCTTGATCTCACTAATATTGCCTTACAATCATACATCTATCACTTTATTATCCTTCATTATCTTGTCATCAAGACCATATTGAGTTCTGTGGGATCCAGAACATGATAATGGATTCATTTAGTTTGAAAAAATTTTGCAAACAAAATAAGATTGCTTGTTCTGTTAGACTGAAAAAGATCTGTGCTATTCAACACTTCTACAAAACATATGCACTGTCATTTGAGAGTGAAAACAATCCATTTTATTGGAAATGCAGGACAGGAAGTTATTGTCCAGTTATTTGAAAAAATGTAAAAGCCACACAAATAAAAGGAATTAAATTCCTCCAAGAGCAATGACGGTTTTTAGATGTGTAAAATAAATATAAGAATTTTTTTTTTACAGTTAGAGCAACTTGACTGCAAGTAAAAGTAATATCCTAAAATGAATTAATTAAAAATAAAAATGATAACTTGGGTAACATTACTGAGGCAGAAGAAGAGATCAAATTTATTTGAACAGCAAGAAAATAGAAAACTATTAGAGCATTAAAAGCAGTGGAAAAATCTTATAAAATCTCTCTTAAAAACATACAAATACTGTTAAGATAAACATTGGTATCACTGGTATTAGCCTCATTAACTGTAAATTTTGTGGGCTACAGTGGAGTGTAGAAAGCTAATGTTGCTAATGCTCGTAAAAATTTGGATATTTTAGTTCCAGTCTGAACTTGTGGAGATGATTAATTTCTTGAAGAGAGCTACAGAAATGAACTAGTAACAAGGATTAAAGAGCTGAAATTGCTACATAAGATGAGATTTTATATATAAGCTTTTGTGCCATCGCACCCCATGGAACAAAGCCTGAAACATTCAGTGCAATTCCAAACCCCCTGTAGATTTTGAAGTTGAAATTCTCTATTCTGGCCTGCTGTGCAAAATCTTGTCACAATTAAAAGGTTCCAGTTCTCAGTTCTTCTGCACAGATTATAAAAATATTGCTAGAAAACAGCTTTATGAATTAAACGAGAGAAAACATGAGCCGCTCCTACCACAGGAAATGAAGTAATGGGTACTTGCAAGCACAGTGATAAAGCTCATCAAAGGTTCAGTGCATGCATTTAATCACAAACCCTCTCACACCCATGCTGAATGGTTCTAATAAGGTAATTGTATATAAACAATGATCTAAAGTCTCTAAATTGACATACACTTCTAATCAATTTGCCTGTTACATATCAATATAAAGCATTCCTGATGTTATCTTTTCTGTAGCATTTTTCAAGCTCACCTGCCAAGAACACGTGGTAGATGGACACTTTAATCAGGGCTGTTAAGCTTCTTCCTCAAAGATCTTGAGGGAGATTGACTAGAGGATGTTGCTAATGCTCGTAAGTTACACTTCCAGGTTGCTGTAGATACTCCGGAGTGTTACAGTCTGGAAAGTGTCTCCAAGAACATGCATTATCTTCTGCATGCATGACAAAGTTAAGAAATAGGTTCTCTACAGGAAGGAAAGTCTAAATTAGGGAGATTTTAAATGGAAGGTCAGCATCAATCATGCTTGACCAAACTTAGAGTCTTGTATGATGGCATGGCAGGATGAGTTAAAGAGGGGAGAGCAGTGGATGTTGTCTACCTTGACTTCGGCAAGGCTTTTGACACTGTCACCCATAAAATTCTTGCAGGTAAGCTCAGGAAATGTGGGTTAGATGAATGGACAGTGAGGTGAATCAAGAACTGGCTGAATGGCAGAGCTCAGCAGTTTGTGATCAGCAGAGCAGAATCCAGATGGAGGCCTGTAGTCAGTGGCATTTCCCAGGGATCAATACTGGGTCCAGTCTTACTCAACCTGTTTATCAATGACCTGGACAAAGGGATACAATGCACCCTCAACAAGTTTGCTGATGATTCAAAATGGAGGTGAGTGTTGACATTCAGCAGGATGTTGATAGGCTGGAGCGCTGGGCAGAGAGAAACCTAATGAGGTTCAACAAGGGCAAGTGCAGGGTCCTGCATGTGGGGACGAATAACCCCAAGTACCAGCACAGGCTGGGGGCTGACCTACTGGAGAGCAGATCTATGGAGAAGGACCTGGGAATCTTGAGGGATAAAAAGTTGACCATGAGCCAGAAGTGTAACCTTGTGGCTAGGAGGGCAAATGGAATCCTGGCATAAATAGAGAAGTGTTGCCAACAGGTCATGGAAGCTGATCCTCTCCCTCTCCTTGGCCCTACTGAGGTTACATCTGGTGTCCTGTGTCCTGTTCTGAGCTCCTCAGTACAAGAAAGAAACAGAGCTACTGGAGAGGGTCCAGTGAGGGCCATAAGGATGATGAGGGGTCTGGAGCATCTCTCTTATGAGGAGAGACTGTGAGAGCTGGGCCTGTTCAGTCTAGAGAAGACTGAGAGCGGATCTCGTTAATGCTTATGAATATCTTAAAGGCAGGTGTCAAGAGGATGGTGCCCAGCGAAAGGACGAGGAGCAATGGCCATAAACTAAAACACAACAAATTTCACCTCAACGTGAGGAAGAACCTCTTGCCATTGAGGCTGGCAGAGCACTGCAAGAGGCTGCCCAGGGAGGTCACAGAGTCTTTCCCTCTGGAGACACTGAAAACTCACCTGGATGTGTTCCTGTGTAACCTGCTTTAAGTGATCCTGCCATGGCAGGGGGCTTGGACCAAAAGATCTCCAGAGGTCACTTCTAACTTTAACTATTCTGTGATTTTGTCATTCTGTGATCGCCATTAATGCGGACATTCAACCTGGATAAAAACTCTGATAGTTTTTAGTAGCAGAAAGGACAAAAATATTATTATCGTTGTTGCTGTTATTGTTATTATTATTATTAAATCTCCAAATTATTTTCAGAGAATCACAGAACATGCTGAGTTGAAAGGGACCCACAGGGTGTTTCAGGGTTTTGTTTTTGTTTTAATTTGTATCTACAACAGGTCTACTTTGAAATACATCTGTCAAGACTGTTGGGGTTCCTTTAATTTCAAAATAAAAAGGATAAATTTTATGAATACATATTTGGATACCAGTGGTAAGGAAGGTGATGCTCTAACCAAAATAATGGATTTTTGTTACCTACAGTGGGTTTATTGATTTCTAAATTAGGATGTCAAGCAGAGAGCTAGGAAGAAGAATACACATTGGAAACTCTGTGTGTGTGTGTGTGTGTTTACATTTACATTTACGTGCACATATACATTTACTTGTTTACAATGGTTAGATGATCTTATTCTTCATTTACATAAATGGTCTCCGTTTTTCATAGAACACAGAAGAATAGACATTCTTAATTTTTGCAGAACTCAATGTTTGAACGGTCACTCAAAAAACCGAAAACAAGGGAATATAATTAATTAGAAAGTTTTGTGAACATTTGATTAATGTGAGAAGTTAAAACCATTTGGAGTCAGCTCTTTTCAGTTCTGAGATGCTAGGAAGGGACCAACTGTTAATGGTCCACTGAATTATAGCCTTCATAAATCTCACATGGAGAATAATTTTTTTTCTGCATGTCACACTTTTATGTCACTCCCAAGTCATGATCATTACCTTCCATCTGAAATAGAATTAGAAAAACTGTACAGAAGAAAATGGAGTTTGCAGAAGGAAAAACTTCAGATTTTTGTAAATTAGCCATTTGAAGACAGAACTTGGAAAAGGCACTGATCAAAAATCAGAAAATTTGCTCCTGACAAAATCTGAAACATGAGTTGATGCTCTGTGGATGCATCCTGAGAAGGCAATTTGCACTATACAAACAGTTTTGACACTGAAATACTGCATTTTTCTTTACCAGGGTTTTTTTGTCCCCCATAAAAATTAGTATAGGGTATACTGTAACTAATGCTTCAAGAACTAGAGGGAAAAAAATAAATAAACATCCTAAAATAGATGAAACAAAGCCAAACAAACAAACAAAAACAAAGGAAAGGGAGTGGAGAAGAATAAAGAGAATTGAAAGATAATGTTCTGCAATTCTAAGTTCTTCTACCCAAGAGAATACTGTAGAACAGTGCCAAGGCAGTACTTTCTCTTGAGGTGAGGAATGTGGGGGCAAAAACTGCCTGACATTCTTACAGTACCAAGGTACTGTGATTTCTCCTGCATCTTTTACTGCAGGAAGAAACAGAGGCCATTCAGAAATGAAGAGGAAACATAAGTGAAGATAATGTACACCAGTTTTCTAAAATCTGATTCACAAAATGCCTTTCATGGGAAGGTACTTCTAAAGTTCACTGAAAATAAATGGGATAAGTGGAAGAAAGAAGGAAAATCAGAACTGATGACAACATGACCCCAAGTAAACCATAGCTTTTAAAAGAGCTCAGGTGATTTAATCTTTTTTAGTTGAAACAGAGACACGTCAAAGACCATGGTTCTCCCTCTCTATACTCTGGGGGTTGAAGGCAATGTTGAATCAAAGTCAGAGATTTCCAAATTTTTTCCGGCAAACTCTAGTATTCCCTTGCAGATTATATTTTGACATGCTGGATCCTGTTTGGCTGAAAACACTGGACAAGGTTGTAACCCAGGTACAACAAAAACTTCACTTGTAACAAGACAGAAGTGTACAAAAATAAAGAGACATTGTAACTCCAATACAGTATGTTTTGAAACATTCCACAGAGGCTTTTAAAATATCTGCCATTGAAAGTAATGGATTTTATTTGCTTTTAAGCTCTGCTCTGGAGGGCCGGAATCAATAATGATCCTCTCCATTAAATCAAGACTGTTTCTGGTTTTCCTTGCAGTATGTCCCATAATTTTATTACTCCATGTATTTCTCACAGGCTTCAGTAACTGATGGGCAAAACTACAGCATTTAGGCAAATTTTTTGCACCTGGTATCAAGAGACAAAGAGTTCCTAAGCTCATTTCATTTGTGACTCTTGAAAACTTGCAGACAAGTCATGTATTTCCAGCATGAAACTCCAAGTAATTGCACAGATAAAACTTGAAGAGCAGAGGAAAACTAAAAGAGAGATAGAAAAAGAAAAGAGGACTAGAAGAGGATAGAGGTAATACACAAAAAATAGACACCAAAAGCTTCAAAAGGTAAGACGGAATCTTGTGATAAACAGAAAACAAAAAGAAAACAAAAGGTAACATTTTTGTGCTCACTTAACCTTCAAAAGGCAGCCTACAGAGGCACTGAAGAGAGAGCTTATAGCTATGACTGCCTCTGAGATTTCATCTTATGTGAAAGGTGAAGATCGAGATGAATAATAAGATTGGCCTTTCAGGACCAAGACTCTACCTATCAGTCAATTACAAAAAAAAACCAAGCACTACAAAGGAAAACAACACTTAAACCACAATAAAGAAGTCTCAGCAATCCCAGGTTTACCATTGATTCAGTTAAACATGTAATTAGCTTTTTTTCTTTAATGTTTCAGGCAGTTTTGTTCATCTGACTGCTCCTGCTTTGCTGTCAGAAATTCAGCTCTCTTTAATACAAAGTGTTCCCAGGACACCTATCCTTTACCCAGAGTATACCCAAGATGCTTGTCCTTTGGAACATTTAGCCTTTACAGTGTATCTTCCTTTCTGTTGTGGAAAATGAAACTTGTTCCTTTCTGCGTGTTGCCATAATATGTTCTGATCAGCAGAATTCATATGTCATTTTCATTTTCAACAGAAGCAGGGCACAGTGAGGTACACAACTGGTGCCAGGAAACCAGCTTCCCATTACAGTTCTCTGAAGGGAGCTTATTAGTGACACCATGAACCCTTCAACTGAGCCACTGAATTACAATGAGCATGTAGACTCCAGTTCTTCTCCCAATGTCATCTATGACAAAATGCTCACAAACTGTACTGAAACCTATGTAAAACAATTTGGCAGTATCAGGACCTTGCCTTTTTAGATTTCATTTTTCTATTTCTGAATCACCCATATAATGCAAAAGAAAAATAATAGACAAAACCCAGACAAGATGTAAGTGAAGGAAGCAGTGGAATGATTTGACTGGGACAAGAATGGATAATTGAAGCTCCGGATGAGGTTATGGCCAAGGGCTAGACCCATTGGGGCTGCCATTAGATGTCTTTTCAAATGTGCTTGGAGCCAGACTGTCCCTCTGAAATCATGAGTCAAAAACTGCCCTGTTAATAAACATACACTTTCAGAGCATTTTCAATCAAAATAGGAAAGAAATTAAGGTGAGAAAAAATGAAGAAAGGCATGAAAGCAAACACTGAACTGGAGTTATAGGGACAATTTCTAAGAAATCTCATGAACGGTAGATTAGCGTTGATTTCTTGTTATATTTCCCTTAAATAGAACTGAATTACAAAAAAACCCCAAACCCTGCTCTTTACCCTGCCTTCTTCTTAATACCGTGAAAGTCTTTCCAGTGCATGTCGTACCTCAGCAGTGTTAAAATGTTTCAGACAATGTGACTAGGCCCTAAGTTTAAATAGAAATCCATTTCACACATGTGGCCAGGCACTCATTCTGTTGTAAGGAGACATAAGAACCTGTACTGGCAGAAAACAATTGTTATCATTGGATGGTCAAGTCTCTACTTTCAAGTATGTCATATGTGTTTACAGATTCTCTCAATACCAAGCCTTGCTCTAAAATATGAGTGTGTGATTATTAAGAAGTCACGGGAAAAAAAATTATAACAGGCAATTATAACTGGCAGATTAAAAAAATTCTAAAAGGGAAGGGCCAAAGATTGCTTAGACGGCTCAGAAATCAGTACATGCATCAAAACCCTTGGAAACTACAAAAAAGGTCAAATAAAAGAACTTACAGTGATAGTGGACTTGGGGAGAAACTGATGGCAAAAGTTTTTTTTTACTTCTAGACTGTTATTCTCACTTCATTGAGGTAGTCTCACTTGAAAATGTTTTAGTGAAAAAGAAATTAACATCGACCAAAGTATAATGCCAAAATCTTAGGAAAAAACAACATTCCAACATACCACAAGTTTGTACACAAATCATACTTCAAAAAACATCAATTAATATAATTCCAGGGGAAATAGGAATTTAAGAACATCACATAACACACCTGGTCTGGGAGGTATTTAGAAACCTCAGTCAGAGTGAGAATTTTCTAACAAATCTGTGGACTGAAGCTCTTATTAGTTTTTAACAGATTAAGAAACAGAATCACTGAACTAAGAACAGTTAGTCATCAACATATTTTTCAACTGAGCTGAACAGAAGAGTGATTTCAGTGTTAGAAACCTGATGTTAGCTTGACTGGGGAATTGTAGGTAGTAACATAATGTAAGACAAAACATAAATCTGTTTTGGGATTGAAGACTCTTCCATCAGTCCATGCAAATAATGCCATTATGGCTACAAGCAGAAGAAAAACCACACAGAACAGTCCTGCAGTCAAATAGGAATTTCACCAAAAAAAGCACAGTTTATGGGGGTATAGACTGCCCTTTCCCAAGAGATAATTAGAGAAGAAGAGGCAGATAGATAATTTCAGGGAACAGCTTCAGCAATTTGTCATACCTCAAGCTCACAAAATACACAAAATGAGAATTACATACTTCCTAATGCTTTACAACAGTGCCAATGTCTCATGAATGGACTGTGGACTTCAGAATTGGAGAGCTATTCTGATCAGAAGGACCCTCGGTGGGTCCCTGGTTCAGCCTCCCACTCCAAGCAGGTCAACAGTGACCAGGTGAATTTGGTTCTATTTATCAAAACACTTACTGCCCTGTAGTCCCAAAAGAATATTTCAGGTGAACTAGTCAGTGCTTCTGAGAGGAGAATAATCATGTGCCTCAATATACAGGCTGCAGTTTTCTGCTAATACCATCCCTCTCCTACAGCTTAAGTCCTTCTGAATGGCCCTTGTGTACCTCCTAGGTTTGATTAGGCTGCATCCCATCTCCTCTTCTAGGTTAAAGGTATTGAGCAGAGTAAAAGATATTGAATGGTTCCTGAATTGACTCCTGAGGAACTCTTCTAATTGGCAATATAAAATCCATTTACCACCACACTATGTGTCTGAAAACTCACTCAGATTTTCACCCACCTGGTAGTCCGCAAATCTAAGATTTCAATATCCTACCTAGGATACAGGGATGCTGTGGAAAGCTATGAGGGAAGTCCCACTATAGGAGAGATAAGCAACATTCACTGCTCTTCTCTTATCCAAAGTCATTTCATCATAAATGGTGACCAGGTTTGTCTGTCAAGATTTGCTTTTGATCAGCCTATATTTGCTATTCCCAAGCACCTTTTTCTCCTTCATGTGCTCAGAAATGGCTTTCAAAATGCAAAATATTCCTCTATACACAAAACCTTGTAGTGATAAATTACAGCACATGAGGCTTTTAAAATCTAGTTGAAATTAAGAATAGGAGAGATGGAAACACAAAGAATATTTTAATGCACATAAAATGAATCAATAATCCTTCTCTTAGAATAAGGCACTTTGCAGCCGTTGTGATGCACTTGTGCAGGTCTCGAGGAAGAAATGGGGAGAAATTATAAAAGCTACTAAAAAATGCCCATCCATCTTTTCTCCCTTTCCATTTCTTACTTATTTTTCTCTTTCTGAGTATTCTGTCTGTCTGAAGAAGACTAGTATGTTCTTTAGACCCAGGAAGCTGGGGACAGGAGAGACAAGTCCAAAGCAAGTCCAAGCCGGAGGGCAGACTGAGAAATATTAGGCTTGGAAAAGGAAGTCGTTGGCACGCCATGTACAGGCACAGGTGGGATTCTTATCAAGGCTTCACAGAGCTATCTAGGCACAGGAAATCAGAGTGACAATTTTGGCACTAAGTTTAATTTGGTCAGAGTCAGGGTCACTTTTCCAAAGATTACTGGAAATGTAAGTATAGGAATTTTTGTTGGTGGCAGATAGTGGGTCTACCTGAGTGGGTGTATGTGTGTATGTAAGCATGGCTGAAGCAAACAGCTACAAAAAGTGAGACCTCTATATAGGAAATCAACACTCATTTGAGCGCCACACACGTATTATTTAACTTTTAAATTTATAAATGTAAAACTAGCAGAATTTATACTCTTTGTTAGCTGAAATCTTAAAGCTACTTTTATCTGGGTCTGCCTGCACTAAAATTTTGATTCTTTGCCATCCCTTTAGTAGCTGAGAGGGTCAGGTTCCACGAAAGTCTTAATAGGTTATACTTTTAAGCAATCCACAGGCACGATTTTTTTGTCAACTTTTCATTGACAGACACACTCCATGGGGCACAGACAGTCCTGGAGTTATCATAGCCTTTGCTATGAGAGGTTAGGGAGATGGTGACACCCTCAGACGCATCAGAATGGTCTTGAGGCTCCCTGTACACTATCCTTACATCTTTCCTGATAACCTTGAGAGGCAGTGATGAGTGACACTAGCCCAATCTGGCTTCCACTGTGCTGAAACAGACTGTGTTTTTCAGTCTGACTTTAACATGGTCCATTGAATTTCAGTAAACAAGTTTGTTTATGAACCTGGTAAACCTAGAGAAGACTTTAAAACTATGCTCAAATAAATTTATTCTCAGTCATCATATCATATGTCAGGGAGTCCCATATATTGCTCCCATTCATGGCTCCCAAGTCACCATTTAATTCTTGTCTCTTGAGGCCATATATCTCAGAAGTACTCTCTTCTGTACTCTGGACTATTTTGCAGAAAAATGATTTTAAAAAAAGAGGTTTATTGATGCCTTTTATCCTCCCAGTGCTCCTTTCAGTTATGAATTGCTTTTTCCCTCTTTTTATGTTGCCGTTATCCAGCCATGTAGCTGATAGTCCACTTTCTCCCTGTAACCTCTCCTGTGCTGCCTGTATCTTTTTCCCTCAAGGCTCTTACTTCTATTTCTATCTCTTGTTGCTCTCCTGCATTGTTCTTCCACCCATAACTTCTCTGTTTTCAGAACGTTTGGCCTTGTTCCACCTATGCTCATATACACACCGGACTTGTATTATTGCAGGACTGAGCAGCTCAAATGTGCCCAGTGCTTCAGACTGAATCCTTATCAATATGTTTTTTCCATCATGCTGTCTACAAGAAAGGAAAGTCAGCAGAGCAGCAGGAGCAATGCCAAAGAAAGGTTTCTCTAATTGAATCAATTCTGACCACATACAAAAAAATTGCAAAGTTTAGGTTTGGGGTATTTTCAATAGTCACAGTAATATTATTGCCATAACTCCACTGCAGCTCCCTTGAATTCATGATTTCTATTGCTAGAATATTGCAGCATAAGAAAATGCAAAGTCTAACCATATAGATCAATAGACCTTCAGATATTTGCACTTGGATTTTCTGAAAATGATTTTTCAGAAATTTCTCATTTTCAATAACGGATTTTCACTTGGAGAGTGATTCAGATAAGACATAACACTGCTACAGATGTGCACTGAATAAAGTCAAAGTGAGTTCCCAAATATCCCTTTGTTGCGTAGAAACAACTTTGCTTAGTGTTGAGGAGAGCACATTGGCTGTACCTGGATTTGAAGATGTGTGGCATTTTTAACCTGTGTTCAAAAATTCCATTGTGGAACAGACTCTTACATTTACCTCCAGCTTTTGCGTCTTTTATATTTGTTTCATTTTCAGGAACAGTCCATCATTTTCAATAATGTAAATACATGCAAAAATATTATTAATTCATATTAATTCATATAGGGAAGTTACAGCTTGTGTCTAACTGTATGGTTGTTTGGTTTTTTTAAGCCATTAAAATAAACATCTCAATCAATAAAAAATTGAACAGTATAAGAAAAGTAATATGAATAAGCATATTGATGGCACAGAGGAGATGGACTAACTGAACTGTGTGAAGGTTTTTATTTTTATTCTGAAAAGAAACAAGCATCTTGGCTAGCTGTATACATGTCTAAGCAGACAGGATGTTTGACTCATCTATCGACTGGCAAATGTATCTTCTGAAATCATTGAATACTAATTTACATTACAAGACAAATATATTACATCATTCTATCAGTCAGTCATGTCTCCAAGTAAAGAAAATATTTTACCAACATACTCTAATGCACAATATCAGAGATAACAAAGGCAGTAACTAACTAAAGTGAGCCCCAACCAGCTTTTAGTGCATAGAGGGACAAGACATAAAGTAAGTTCCTGAAGAATTTCTAAGCATTGTAACTTGCAGCTGGAGCACGAAAGGGACTGAAATATACTAGGCAGGAAAATACTTATAGATTTAGATAATTACTTGAGATATAGTTTACATATAATATATAATTTTAACAGACAATAAAATTTGTTGGAGGCACTGTCAATTGAGTAAAATACTGAAAGTTTTTGTGAGGAATGGATTTGACTTTGCAAAGATTGAACCTGTCAAGGATGAGGAAAGAGAGTTGCATCTACAACTTACCATTCAGAAGTTGCCATCACATACCAAAATCAGGTATCATGTATTTAACCTTAATAATTATAGTAGAAATGTAAATTTGCCTTTATTGTTCACTCGTGTTAAAAACTAAAACAACAAAAAAAAACCCAAAACAAGAATAACAAACAAGCAACAACAAAAAACCCCCAACTAATTCTAGACCAGTGTCTTCCAGCTTATTAAAACACAAAACCAAAAATTCTGTGAGAGATCAAGCTGTTGTAGCAGCAGAAAAAAATCACTAGGGTAATATTATAGATGAAAAGCACAAAACCAAGGTGAAGAGGTGTACACAGAAGCTGAGTTGGTTCCAAAATCTTGTTGTTTTAATTTGGGTGGAGCAATTTGAAAATTGGGTTCAGGGAGGGCTTTCTGGCAATATGTGAATATATAAAGACCTTAAGGTAGAAACTAGGCCAGTCAGGGAAAGGCACGTGTCTCTTATGGCAGAGAAAGTTATGTGCAATTTGTCTTATTATTTTTTTCCTTTTCTGAAATGTTTGTCAGAATATTTTGATTTTTATATTTAGCTAGTTTGTCATCTAAAAAGGATAATTTTTTTATTGACACAGTACTACATCTGACAGATTTTTTTCCACTGATGTATGTCTTTTTGGAGCAGGGGTGGAATTATGAAATGCCTATGGTATTTAAAATGATCAGAGCCTTAGGGCTACAAAGGCATCTACAAAAAATGCAAGGCACTTCTTTTGTGCAATGCCATAAAATATGTCCTTCCTGTAGAAAGAAAACTATATGCATGCAAGATCTTCCTATCTCATTACTGTACAGTAAATAAAGAAACAGATAAACACACGTATGCATGTATGTGAGTTTGAAACACAGGACTTTCAGTGCACTCATGTTGAAAAGCAATGTTATCCCAGGTCATAAGATAGAGAATATAGGCTATATATATTCACAACGCAAAAGACAATTATGAAGAATTAGGGGTATTCAGAAGTTTTTGCAGATTTGATATGCTACTAAAATATAAACATGTAATGTTGTGAGAAGTGGAAAGTGAAGGAAAAGAGCTCAAGACATTATGGTGTGATGCTTTCGGCGATCTTGATAAGGCCAGGAGATGGACTTAGTGATCCTAATGTGTTCCTTCCAACTCCACATATTCTATAATTTCATGTTTATGAAAAGGAAAGAATTACAACAACGCATACAATTTCTTCCCTAAGGTATTTGGTGCTGCTCTTAGTTGAAAAAGGCGATGAATCTTGAAACTGATAAAGTGCCTCAGTCACAGCCTAAAATACTACTACTACTACTACTACCACTACTACTACTACTACTACTAATAATAATAATATTTTATTACCTTGCATGGCTAGATCCTGGATTTTTTTTAATCTCTTTGAAGTGTCATTAAAGGCCATCAGGTTTCGTAAATCCTGTTATCCATGAAGAGTGATTCCATCGAACAGAATCTGTATTATTTTCTCCAGGTTGCAATTTAGATTTTTTTCCCCTCTTACAGAGTGTCGGGTATCTGATTTCATAAAGAATGCCAACAATATATTTTCGTTTGGGTAAATGCTGCAGTAGATGAGCTGTATACACCTCGGCTGCTGAGTTTGCACATTTCAGAAAGGTTTAAATCAACAGGCAACAGAGCAGCAGAATATGCGTTTAGAATAATAAGAAAGGGAGGGAAATTATTAATAGATATTTTTTTATCACTGTTTTATTCTGGTATGTCAAAATATTGAAGGCTCTTGATAAAATCTGATATGATGTAGTAAACTTCCTATTTTAGAAAGTTATTTAAATATATCCACCAAATATAAGTATTGCAGTATGTTAGGAATTAATATTTTTAGAATGTAATGAAAAATGGTAATACAATACTTTACAGAAAATACAAATATTTTTCAAATGTAAATGGCATAAAAATGAAAATCTATGTTTTTGCAATTTTTGAAATACAGAGATTTCAGCAGATTGAAAACACAACAGGGTATGAAGCAATGATTTTTCATGTGATTGCAAAATGAGTTAATAATTTAATCCACAGATGTCATGAGAAGTTCAGATATCTCCCAGGAAAATAATTTGATTAAAAGAAAGATGGTCTCTGATTCTGCAAACACAAGATATGGGAAGACTAAACTAGGGAGAATTAATATGTGACAGCGTGTTCAATTTAACATATATATATATATATATATATATATAAGTTTGTGTGTGTGTGTATAATTTCTACTGATTTTCAGGTTTAAATAAATTAAGCCCTAAATACAAATTATTTCACTTCTAAATTCTTTGCTTGAAGTTGTTTCTGGAGGAGAAAAGACAATTAGACAAGAGTTCACACAGTTCTTTATTCTATAGGGATGTTTATTCCATCATGTTCAATTGCGCTTGCACTGTAGCAGCGTAACTGGGACTAGAAACTTATGTCCTTTGTCTTATAGACCAGATCCTCATGTTCTGAGTAGAAGCTATGGTATAGATAAAGAAGGGCACTAAACTCTAGAGGACAAGACAATGTTGAATCCCTGTAATGATACCTGCAGAGAAACAGAGCATTTCATCGGAGTACTCCATCAGAGTACCTTTGCATATTAGTGATGGCATGTTGGTGTGCCCTTCCATAGCCAAGCTTCTTGTTGTTCATATGTCTGACAGATGAAACAAGTAATTTACCATGCTTTTATTAATAATTTCAACATGAAGAGCTGACATTTAGATAGCATTAGATACTTGGTTAAAAACTAGCTCCTACACTTGAAAGTAGTTTCTGCTGTCTTTTAGACTTAGCAGAGTTGATTAAGTGTGCCTTTGCAAAGTAAATAAAATTCATTTTTATTGTCCTCAGTTCATGAACCAACAAAGTTTAATTCTGCAGTAGCTTCAGGGCAGGTCGAAAACAAGTGGATTCCTTGGCTGAAATACTAGATGCCTTTGATCACATTAGCTATCCACACAACACCAGTCTGGCTCACTCTGCCTCTGCCACTAATGCTGCCAACCAGGGAAAAAACCCAACTTCTCTCCCTCTCTGTTTCCTGCATTGCTGTCCATTCCTACAGTGTCTGAGAGAGCAGAGTTTGGGAGAGTAGATCAATGGAGGTTCTGGGTGCTTAAATGCACGCCCAGAATATGTTCAAAAAAATGCATAAGACAGAGCATATCTGTCAACCTCTAATGCACTCATATGCTTTCAGACATCTTGAGTGCATGTGAAATGAACACAAGGCTGTTTCTAAGTGGCCAAACAAGTAAATACAAAAACCTAGCTCACACGTACTGGCTCACACTGTTTATGGCTGATGTGAGCTGGTATGTCACATAATATTGTTTTTATCTCTGAGTCCTGTGGACTTAAGACATAAATAGTAATTCTTTGTGTTCTTTCCAACTTCAAAGTGCCGGCAAGAATGTGCCAGACTACTGCTTTATGGGACTAGTTTGACAATGTGGTATCATTCAAGATGTAAACAGTGGCAAAGCCTGCTGGAACAGTGCTAGAATACTCTTGGAGCAGCCCATTACAGTGCTACATCACAATATTGCCTCTTGGAAGAAGTTCATATAAGGAGCTACAGTCATGACAAGAGTCATACTTGAGTCTTTTTACAAAGACATACCATTGAGTTGACATAAACAAGAGCCTTGGAGCAAAAAAATTAAGTGATTTGCATGAGCTTGAATCCAGTGCCCAAGCTTGCTCCTCTCTCTTTTTAAATTTTTTTTCTTTTTTATTTAGACAGGTAAATGTATACATAGGATCCATGTGCTCTTCTTAGGAATGCAATTCTTCTACTGTCACTGATTTTCTACCCAGAGCACTTACCTGTTTTACCCATGCTTGATGAAGGCTGTGGCTTCCAGGAACTGTGTGGAAGTGTAGGAATCTCTGGACATGTCAGTTGTAAGATGTTTCAAATTCCATAAAGAATTCAGAATTAAATTAATTGTGGCAGAGCAGATCTACATAATTGTACTGACTGCACTATCTGAAGAGCTGATACCTCACTATGGGGCACAAAAAGAATCAAGGAGTTAGTGTTGCACTTTTGTTTTAAACTTAAATTTAGTGTTGATCTTTAAACTCAGAAGATAACCACTCAGAGCTACAGAGAACTGAAAAGTTTAGTGGATATTTTTGAACGAGTTACATAGCATTTTGTGGTAGTACTTTCCTAAAAATCTTGAAGGCTACAACTATACCAGAGGGAAACTTACATTCATTTTCTGGTTTGAGAATCTGCTTTTCGGCATTCTAGTATATCCTAACTCACCCTTCACATATTTAACTCTTTAGCCTCTTTCACATTTTCCTCACTCCTCTTACTGTCACAGCAGCTGCACAGCATTTTTTACCCCTTCTTAAATATGTTATCACAGTGGCACCATCAGTGTTTCTGAGGGGCTCAGCTTTGGGCAGCAGCCGGTCCTTTTTGGAGCCAGCTGGAAAAGTCACTGTCAGACACAGGGACATCTCTTGGTCTCTTCTCACAGAGCCACTTCCCCAGCACACCTGCCACCAAACCCATGCCACACAAACCAAACATGCACTTATAAGAGAAAGAATGGAAAAAAAATATTGTAGTATTAATACAACATTTTCAAGTACAGGTTGATGCTATTCCACAAATGAGTTTAATTCAGTTCTATTTTTTTGCCAGTCTTAACACTATAAAATGATTTCTTTCCTGTCAGTCTTGCTCTCATAACTTATTATTGCAATTGGATGTGTTGCATTAGAAATTGTTCCCGTGGCTGTAAAAGTAAGATATTTCATTCACTTTGACTCAATTTTTTTTATTAAACTTGAAGCACTTACTTTTATTGTTGAAGGACTGCAAAATTAAACCGCATTATGAAAATGCAATAACATACTCTGTGTGTTATTTGTTTATATTGCTTTCATTTTTAGCCACTGCTGGATAACAATTTCATAACACAACATTTCATTGCCAGCAGTCTTTATTAATCTTTGAGAAACAGTTTTTTCCACTTAGATTCCGAATGTTTGATAGCAACACTTGCTCTGGTTTTAGTTTAGTTTATTTGTAAAAGAACTGGGTTAGTGAAATGGTCAAATGTAGTAGACTTAGAGTCATTTGCTGGTTTATTTCTACTTCCACTTTCAGTATTAATATGTTGGTTTAACACAGAGAGAGATGAAATCTTGTGTGACAGCCTGATAATTTACGTTTCAGTAGGTGTCTGATCCTTTTCACACCATTATCAGTTGAAATGCTATAGTTCACATTAGTGCAAAAGGAGAAAGGCAGCTATACATACACATCTTTGAGTTAAACTGAAAATCAAATCTCCTCAAGATTGATTTTACACATCTGGTTTAGAAAATGTTTATATCTAAGAATCTACCTATACTTCTAATATGTGTTCACCGCTCTGTGTGCATGAGTTAAACAAATGAATGTTGCTAGTGAGCAGAGACCGAGGAATAAAGCGACATGGACGGTTTAGGACGAGAAGAAACCGACCCTTTATTAATTTACAAATTTGCTTATATACCTTAGCACGCTGGACTGACATAAGGTTATTGGTTCACTGACGAACCACCCCCCAGAGGGATTGGCTGAACCCAACAACACTTACTTCAGATATTTTCTCCTTGGTATCATAACAATGCCATAGTTTACAAAGTCTCCCAACTGTTTTCCCATAGCCTCCGTGAGAAAGCACGGCTTTCATACAGACACTGTCAGAAAAGTGAGAAATCTCTCTGCGGTCAGGCTTTTAGCATTCACAAATGAATAAACTAAGTTTGGCAGGTATCAACTACAACAGAAGTCATAAAACTACTGTAAATCCCCATATGTGTTACATATTGCAGTTAAAGACATGAGGAGTGCGAAATGATTTGACCAAATATAAATATAATCTTACAACAAGTACAGTATTGTCCTTGCCAAAAGTCCCTCAATTTTCATAAATGGTTTAATTGGAAATTCAATTAGCTTAATGATGTTTACCACTATAAGCATGATATTTAGGCTACTGCAGAGTTAAGCAAAGGTGCAGAGAGATATTTTACATCCTAATATTATTAATTATTATAACTGTATCCACTGTGCTCCTTTTCTTAAATATTAGGCATCATGAATCTCTCTGTAGTCTGGCAAATAACTTGAAAAAACCTTGCCATTCCCTATTTTATTTTCAGGTGCTTTAGAACATTTAAATCCCAATACTTCTTCCATAGCAAAATCTGAGCTTCTTAATCAGCATGTCAGTATACTTATCATTTTATGAAAATCAAATTACATTCTGGTTTTAGTCCGTAAGCCTCAGGAATCACTTCCATATGTGGAAGGAGAACATTTGTAAACTTGATTGTCTGAATTAAAATATCAGGGATCAACTTCAGTGAAACATCAGGACAAACTCAGAGCAAGCAAAGAATGTGGGCAATTATCATTTTTTACTTTCTCTGACAAACTGGACAACATTAATATCTCCCCATGGTCTAGTAGAGCACAAAAGGGTCTCTTGGGCAGTAGGATGTGAGTGGACCAAAGATGAAAAACCATCTAGTAGTTAATGAAATAACATAATCTCAAATTACTCATTCTTCTCAAGACATTTCAAAAGTAACAGAAAGGGGAAATATCTCATGCTCTTTCCCAGTATCTTTCTATCTCTGGGCAAAACTAGTTTACAAATTAACCTTCCAGTTAAATTAAATAGGAGGAAATGTACACTTAGCAAGATAGAATAGCACTCCTGTGGCAGGTCATTCCCTCATTTGAAATATATATATATTGGTCCTATTCCTCTATTACCAAAGAAAGGTGGCTGTGCTACTCTCATAATGCAGGAATAGTACTGTCCAAAAAGGATAAATTATTTTTATCTTAGGAAGAAATTTCTTCGTCCTCCTTGAAAATTTCTTGCTGCATATATATATGTGTGTGTGTGTATTTATATATATATGTGTGTGTGTATGTATACGTATATATTTCTCTTCATACTAGAGAGAGCAAATAATAATAAATTTACTTTATCCATTTTGAGAAAGTAGGGTATTTTTTTCAGACTTCATATGAAATAGTTTAAAAAAAAAGTTAATTTAATTTCCAGTAAAATCAAAAGGGAAAACAAAATAGTGAAATTTCTATTCTGCTCTTCAGCACCACACATATATATATATATATTTCTTTTTTTAATAATGGTTGAAATATCTGTGATTTGATGAAATCTGAACAACCTTTCCTTTCCAATTTGAATGTATAGATAAGAGAACTTTTCTCATATAACCATAACTTTGTGGTCTGGAGGTTCAGCAGAGCAGAGCAAGGGAGGAGGAAAATGGAGAATACAAAGAAAACAATTTGTCATAAAGGGTCTGTGTAACTGAAAAATTAATGAGAGAATGACAGCTTTTTGAAAAAACCATTTTGCACCTTGCAGGAGAGCACATTGTAGACACAAAATGAAAAGAAGGAAATGGAAACCAAGGCCGAGAGCAGTGTGACTGTAGATATGATGATTTAGTGAACTAAATTACATAGTAACTTTCAATGTCAGCTATATATTGACAAATTAGTCAGTTTTCCAGTTCTCTTACGATCAATTCGTGAGTCCTTCCTCTAGCAATCCCAACTTGATTTAATTTGATTCCTGAAATTGTTGGTCTTTTTGCAGTCACAATGGACATATTTTAAGAAGCACCATGTGAAATAGGGATGGATGAGATTTGAAAGGAAAAGGGAGAACCTTTTTTTACTCTGTTTGGAGGTACGAAGCAAAACAAAACTTGAGGATAATAGAAGCAGCTGTTCCTTTTAAGCATTTTAAGTTTAAATATGCATGTTAGAAATTATATAATATTTTTAATTCACAGAGAGGAGCTCAATTGAAATTACTATAAATTTTCTAATAAAACTAAATATAGATTTGCATTCCTAAATTAGTGACAACACAAGATTATTTTACCTGTATCTACTGTAACTATTTTTTAAAGTAGCTCTGGGCTGCTGCATGCCGCCTAGTATCAGTACATAAGAAAGCAGAAAAGCGTAGAAACAAATAAATTGTGTTTGTCCATTCGTTCTTTTTTCCCTTACCCCAACACTCCTGGAGGCTTTCAAGGGGTCAAATTAAGTCAGAAAACAACAGTAGGAAGCAAAAAAATAATAAATAATTATCTAATGATTCTGTGAAATTTTTGTTAAAAAGAATGTTTTTCTAGATAAAATGTTAACTCATCTCATGATGAAAAAGATCATCACCTGACACAGTTTAAATTTTCCTGTTCACATTAACATCCAGAAAAAAATACCTTGAGCACTGATTGGTTAACTGAAATAGTGGTAAATTATAACAATAGATGTTATTTTGCTAAATCCACTCCTGGTATGGTTTACCATAATAATGACTACTTAACTATAGTGATACAATTTAAAGGTTAGAATCTATAATGTAATCTTCATAATCATTACTTTTCTGGTGGTGATGGGTTAGCTGTTTTCATTCCTAATAAAAGAAAAATGACTAGAAATCAGTAGTGCTATAAAATTAGGTTGGTTGGATGATTTTCATGCTGTCAGACAAACAGCATTTTTTGGATTTTTTTTTTTCAGCTAGATATCAAGCTGCCCTTAGAACTTCTTGAGAACATCTGCAGGCTACTTTCCACATGAGCTGATTCATCAAACCACAGCTCATTTCAGCTCATCACACTGACCTATGAGGTCTATGCTGATGGGTCATGTTTAATGGACAAGTGAGCTGCACTCAGCTACCTGTCCTTTCATTCTGAATATCTTCAGTCACACTAGTCCTCCTGAATTAAATAAATAACACACAGAAAAAAATTGTTTTGAGAAATTGCAGAACAAGTTGCAGTTAGTTTATTATTGTAGACGTGTCCTGAAATGAACTTTCTTACAGCAAATCTCATCTTCTAATGAAAAATTTCATCTCTGCTAATTCATTGAGTAGAAAACTAAAAGTAATTATCTACTGATTCTAACAGCAGTAGCTGGCACATCTGTAGCTACAAGAGTGTCAGTATTTCCATTATAAGCCCTGTTATTCTGGGTTCTAAAAATTTGCAGACTATTGAAACTAGGCACAAAAACTTAGAAGGTTAGAAGGAACGTCTCTGAAAGGAATTTTGGTGTCCAGCCATTTGCAGATTATACGGCTGAAGTAGAGGAGTAGTTTGTTATTTGAGCATGTACTTCACAGGCTTTTCAGTTAAGAAAGACTTCACTGAAAATTATGACACTTATCTTACACTCAAGACACTATTCAAAACATAACAAAATGACTTTATTTAAGATATATATTATATAAATAAGGATAATATACACCACACACAGTAGTTCCAGTAACACTCTGGATGACATCATGGGGAATTAATTTTATCTTCTACTGTAAGAATTGTCCCTTTTTATTGCTGTTAGTCATAACTCCTGTTCTGTACTGTCAGCCCTCATTTGGAGAAGTGGTTCTTTTGTGAAGAATGGGTTTCTGAAGCTTCGGGCTTTAGATATTTTGAAGCAAACTAGATAAATATCTGCAGATGTGTATCATGTATAACCAAATCTGTCAAACACAAGAGAGGGATGAAACTTTCAGATACACCCTCTCTGATTTATTTCATCCTAAATCTATGAAGCTATACTCTTAAACCAATGGAGATAGTCTCAGTTTCTAAAATCAAGCAGTCTGGTTCTATAGAAGGATAGAAACATGTCACACACTTTCTAAAAACCTAAAGTAACAGATAATAAGCCAGTTAAAATCTACATCAAATTTTTTACAAATTCATTTATTTGGGAAAGCTCTTTCTGCCTGTTTCACCTCATGCTTATAATAATGTTGGGAGATAAAGAACAGACTTGGTGTCAGAGGCACACTAAGTAAAGACAAGAATGATGCATCAACTTCAAAAGGTATAGAAATGGTACTATAAGCGTCACATATTCAGCCAAACATATTGAGATTGTCATATTGTTCACTGAAGTAACTTCCTTGAATGTTAATGTGTGGGAAAAAAGCCATGAAAACCAAAACTACATTGAAAGGAGTTCAAGCTGATAAAGAACTATGCCATTTGAAGGCCATAGTGTCTTGGAACCATAATAACCAATTATGCCCCAATCAGTAGTAAACCAATATTTCTTGCATGCCAGGAAGCATAGGGGTTTTTTCCATTTTTTTACTCCTATTTAAAAATACTGAGAATACGGTCAAAAAAGTCTTACGCATATCATCCACAAAAAGTAGGAAATTTCTGAGGGAAAAATTAAGTGTTTTTCATTATTTTTAGATTCAGTGCTTCTGTTTTGAAAATGTGAACATACTATCTAAACAGACTAGGTAAGCAACAGTCTATCAAAATAGTCTATCTGAAAGGAAAACAAAATGAAAACTGTGAAGAAACAAAATTTGGCTGCAGTGAGACAGAACAATCCTGCACTTCTGTAAGAAATTTCTGGTTCATGAGCTAAATGTTAAATCTGAGTTCCTCTGCTAGACATTATCTTTTTCTTCTGAATTTGTCTTTGAGATCTGTGAGACTTTTTCTTCCTTATATCATCAAGTTTGAAAAATTCTGTGGGATGGGGTCTGTATGTATGAGATATAGTATGGACTGATTTTCAAAGGTGGAACAAGAAATGCATGGTTATTAAGAACAAGGAAATATATATTTAGGAATTTTTGTCCAAAAATCCTTTTTATTTTCATTGAATTAAACTGCTGCAAGATGAAAACAGCTAACAGTTTGACAGATGAGCTAAAACTGAAAGAGTAATGCAGCACTTCGTTCTTGTTTTCCAGTGACATTTTTTCTACTTGCATTCAATTCCAACAGACATTTTTGGAACAATTCAGAGAAAACCCAGCACTCTTTCTAGTATTGTGTGCCACAGGCTAAATCTTGTTGCAGAGGAAAACAATGTTAGGATGTTATGTTACATCTACTGCTGATTGGAAGCTGTGGTCACTCAGCTCACTGCAGGCATAACAAATACTCCACAAAACATCTGTCTCTTGCACAAATTGACCATACCACATTGTTTTGCTTATTGAGTTTGGCAGACACAGCTGATGGAGGTTGCAATGCATTTTCAGTAAGCACTTACAAATACATGTTCAGAGGATTCATTTTAACTCCTTTACTTATCTGTTTTTGATAAAGCCTAAGTGCCTACAGAGTACCAGGGATTTTTATTATGGCAGAAATACTTAACAGAGTAGCATTATGTCAACCCATATATTCTCAATTAACTCATTGTGGCCATATTAGTGGGCATGGTGACATCTTATATTGCAAATTTCATGATCAATTGTTCATGCTCTTCTTTTGAGTCCTTCATGGACTGTGTGTGATCTAACTTGTTGAAAGTATTTGGTAATTCAGGAGGTGGCTGGAAAACCACTAGCCAAAATATTGGAAATCATCAAGAGAATACAGGGTTGATATGTATTACTGATTTTATGGTTCAAACGCAATCTTATGCCTCAAAACTTGAACTTTTACTGACCCAACAACAGTATAAAAATCACTACTTGTTTCCAAATCAGAAAAATTTAACTATGCTTTTACTAATATAAGTGCTGGCCAACTTTTGCCAACAGAAAAAAGAAATCAGATCTAGGGACAGTTCATCCTAAAGTTACATAGGAGTAAATGAGTAGATATTGAAGTACAGTGAAATTACTGTAGGAGGACACCCTTTGGAAATGTAGAGCAAAAAAGATTTTTTTTCCTTGTAATATTGTTAACTCAGATACATGTTTTGCATTTTCGTAAGGTAAATAGAATCTATATAGCTAACTATTACTGAAAAACATCATTGGGAATTACAAATTGATTATCTATATATTGGCAAATCCAAAAGAGAGAATCTTCTTTTAGCATTGAAGTAAACCATCTCAAATTTCCTCTCCAGGGATCAGCAAACTGTGACTTATTTATCTGGTTTTGGCAAACGCGAGAGAGACATACACACCAAATCTACAGCTGTCTAAGTATTGCTAAAAAAATTTAGCAGGACAGTACTTAATGGGAATCATATAATAATAGCTGACAATGGATGTAGAGCGATGAGTCTTGGAAAAAATTAATTAAAATGTGAACCCACATTTCTCATTCTAAATCACCTCTTCATTGTCAGCAAGAAGACTTGGATGACATTTCAGCTAAGAACTTTCTTCTACTCATGTTGGTGATGCAAAACAGTAAAAATTTTAATGTTCTGAAAGTAGTCCTGAAGGTATTATTAAGTCATCAAATAGATGAATAGTACAGAATCATTGTAGAGACACCAATCAGAGAGAATAGGTGGGTAATGTTGCCAGGTTGTTCCACGTTGTTGTTTAGGTGGTTTGGGATTTTACATCGAGGAATGATGTGACACTTATCTCTGACCTGCTTCTCTCTTTCCCCTTCCCAATATTTCTCTTGTTTCATCTATGTTGGGGAAATTATCCAACTTTAGCCTTATGGCAATTTCACAATTAGAAAGTTTAAGAGGCCTTCATCAAAGTTTATACTTGACTGACTGTCTTCCTCCATGATGTTGCAAAACTAAACTGCTGCACTATGAAAACATTATCAGAGTCTGACGAAAATATTGACACCAAAAGCTGAAGGGGAAGATACGTAACCTGCAGCCCCTAAAAAAGTGGAGGCAAGAATTGCTTATGAAGAACAGGAAAAATGTATTTGGAAAAGGACTGTTAGTTAAGGATAGAAGGCAAATATATTTGGATGAATATTTTGAGATAAGCAAAGTGCTCAAATAAACAAACAAACAAACAAACAAACAAACCTCAAGCAACCAACCAAGCAACCAACCAAAAACCTCTTGATTTACCAAATACAAAATTAACTTTTACATTCATTGTTGAACTTGATCTCTAAGGACAAAATTTATAAAATATAAGCTGGACAAAATAAAACTATCTGCTGTAAAATGTAAAGAACATAAACTTCCATTGAAGTCTTTTCCTGCAGATTAGTAATCCATATTTGTGTAGTAAGGGCATTCATCTAGAATGCTTGGAGGAATCTTCATTGCAAAATCTGAAAGAGGTGGACACTTGATCTGTTTGACAAGTTCTGTGCTGCAGAGTGCGAGTGCTGAATTTGTAAGGACCATGAAACTGCTATTAAATATTATGATTTTTTTATTATATTTATGATTTTTTCTTGCAGAATAAGATTGAACAGATTAATATGATGTGATGTAGCCTGACTGTAGATGTAGCATAGTGTTCTAAAAGCAAGCTTTCTTTTGCATCAACAAAAATGTTGGGATAATTCATTTGGGTATTTTAACGATTTTCTTTTTCTCCAGAAAATACTGTGCATCTGCATAGCTGTAGATTAGTAAATGAGATGGAGAGGACTCTTTAGTTTGTGTTGTGTCCTTGAGAGTTCTTTTATTCAGTGCTAACAAGCATCCTCACAGTATTCCAGCAAATTAGTGCATAAGTTGTACATTGTCATCTTGACAGTTTAATGTATTTAGGGTCTAATATTTACCAATATATTTCATACCAATCATATTTCACAAAAAGCAAACAAACAAACAAACAACATTATGAAGAGTGACGGTTTAGTTCACTTACATGTATCCAACATTTTCAGAATACAGACACATACAATAAAAAGTTTTATGGTCTCTCTGCTAGTTTTCTTTTACCAGTGCTACACCGCCAGGGTCATAATTTCATTTGTACTTCCGAATAAGATGTTCTCCCCAGTCAAATAGTAGATGTCTAAAGGGATTTGGATCCTCATTTTCAGGTCATGTAGATACTGCAGATAGCTGGAGTGTGTCTCAGTTCTGGTCTATGTTCTTGAATTCTTTTGTTTAAAAAAAAAAAAAGGACCTATGCAATGGGATCAAGGAGTTTTTTATTAATTTATACATTTCACTGCTGAGCAGTTCCTCCTGTGGATAAAATATAGCCAGAACTAACCCTCCAGACTAAAGGTTAAGACCTCGGACTGGAATCGGAGACTTTAAAATCATTTCAGCTCTAGGCCTTAAGCTATAATTCAGACTAACTTTTTGATCATCTTTTTGCATTTATATATCAATCCATACCGAAGGTCTTTGGATCTGTCTGGAATAAACAGGAATGAAGAACAAAGCTTCTGCTTAGATTTGTTCACACACTCTTTTGTCAGTGGCTGTCTGTTATTTCTGCCCTTTGGTCATGTAGGTTTTTCAGGTGTGTTTGCTGAAGGAATGGAAAAATGATGTCTCCTATGTCCTGCTGAATGATTTAGAGGAAAGAGTTATGGGTGGTGGTGATCCCAATCTTTTGCTGCATACATGTGATGGAGTGGGAGTTTCTATTCAAGGTATGAAACATTAAAAGTGTGAAATGACGGCCAAACATCAGCTGTGTAAATGGGGATGAAGGTACACATGTACTTCAAAAACTCCTCTGAAATGTATCAAAAGGTTATTCTGGAAGCTTTGTGGCACCAATAACTCTGTTTTCAAATCTGCTTCCAATACCTTCTGGTCATATGTATTCACACTTGTCTATGCTTGGAAAAGCCTGTCATTTTTTAGGGTTTTCATCATCTGGTACAACAGATCCAGGTTTTTCTAATTTTTTAAAAATGAATTAATTTATTTAATGGCTTAATTATTTTTTCCATTTTTTTTTCTCCTGGATAAAGTCATTGTGCTATCTAAAGAAAAAAAAAAACAAAACAAAACCCCAAACAAATCCCCCTACAACTGGATCAATTTACTCTAAATAAAATGTGTTTTTATAAACTTTAATGCATTATTGTTATTGAAGAAAATTCTGAAATGAAAAATTCTTAAACATTTAAAAAGAACATTTGGTTTGGCTTAAATTTTTTTTGATTATGCCTTGCATCTGCTGTGTAATCAACAAAGGTGGCACTGCCTATCATAACTGATGGAGGACATTGACAAAAAGTAGTTATTATCTCCTACAGTCCCAAAAGATAATTTTAAGAGCCATGAAAAACTGTCATATAAAAAACTACCTATAGAGCAAAGACAACATGATCCAAACTGAAAAATAATAAACATCTAATTCTGATATTAAAAATTATTGCATACAACTACTTTCAAAAAGCGTAAGAAAAAAAAGGTGGTTTATATATGTTTTTAAAATAGTTTTAATATTCATGATATATGATTTACAGTTTTCATCACTTTATGTTCTGTGTCTTATTTGGAGTTTTTTATCTTTTTATGTTATCTATATTTCACACATCATAGCAACATTTTCAATAGGTTCATAATGTAGGTCAGAGAAGGAGCAAAATACCACTATCTTACTTTTGTAACTTATATAACAGGAATGGTGGATATATTTTATATATATTTTCCAATGCTCTGAAACAATATACAACTGCAACCACTAAATATATTCTTGATCAAATAATATCTGTAACTGTGCAGCCTGTGATTCAGTGGAATCACAGTGGAAATTCAAGATGCTGAGAAATACATCCTCTTTAGTTATGGCAGTAAATTGAAACCATATTTTAGAAAAATATATTACTTTAAAATGGAATTATGGCAAGAAAGAGACAGAGATTTGACTTTTTAATCTGTATTTTCCCATTTCAAGAGATAGGCATGTAACAGAAAAACAGTGTTTGTAAACATTTGTCTGAAGAAAATCTCTTCATCTGATTCTATGGTATTTTCCAGGGTTTTGTTTTCTTTTTCATTTTCTACTCTTTGTGGACTTTTGTGTGCCTAGTTTCTAAGAATTGTTGTCAAAAGAGAAAAATATGACCTGACAAACAACATTGTAATACAGAAACAAACAACGTTTTTTTAGTATTCTGTCAAGATATTAAGATGGCTTTTCTGAATTTTTTTATTGGTTTAGAAATTTTTCTATATTGGAGAAGAAAAAATGTTCTCTGAATTGTATGAGATTCATACAAAACAAAGAGAGAATTATAAAAATATAAAAAATATTTTTATAAATAATATTTTTATAAAAATATTTTATAAAAATTTCATAAAGAATAATTACTGCAGGATGTTCTAATGCAATCCACAGAGATTATGATGTCATTGCATGAGTTTGATCAATCTTCAGCAATCAAAGTAAGAAAAAGGACAACTTACAAAGACAAGGCTAGATTAAATGAGTAATTGTAATTATTATAAGTAGACTTTTATAGCATTTTCTCATTCAATTATGCATAATTTTTAATAAAAAAATAAATGCTCACCAAAAAGAAATGCCCAACATTAAAACTGAAGGTACTAGACTAAGCAGATCAAAGATCTGTACTAAATGCTTCTCTTTATTATTAGATTTACACTGGTCTGTGTCCCTGAAAGGACCATCAGAAATGTGCACTATCAGGTGCATGTGTTTTACCAGCCAACACATGTCAAATGAATAAACTCGGACTGTAATAGCTGTAATGATTGCAACAACACCATCTTCCCTGGCTTTTTTCTGCAGACCTTCTTGGTAAGAGTAGCAACTGTGTAACCTTATCTATTGATCTTCTAATTAAGGAATGCATTCGTAAGTGCAATAATTATTAAGCACTTAAATCCCAGGAATTTCAACTGTACTTTAACATATTCCTAAGTGCTTTAAAGAAACTGAATGGAAACAGTAAGAAGAATATATTGTATAAAAAATATGTGTGTGCTAGACCTGAACAAACTGGTCTAGCATCACTTCAAATATTTTAAATAACAATATAAATACCAATAAAATCCAATTGAGAGGAAACCCATGCAAGCATCTCAACCACAGGAGGAAAAAGAATATAGAAAAAAGTGAGCAGAAGCTTTCATTCGTTGCTAAGATTCCAGATTTTAGGATACTCTTTTAGTCATTCTGGTGTTCATGTAGCTGGTTTTGGTTCTGTTTTCAAAGAATATATTCCCTGGCATTTTTTGGGTTATAGAAGACAAGATCTATGACCGAAGACAGTTACAGAATGCCTGCTAAAATGGTATAAGGCTCTTAAATGTAAAATATACATGGAAGTGTAGGAGGTATCCCTTTCTATATAAAGTGTTGTTAAATAAAAAAATAAAATTAAATTTAAAAAAATT